>CM039511.1:4285477-4446132 GCA_022432975.1 Begonia masoniana
AACAAATATGTCACGAGACCAGACTTTTTGGTCGTCAGCACAGTGGCTTTGTCCTTCCATGCCAGACTAATTTGGTACATTTTGTCTTTAAATTCGGCAGAAATGACGTATCAATCAGAACCCAGAGGAGCAGTTTAACTGCCACAGTAATCCACTCTGCAATTTGTTTTAGCACAAAAACATTTATTGTTTGAGATCTTAAGTTTATCTATGTCAAGTGATGTCTGCGTCTGCCTACTATCAATAATTTGAGAGATTTCCTACTTTGTTAATGGTTCGTATCTCTTTAATTCCAATGTTTATCCACACATTAAATCACTCCAATTATTCTTAGTTAACTTGAATTTTGTTGCTTAACTCTTGGATGATATTAGACAGTAGATCATATAGTTGGGGGGATTTTTTTTAAGGATGATATGGCGGGACATGTTATCGTTTAGGTACATTTAACGTAAAAAAACGTATACCTCGTCTCAACACGGGAAAATTTTATGTATCATAAAAAAGAATCTAGATTGAACTCTCTATTTGAATTTATTGAAATATATTATCTTGTAATGTATGTGATGACCATAGGATAAAAATAATAGGCATCGAGACTGTTTAATGCATCAAACTTAGATTGATATGTATTAAAATTTCCGTCTTATGATAAGCTCAGACTCGGCATACACTAAGAGTTATTATTTTGTGCAATACCTTGACAACAAAATAAAAAGTGTCTGGAGTTCTTCTCATCAACAAGATATTGTTCAATTTGAGTGTAGACTCGTTACATATTTATTCTTGAATTTGATCTCAAAATGTATTTTTTCTAAAACTTATAATATTATCTACTTTGAACCAATGACTACACAACTTTGATATCAAAAGACCTTATAATTGCTGGACAGGAGAAACTACTTTATAGTACACACCAAGACCACAATCAAATAATGTGAGATTGTGATCCCATCACTTCATTTTAAGCGTCAGCAAATCCTGAGGTCGTTAAATTTTTTAGTTTATGAAGTTAACTCTTATGTATTGAGTTTATCTGCCTTTTCAAAACAATTTGATATTGTGTAACTGTCGTGATGTTGGCTGAGAAAATATATTTGTTCTTATCCGCACGGGACGAGTTGCCGCAAAGAGAAAATAATTTCAACATTAGGCAGACCTTTTTTTACCAAATCAAATCTCATGCAAGTATTCCAAGACTTGGAAGGGAAGAGACAAGCATTCAACCAAAATATAACAATGATAAAAAGCTTCTTGGAAGATGCTAATTTCATAAATAAATTAAAACAAAAGGTGTAATTGGAAGGTTGCCCCAATAAATAAATTTGGCATTTTGTCAATTGAAGTTGCAATTTCTCTACTCTAAGACCACGTCTGAGAGGTTTCTTGTGAGTCTAGTTTTACTCGAAACTTAGTTTGGAAACTAACTTCCTTAGACAAACACGACCCATTGGAATATACTGTAAGGAACATCAAAGAGATAACTCATTCTTCAAGCTCAAACTATATATAAACAGCCCAGCATGTTTCATCGTCTTCACAATGTTTCGTTCGTTCCAGGTTTGAATTCTGGTTCCAAATTCAAACCCTTTTGTTGTTTTCGGAAAACTTAGATGGGTTTGAGAGATATTGGAGATACACTGCCGCCAGGGTTTAGATTCTGTCCCAGTGACGAGGAGCTGATTTGCCATTACTTGTATAAAAAGGTCACGAATGAAGAAGTTTTGAAGGGTACTTTGGTGGAGATTGATCTCCACGTTTGCGAGCCATGGCAGCTTCCAGGTCTCTCTCTCTCTCTCTCTCTCTCTCTCGATTCGAGTCTCCATTTTCATTGTTTAAGGGACTTGTTTTGTGGTTATAGATCAGATCCTCCACAAAACGAGTGATTGTTTTTTAGGGTAATTTGAAAAATAAAGCTAGGTTGAGGTTCAACGATTGGCTCAATTATTATTGCTCTCTTTTTATTCCCTTCATATAATCATGAATTACTATAAAACGTGACGTGTTCAGCCTGTTACATGGTATAAACTGCATTACAGATTTTAATTGACCTAACAGGAATAACTTCAGTGGTCACACAAGCCTAAATTTCAGGTTGTATATTAAGAAGAAGAAGACTTCATGTGTAGGGTATAGTCTGTGCATGCAAGTCAAATAACACACACCAAATGCATATATAAAAGTTAGAAATTCCAAATTCGAACAACTGTTCGGATACTTGTGACCTAATTTTAATGGTGAAATTTATAAACTTTGTTAATGGTGAAATCAAAGAGGTGGCGAAGCTGAATGCGAATGAGTGGTACTTCTTCAGCTTCAGAGATCGGAAATACGCTAACCGGCTATCGTACAAATCGGGCAACGACAAACGGGTACTGGAAAGCTACGGGGAAAGATCGAATCATTCAAGACCCAATGACACATGGGATCGTTGGCATGAGAAAGACATTAGTGTTCTATAGACACAGAGCTCCAAATGGGATTAAAACTGGATGGATAATGCATGAATATCGGCTTGAAACTCCACACATGCCCCCCAAGGTCTGTTTCCAACTCTCTCTTTTTCGACTTTTAATGTTTATGCTGACTCCCAACTATTTCAAGAAACAAAGTTCAAATCTTTGCCGGATTGAATGTTTCTTCCAAGAAACTGTGTAAAGTTAGGTAGCTTTCCTGCCACTTTAATCAAGCTAGAGAGAGAGAGAGAGAGAGAGAGAGAGAGAGAGAGCTTTCTTCCTAGTTTCAAGATTCTAAAGTGGCTTTTATGAATTTTTGCTAAGATTGAAGATAACTTGTCAATTTCCATACAGGAGGACTGGGTTTTATGCAGGGTGTTTCTCAAGAGCAAGGCAGAGAACAGCACAAGACTCAGCCCAGAATATGTGATGAATAACACAGATTTTGTACCTTTTCTACACCCATCTTCTTCTCCTTCGAATCAAGAAAAAGCGTTCTGCTCAACCACACCTCACCTACAGACTCTTAACCATTCCCCTTCTCTGCTAAATCTCATTCCCTTTGATCCTCACCCTCACAAAAACAGTAAACCAACCGACGAAACTAGCTCCCAAACTGATTCTGAGCTCGGGTTTTTGTGGGATATGAGTTTGGATGAACATGGATTCGAAAAATGGGATGGATTCCATGAGGAGGAACTGAAGTTTGACAAATAAACAGCTTGTTTTTCCCTCTAAAATCTGTAATGTTGACATTAGAATGGACTCTAGTATTTCTTGATTTGTATAAGGTGTAGTATTTTGGATCAGCTAGATTGGATAACTTGAATATCCTTAGGAATCCGAGTGAGCAGAAAGTATAGTGCATTCTTATATAGTAGAGGCAAATTGAGATCTTGATCTAGAACCCTGCCTAGTGAAAAGTTCATCAATTAAAGAATTAACCATTGAAAAGTATTTGTGCAAATTATACAAATCTATCGGACTCCAATCAAAGTCCTGCCGAAACCAGTCCGTGCAAGGTGACAATGCCAATCAGGATATTCGGAAAGTCGACAACGGGTAAAAATTGTACCGGCGATGGAGCAGCCTCCATCTTTTTCATGGCTTCGACGGCCATTGCATCAGCATTGATTGTTCGTGGTTTCCTGTCAGTCATAACCAATCGACACGAGGATCATTTTAGTTCATCTTCGTAAAATGTTCATATCTGAATATTATCAACAATAATTACTATCCACTGAAACAGACGAGGAGAAGGAAGGAACAATGGAGGAATTTATGTAGGAACCAGAGTGATTGCATAATTCACCACCTACTTTTCATGATAGTTACTTTAAATCGTTGAAAAGTCGGGTCGTCTGTCTACACATTCAGGGCGACGAGCCTTCCTACATTTTTTCAAAAAATAGCAGGATCCAGGATAGCGAATTATACTAGCAACCTACCTTGGGCTTTCAGAAATCAATTACTGGTAAAAGCCATCAATGAGACAGTGGGAGAAAACCCTACCAAATTTTTGAGGACAAAGTAGATAATTGAAGCTGTTCACGTTATACCTGTTGCACATTTGTCCCACTGTAAGCTTGAAGATGCCTTCTCCACATTCTTTAAGAGTGCGTCTCAGATCACCATCCGTGAATGTTCCAATAAGGTGATAATTTTCATCGACAACAAGCAAGCACCCACAGCCTTTACTAGTTAACTCCACAAGTTGGTCCATTATTAGATCCCCTTCCTTGCAGACTGGAAGCTCATCTTGCTTCTTCATCACGTCTTTTACCTGTATCAACAAAAAAAATGTTGTCATAATCAGTTCTTTTCCATGATCGTCAGAGGTAGATCAGAATACTCGACTGAGTTTTTTTCAAGTCGGTTTCACAAGCATTTAGTGTAACGAAAAGAGATTAAAAATAAGGATCATCTTTGCAAATTCAGAAGAAAGTTCACCAATAATCTAGTTATTAACAGATCCAGAGTAACAGCTCCATTGCTGAGTGGGCAGCATCAACTTCCCATAACAGAGTTTAACGCCCGCTTCTTCCCAATTAATGAAGATCAGGAAAATCAGTAAATTTTGAACTTTAAATGTAGGGTGATAAGAAGAATCGCGTGAAATGAAAATCAAACCATACAAGCACATATGAAAACACTAACCTTGAAAATCAGACTCTTCCCTATCCGTCCGGCCGGGTGATTAGCCGCATACTGTTCTTTGCTAAGATTCCTCGCACTCATTAGCGCAATGGCCACCGTATCGCCAAAAACCATCTGGATTGCGGTGGAGGTAACAGGGGCCAAATCGAAAGGGCACAATTCACGCTCTAGAGGCAAATTCACATCCATATCGCAAACCCCAGCAAGAGCATTGCCGACAACGGATGTCACAGAGATCAAATACGCGCCCTTGGCCTTCGCACATGGGACAAGCCGGAGAAGCTCTTCGGTGTTTCCAGACTTACTAAAGAGGACGAGAACATCATCAGGAGTCAAAATGCCGATGTCGCCGTGAAGAGCGTCGAGGGGGGAGAGGAAGGAAGATCGAACTCCGAGAGAGACGAGGGTTTGGGAGATCTTACGAGCAACGAAGCCAGACTTCCCGACGCCGGAGAAGAAGATTGTACCAGTGGTTTTGAGGAGGGCGAGGGTGAAGGCGAGAGTTTGAGAGAGGTCGAGATTATGGAAGAAGTAGTTCAGATGGCTTTGCTGTGATTTGAAGAGGTCGAGGAGGGTATTCTGATCAATCTCGGACTGCACCTGGTTCAAGGCTTGGGATTCTTCAGATTTTAGAGGTGAGGAAAATGGCGAATCTGCAGAAAATGAGAGAGATCCCATTGTAGAGAGAGAGAGAGAGAGAGAGAGAGAGAGAGGAGGAGGAAGGTATTTTTCTGTCGGTGTTTAGATGTAACATATAGAACTCAAGGGGACGACTAGCTGTCGGTGAGTTCCTACTTAACTATTGGGCCCCAAGGCCCACACAAAAAGCCCAATACTACCTTAAAGCTGGGTTGACTATTTATGTCCATTTGACCTTATTTTGACTCTTTTTGGCATTGAAAGTATGCTCTTTTTATTGTTTAATAATGGTAAGTTTACTCTTTTAATATACTTTTTTGTAGGGGTGATCGTGGTCCAGTTTAGTCCGGTTTTTGGAAAAATTAGAACTGGACCATTAAATTCAATTTTCAATTTTTAGACCAATAAGTCTAAAAAATTTCAGAACCGGACTAGAACATGACTAGAATTCTAGTCTTGGTTTTGGTCCTCCTAGGTTTTAGGTCTCAAAAATCAAAACAGATTATTGGATCTCGGTTTAGGCTAGAAATCACTACTTCTTTGCAAAATTTTTTACCAATAAATCTTTCCAAAACAAAAGCAAAATTGAATCAATAACAATAGAAAGTGCAGAACCAAACTTTTGGTTTGAATTTTGATGATCCTCGATTGAAACAGGACCCAACAGTGTAGATCGAACACCAATGAAGAAACAAAAAACTGAACAGCGAACTCATCTAGGTGGAAGAATTGCGAAAATCACAAGATTAGATGAAGTGATAAATAAACCCTAATCAAAGACAAAAAAAGCTTAGCTTCGTCGGACGAGTGGTCGAGCGGCAATGGCGACTGGGTGAGGGCGCGACTGGGCGAGGGCGAGGGCGAGGACGAGGGCGACTGGGCGACGATGACAACGACGACGAGCTTTCGGCGAGGGCGACGACGAGCTTTCGGCAATTTGCGATTCTGCGAAGATGAGAAGAGAGAAGAGAGAAGTGAGAACTGAAGATCAAGCCCTCGACAGTTTGGTTACTTAGGGCAATGTGGTCCGGGTCGGTTCTAAATGAGCTGACTCATTAGAACCGAAAACCAGACTAGGATTTCGGTTCTGGTTAATACAGAACCGAAAATCCTTTTTTTCTTCTTCAGAACCACCCAGAACCAGACCAACTGTCGGTTTTGGTCTGGTTCTTCGGTTCTCGATTTTTTTGCTCATCCCTACTCTTTTGAAATATTTGTTGACGTGTCAAATAATTATTATACTATTAATATAATAAATTAACTATTTATATTTTATTACTTTAATAACGTCAATTATTGTTTGACACGTCATTAAATATTTTAAGAAAGTAAACGTACATTACTCTTTCTTGTTTGATTTGAATTTTCACTCCATTTCGTCATCCTTTTTTCGTTTCAAGTGCACAGAATGGAATGAGGTGAGTAAATCAAGCTTGATCACTCTTACTTAAGGGATGCTACTCTTATTATCAAGATTGACATAAAATATCGCGTAGTAGAGAGTTTTCTAGTTCTTTTCCTCGAGTTGGAATTTCTTTTCTTCTTTTTAGTAATTCGATATGTCTAAGTGGGTAGTCAATCTTAACCTCAGTTGTCGAACCTAAATTAGGAATCTCGAACTATAACATTTGTTAGTGTCGGAAAATCCCTAATGCATTTTCGATGAATGCAAGGAATCGAGTCACGAAGTTCTTCTGCTTCAACAAGTTTTTCATATCAAAATCTCTATCAAATTGACTAAATACGAGGAGAATAAAAGTGACTTATAAATTAGTGACTATGAACCTTCATATTTTGAACTACTATTTCACCATTTCACTTAGCACATCATGAATCATTACAAACCTATTTCTACACATGTTTACAAATCTCATCGACCCTAACCCATATTATCAAGTTCAATAATATTTAAACTACTTAAATGAGCATCACACAATGATGACATTGAAATATATGGTACATACCATATATAGAGCTACTAAATAAATTGAAAATCAAACATTTACTTCAACAAAGCATCCAAACATTGAACACAATCAATTTCCTCAATTAACTAAAACTAACTTAAATTCAATAGGCTAAATACATAAATATTACAGCTTCAAACAACTACTCCAAAGTCCAAACTTTACATATGAGAACAAAAACTTGTCACGCGGAAATCAGTCACAGCTTATGATTGAATTCAACCCGTCATAATATTAATATTTTAAAATCAATCTTTCCGAGCTAGACTGTTCTTTTTTTGGGCAATTTTTTAATAAACTTTCAAAAGGGTTTGGTACGGATTCCTTCTTCCCTTTATTTGACAAAACTGAGACTGAGATTGACAAGACAAATAAGGAAAAACTGCAGATGAAACTTCACAAGTAAATAAGTGAAAGCGTGAAAGTTTTCGAGACATGACAACAAGTTAGCTTGAGCAAAATGGAGTCACTCTTATTTATTTTATTTATTTGTTTTTTCATCTTTACCGTCTGTTCTACGTATGATTTGACAGCACCAGCAAAGTTAGCCTACACAAATCTATCGATAAATCAGGTTATAAAACACTTTCTAAGATATTATTCCTTTTTAATTACTCAATGATTCACCTGCAACAGAACAAAAAGAGAATAATAATGAGCAATAATGATGATCGGATTTGTCTATTAATGGTCTCTGATACGTTTATAATGCTAATATGTCAGACTATTGTTAATCACAGTCGACTGGTTAAAGCTCCAGAATTGTATAATCTCTTTATTAACCATCCAAACCCCCAAGATCTATCTTTCCATTAAACAAATAAGGCTTCGAAGAGGTAAAACAAGAACATAAAAGCATCATACTGAGTAAGTAGAAGAATTTGAAGGAAGAGAAACTTGGAAGATGAAAGGAAAAGCAAGAAAATGTAAGAAAAAATCATAGAAGCGCAGAGATCCACGAAAGAAAATGCAAACAGAAGAGAGAAAAATAAGTGCAACTACAAAACCACTTGAAAATCTGAAAAAGTAATGGCAAACCTAAACAAAAGTAGAGGGTAGTGGTAGACATGACTGACAAATGTATCTTATTTTGCATATTAAGATCAAGTCCTTTCTTTTCAACCCTAGCTTTTTCTGTCTTTGATTCTGATGAAGAGTCAACAGCTCCAAAGACTCAAGGAAAGACCAAAAAGAGAGGAAAACGACGCTGAAAAGAAATCACAGCAAAATCCAGGATGAAAAAATTCCAACTTTATACATATAACCAAGAATAACATAATGGCAATTCATCAGTTTCGTAGAGACACTAACTAGCAGTTCATAAACTTTGGATACAGCTTTATTAGTTTCATCACCAGTTAACAAGTAGATAACCCTGACAACTGTTTTTTCATCATAAGCATAAGTAGATATTAATATATCAGATCTGAAACAAGCTAATTCTTGAACGGAAACAGAAAACACTGCCAGTCAAAGAGAGAGATTATATGATAAAGGAAGAAGAAGTTAGCAACTTGAGGAAATTTAACAAACCCTAGTCATGAATAAGTAGAAAAACCACTAAAAATTGAGATTGAGAGACAAAAGGAAGTACGCATTGGAACGTGAAGAAATTAGCCAATCCTAGACATGAAAAAAGTAGAAAACTGCTGGAGAGAGAGCGAGAGAGAAATAAAAAAAAGGAAGAGAAAACCAAGTACCCATGAGAAGAGTAGACGTGATTATTGCTGATTAATGGAGTTTTCATGGTTTTTTTTCAAGCACCTGGAGGTGGAAAAGCCTGCTGAGGCAACTGTTGCTGTTGACGTTTGCGCTTCTTCTTCTCGTAGCTGATTCCTCTCGCTTTAGACTGCAGATCGCGAACCTCGCGAAGGTAGAGCCGAACAGCTCGAGCGCCAAACGGGTTTGTCTCAGGCATGCCACCGTTCTCTTCAAAGGCGGCTCGTAGGCGTCCAACGAGAGCGTCTAGGCTACCCCAAGCTTGCCTGAGAGGACATGGACAAGGAGCCGGAGGATTCGGGTGGCCATAAAAGGGACAAATCGGAGCATGAACCTTAGTTTTTCCGAACTGGATCAAGGTAGCGAAGAAACTCAAGGACATGAGCTCCGCTGCATCGTGAAAGAGCAAGAGGGGGCCGATGGTTCTTCAGATACTGGCAGAAGGTGTTCCAATCACGGCGTTTTTGGTTCTCATAGCGGCTGCTTGAAGCAGAAGGAGAAGCTGAGGAAGAAGATCCCGGCGCCGTTAAAGAGCTGCCGTTTGAGATTCCAAACGTTTGAGAGTTAGAAGAGTTCAAACCTGGGATCAATGAATCCATTCCAGAGGAATTTTCTTTCTCTGCTTTCAGTCTTTTTTGGATCTTAAAAGAGAAACGTAGAATGTTAGTTTTTGGAAATAGTGCTCATGCCCGTCCTCTTCCTGGCTTTCTCTTAAATTATTGCTTACTTCTCCATCTAGGGTTTGTAAATTATTCAGTGAGGGACAGGGCAAGAGAGTGGTGGACAGAGAGAGAGAGAGAGAGTTGTACGCAGGCTGAGAGAAGGGCAGATATTTGATGGCTAAATTTCTTGCTCGCTTTATTATTTAGAATAATAAATGAAGAGTTACTGTCAGTGAAAACAACCACTCTCAGCAATGAAAACGAAGAAATTAAGACAGCAGGTCCTTCGATCATTGATTGATATTTTGAGAGAGAGAGAGAGAGAGAGAGGCAATGGATGTAAAAATAGTGAAGCAGATAAAAAGGAAGGATCATTGATGAGATTGATGGGAGAGTGAGGAGACGGCTCCTCTTGGTACACTCTTGTAGTTTTCTGGCCCGTTTTTGAGCAATACTATAAACCCTCAAAGCTTGTCACAGTTTAGTTTTTTTGGTACGCTTCAATTTCTATGACTATTTAGGTTTTGATTTGTTTCTAAAAATAGTTACACCAATTAAATTTTCGATTTCTCAGAAAGAGGAAGTGCTTACATTCTTCTTCTTCAATCTCTATTCTCTCTCTCACCTTCTTTCTCTCTCTACATTTAGGTTATATTTTGTTGCTGGAAATGGCAGGACATCATGTTGAGATGATGGGACAGGAAAAGGTTTGAAAGTCTAAAATTGAGGAAATTACATGATACTTGTTTCTGCGCCCTATTAATTTTGATTGAAAGTTATTTATTTGACTATTTTGCCCTTATAAATTTTTCACGTGTTTTTTTAATAGTTTGGCCGACGTTTGGAGTTTACTACAATTAAAATCTGATTTTAATGTATAAATATATTCTTGAATCACATTGTAACTTGATTTCTGATTAGTGAATTTCTTCTCTAATCATGATTTTTTTTTTCGCAAGAGTTTTCCATATAATTCTTGATATCTCTTTTTCGCTTGTTTTTCTTTTTCCGATCAAGTTCGATTTTCAACAATTTGTTTCCCGTAAGAAGATATTATTCACGCGATACCACACCTTTGTTTGCGATGAAAGAATAGATTATAATCTAAGTTTCATGAATAACATCTACTATTTATTAATTACATCAACAACCTAATTATGATAAAGAAACCAATATTAGTCAAAAGACTTAGTCAAAGTAAAAAAACTCTTATTTCTCTCATTTTAATACTAAATTAATTAAGAATTTTTTTTTTATTTCATTTAAAATAATTAATTTAATCTCAACTTTTTTTATTCCCATCAAGTATTTTAACTAACATAAATAAATAACATGACTAAAAAATTGTCACATATTTTTATTTTTGACAAATTTAATGATAAAAATAGATTGAAAAATTATTTAAAATGAAATTACAAGTAGGAAGACATTAGAGTCAAAATTAAATGGAAATGACTATTAAATTACATTGAAAAAAAATCATTTTAAAAATATTTTGCCCAGCTTTTATTTATGTTTTTGAATGGTGTAACTTTTTGTACGAGGAAAGTCACCAGCTGTAATAGACTTTGGGTCCCACATTTACTAATCTTCAAGATAGTTGGCTCTCACATTTTGATAAGTTCAATTCTTTGAGTTTTCATTCGTGGGGTGTCGAAAGATTGTACACAACAAGCCCACTATTTAATTTAAGGCTAGGGTTTGTGATAATTCTTGAAAAAGACTTGTTATATAAGTGGTTTTTATGTATTTATTACTAAAAATCGATGATAAATAAAATAAAAATGTATATTTTGCTGGAGAATGTTATAACATCGAATACAACTTCAGTTTTTATTAATTTAATTATTATTTATTCTCTGTTGAAAGGATTTATTATTAATTAATAATTATTGTAGATTGCCGATGTGGAGGATTATGAATATTATGAATAAAAAAAATTGTGATTATTCAATTCAAATTCAGAAGATGAAAGAAAAGAGAAGTTGCCAACGTAACACCCGAAAAATTTCATTGCATGATTTTCTAATTATACACAATGTTTTATAGTTAAAATTTGTCAATTTGATCAAATGGAAGACATTTACTAAGGAAGAAAAGCCAAAAGGTGGGAAGAGTTATATAAATTGTATAGCATTTACGTGGAGAAATGGAGGAGAAAAAGAAAGAGGATTAAGACATTCAAGTTGAGGGCAAAGAAGAATGAAGAAAATGGAAGAAGAGGAAAATTCTATAGAGTTGAAAAGTCAACAATGAGAAATTGAGTTTTGACAAGTCAAAGGTAAAAGTGGATTTTATTGCAAATAACGTGGAAAAAAAAAATGAAGGTTATCTATTAGATAAATTAAGAGAAAGAAAGTGTGCATTGTTGGCTATGAAAAGTTGATGACACCTCACATTTTTAAGATTATCCTTTAATAACCCACGCAACCCGATTTTTGCCCTAAAAGAAGCCACGCATTTTCCTCCCTCTTCTGAAGCTCCTCTCATGTGAGAAACTCTCCCTCTCTCTTCGAAAATTCAATGTAAAATGAATTTTTGATTTGGGTGAAGTTTATGGGTTAAATGTTGATAAAATGATGATTTTGTTAAGTTTTGTTGATGGTTGTTGAGCTGTGAGTTTTGATGCACGAAAATGAGTTTTCTCTTCTCCATTTCTTGGCTCATTGTTGTTTAATTGGATTGTGATGTTTGTTTGAGGATTTAATGGAAGAAAACACCAAAATATTCATGACTGTTCACAAATTGGGAGATAACAGCACACTTTTGTGTTTGATGTTCTTGGTCCAACCAATAATTTTCATTTGTTAAATTCTTTTGGCATGTTAAAGTATATTCATTGTGTGAACTTGGGACTTTGTAATTATTAGATTTGGATAAGTATATTTAAAGTTATGATTTTTTAAAGTTGAGGCAAAAAAACTGTAATGAGTTTACAGAGCATTTTGGATTCTGATTTTCTGGGTTCAATCAATTGATAATTGAATTTAGCATGTTAAAGTAGTCTCTTTGAGTGATCCATATACTTTGGAATTAATGCATTTGGATAAGTATAGCATAAGTTATGGAATTTTGAAGTTATGCCAATTGTTGGTTAATTCCAAAAATTGTTAAGGAATAGTTGAATTTGGTTGCCTAGTGTTTGAAACCATTGAGATTTGGATGCTCATATTGAGCTTTGATGTGCATATATGCATACTTGGGAAACATTTGGGTTTGAAATACTAATTAAATTGGATGATATCTATATAATATATATATATATATATATATATATATATATATATATATATATATATATATATATATATATATATATATATATATATATATATATATATATATATATATATATATATATATATATATATATATATATATATATATATATATATATATATATATATATATATATATATATATATATATATATATATATATATATATATATATATATATATATATATATATATATATATATATATATATATATATATATATATATATATATATATATATATATATATATATATATATATATATATATATATATATATATATATATATATATATATATATATATATATATATATATATATATATATATATATATATATATATATATATATATATATATATATATATATATATATATATATATATATATATATATATATATATATATATATATATATATATATATATATATATATATATATATATATATATATATATATATATATATATATATATATATATATATATATATATATATATATATATATATATATATATATATATATATATATATATATATATATATATATATATATATATATATATATATATATATATATATATATATATATATATATATATATATATATATATATATATATATATATATATATATATATATATATATATATATATATATATATATATATATATATATATATATATATATATATATATATATATATATATATATATATATATATATATATATATATATATATATATATATATATATATATATATATATATATATATATATATATATATATATATATATATATATATATATATATATATATATATATATATATATATATATATATATATATATATATATATATATATATATATATATATATATATATATATATATATATATATATATATATATATATATATATATATATATATATATATATATATATATATATATATATATATATATATATATATATATATATATATATATATATATATATATATATATATATATATATATATATATATATATATATATATATATATATATATATATATATATATATATATATATATATATATATATATATATATATATATATATATATATATATATATATATATATATATATATATATATATATATATATATATATATATATATATATATATATATATATATATATATATATATATATATATATATATATATATATATATATATATATATATATATATATATATATATATATATATATATATATATATATATATATATATATATATATATATATATATATATATATATATATATATATATATATATATATATATATATATATATATATATATATATATATATATATATATATATATATATATATATATATATATATATATATATATATATATATATATATATATATATATATATATATATATATATATATATATATATATATATATATATATATATATATTTATATGTATGTATGTATTGATCTAAATTGTTGGGATGAATTAGGTTAGATGCTTAAGCTGGATTTTGGTTTACATGTGAATATATTCTCTCTTTAGGAAGTATATGAATTTGGAATTTCTCAATTTGGATGTATAAGAGGTGTTATGTATGCTTTAGTTGTTGGAATGCTAATTATTGATATATATGCTACAGGTCGCAAATCACCAAGAGAAGTGTATGTTGTATGTTTTTGGCCGATTGGCCTACACCACAAAGTGCTAGGAAGTTCATGGCTATAATGGTATAAATTGATGATGTATATTGATTGTTAGGATATGTGGTTTATGGTTATGTGGTTGGGTAGATTAGGTTATAGAATTAGTTGTTGATGTAAGATTATAGTGATGATTGATAGAATTGTTTAAATTGTTGATTTTTGGATTTGTTTAGATTGTTGTGTTATGTTTATGGCATTGATGATATGTTGATCTATATTGTTCATGCATCATGTTTCAGAAAAGCATGAAAAATGATTTTATGTATATGTTTTCATGTAAGAAAGATTTAAAGAACAAAGTACAAGTAAAATACGTAAATAGTTATTTATGGGTAAAGATATTTAGTTTGGTCGTCTCGCTGGAGTGTACCATTCAATTTCCTCCTAGAGCGAGTTGGTCGTCCATCTAGGTGGACAATTAGATGGGCCTTCTCCTTCTAGAGCTATGACCCAAATAACTCAGAGCCAGAGAAAGAAAAGAAAGAAAAGACAGAAGCTGCATGATTTATGAACGACATGCATATCCATGAGCATATATTTTATTTTACATCATTGCTAAGCATTAGACTCATTAGTTGAACTTTATGGTGTAGGTAAAGAGATTTCGGGTGAGGACTTCGAGACTCGAGTGGATTGAGGAGACATATGACGGGGAATGTCCATGGCGTGAACTTGTGACTGTGAAGCAATTTTGACCTATGAGCTAATCCTCACGTATTTTGGTACAAAATATATGTATATAAATATAGTCTTAAATGTTTTAATAAAAGAATTCGTTAGTTGAAACTTTTTATTCAAACCTCGCTTTGATTTAAATTTCGTTTCAATGGATGAGTTTAACTTTATGTTTAAGTCTTCCACTACATATAGTAAAAAAGATATCGTCTTTATAAGTTGATTTAAAACGATATTATTATACATGTTTGAGGTTGATTTTATAGTTGAATTATCAATTGGATGAATGGATGGATTTAATGTTTTGGTGATGGTTTTAAGGATTGATCGGCATTTTACTGTTCACAGCAGAAGAAAAAAAAAGTTTTAAAGAAATTTTATTAAAGTTTCTACAAAGTTTTACAAATAAAGTTTTCACGCTTCGATTTAATAAAGCTAAGTGCAATTATTTTCTTTTAAGATTTTTACAAAGTTTTACGCCAAAAGTAAAGTGTTTTCAAATGACCGAATTTTGGGTCGTTATAGACAAAGGTAAGGAAAAAAATTCTTGAATTGAGCAAATAAAGGAGAAGAGTTAGAAATGTTATTTTGAAATTTAAAATTTAAAAGAAGATCTAGCGAAAAATAGGGAAGAAATTTTGGAAGACTTTAAAAAGGTAGACACCAAAAAAGAGAAGCATTGATGCACAGATTTGTAGACGAAAAGTCCAGAGGAGATTGAGGAAAGAAATGTCAAGACGAAGAACAACATTGTTTGAGAAACAGAGAAGAATTTTTTATTTTTTATTTTTTGAATTCCATCATGAATTATTTTCTTAATACTTATTATTTCATTTTATCTATTATAAAATAAATTTCTAAGTAGTAAGAATTGAGAGTACCTGTATATGTTTCTTTTGTGAAGTTGTTGCGGTAATGACATTAGAAAATTCAATATGAATTTTACGTTTAATTTATACAGTGTTAGAAAGTAAACATTAGGTCTACTATTGTACATGACCGTAAATAGAGTTAGAAAATATATTGAATTGTGCAAAATTAGTATTTTCATATTGATTTATTAATTTCAGAAGTAATGAGAAAAATATCGTAAGAATTAATCGAGTAACTGTGACAAAGCACTATCCATAAATGATATTTTAAATCTTCCGATTCAATTGCTGTAGCATTTCCTAAAGCTTCCATAGTAAAAGAACATAGTGAGAGAAATAAATTTTGATCCACATTTTATTAATTGACTTCTTAAATTTCTGTGTCAACCGACATTTCTAATGTTTTGATTATTACTTTGATTCACCTTTATATCATTCTACTTAAATTTAACTCTTGATTAATTTTGTTATTGTGGGTTCGATACTTCACTTTAACTTTATTACTTGATTGCGGCACGTGTATTTACGTAGTGTAACGATTTTGCACAACAGTTTGGATCATGGAGATTTTAAATGTAGAGTAATTCTATATTTACCCTCTTTTTCTACTCTTTTAAAATACTCGCTTAAGTGTCAAGTAATGATTGGTGCAATTAAGATGTAATTAAATTTGTCTCTCCAATTTTTCTTCAAAACGTTTTTCCACTTTTGTTCCTTTTTTCTACTATATGTGGTTCTTCTTCAAAGAGCTCGAAATCGAATTCCCAAGATAGAAAGAAACAAATAATCGTTGGTCTCTAGTGTGGCATTGTGCGATAACATGTTAAATCACTTAATTCTACTATATACTCAAGAAATTAGAGACATTTGCAACGAAAAAAATTGTAAACAACCACTAAGACGTGTTCCTTTTTTAAATAAAGAACATATCCGAGAATCATTGTCATTCACAGGGGTGAGCACAACATACTGGTGGAATACAGCCAAATTATGATTTGGTTCGATTCGGTTTTGAATGCATTTACGAAAAGTTTTTGGCCATGATTTCGTTCTTCTTGATTTTGATGCATTCAGGACCCATTCTTCTTTTGATTTAGGAAGAAACTAATGTTCAAAATTTAGATTTCAGTTTTTGTAGACCCAAATCAATAGTAGTAAATAGAAGCGGTCTAACAAAATTTTAGCCTAAAACCCGAAATTAACACGTGATGTGGCCCAAATCTAACCCATATGCAACCAAACATGAGTCAAATTCGACCCACACCTTTGTATTTTATCGATTGATTTTTCACTGCACACAGTTCAATCTCGATTTTATTTAAGTGAAATTGAGACTCGCTGATTGGTTCGATTCATGTATGAAACCGGACTGCACTGAATGGTGTCCATTTAAGTGAAATTGAGACTCGCTGATTGGTTCGATTCATGTATGAAACCGGACCGCAAAGAATGGTGTCCATGCAAGAGGAAAACTTGTCATATAATTATGAAAGAATAATGCTACATTTACCTTCTTATTCAATCCTCTTAAAAATTTATTATTTGACACGTCAGCGAGTGTTGTAAGAGCATAGAATAAAAGTGTAAACCTAATATCGTTATAAAATAATTAGTTTCATTTCAATTTTAGAGAAATCTAAATTAAGAAACAAAACCATAATACCAAGAACCCTGTTACGTACAGCCATTAGAACCCTATTCTATTTATGGGCCAAGAAAATAGCAATGATTAGAGTTTTGGAAAAGTTGACCCTAACTCAGTCAAACACGCTTTATTTTCTTCGTAACAATCTCGCTCTCTCTCCTACCCATTTTCCCTTCGCTTTCTGTCCGACCATTGATTTGAAGAACTTGTCTATAGTTAAGTTTGCCGGCATTTCCTCTCGATCTGGCTGCCGGAATCCTAGGGCTCCGGCTACCGGAAACTTTAAAGGAAAATAACAGAGCCATGAAAATGGAGGGAGAAAATGACCAGGAGAAAACTGAGAATGTTCAGATAAGTGACGAAGGAAAAGAGAGCAAAAGAAAGAAAAACAAGAAGCCCAAGAAAGAAAGAAAGACAGACGGAGAAACAGATCAAGAGGAATACGCTACCTCCATTGAAACGAAAAAGAAGAAGAAGAAGAAAGCTTTAATGGAGATTCGGTGCAGGGTGGAAGACGCCATCATCGGAAATTACCTTCTCGGAAAACCGAACAAAAACCTCCCTCGAAACGAAGCCGCCATGGTGAGAGAACAGCTTAAAGAGATAACTCTTTGGGGAGTTCCTTTATTGCCCAGTAAAGGCCATGAAGGAACCGACATTTTGCTGCTCAAATTCCTCAAAGCAAAAGATTTCAAGGTCCACGAAGCATTCGAGATGCTACGAAAGACCCTAAAATGGCGGAGAGACTTCAAAACAGATGAAATTCTCGAAGAAAACATGAGCGTCGACCTTCAAAAAATGGTGCAAGTAAATAGCAGCGACAAAGAAGGACACCCTCTGTGTTACAACGTCTACGAAGCATTCAGAGATAAAGAAATGTATGACAAAATATTAGGAACAGAAGATAAATGCATTGAATATTTAAGATGCAGAATCAAGTTAATCGAAGAAGGTATAAAAAAATTAAGCTTCAAAAATGGAGGAGTGACCTCCATTGTTCAGATCAGTGATTTGAAGAGCTCCCCAGGGCCTGCAATGAAGGAGCTTCGATCGGTCAGTCAGAAAGCTCTCGCGTTGTTGGAGGATAATTATCCTGAACTCATTCACAAAAATGCAAGTCCAAAGTTACCTTTTTATTTTTATTTTATGATCTTTAGGCAATATGCTCTAATATATTTTGTACAGATTATTATAAATGTACCACTTTGGTACTACTTCTGCAATAAGCTACGTTCTCGGCTCATCAACCAGAAGACCAACGGGAAGTTCGTCTTTGCCAGGCCATCAGAAGTTACAAAGACGCTCATCAAGTAAGAAACTTTCTCTTTCTTTCTCTGGGTCTTTCCCAGTAATTATTAAACAAAATGGCTTCCATTTCAACAAGGTTCGTAGCTCCAGAAGAACTCCCCGTTCAGTATGGTGGGCTCAGAAGAGACAAAGACGAAGACTTTTCAACCGAAGACAAGGCCTCAGAGCTGATAATTAAAAAAAACACAACAGCCTGCATAGAGTTTCCAGTTGCTGAGGTAGTCTATAACTATTTAAAAAACTGGACGTCTTATACAAAGCATATAATAATACTGGCTGTAAACGTGAATAGGCCGGAGTGACGATAGTGTGGGACATAACAGTGGTTGGCTGGGATGTACTGTACAAGGAAGAATTCATGCCTAAAGACGAAGGGTCCTACAAAATTCTGCTGCAGAATCAGCAGAGAGTGGGGGAGAGTGTGAGGAATTCGTTCTACATAAGTGAGCCGGGGACGATCGTGATAACCATCGACAATGGAACATTCAAGAAGAAGAGGGCCTTCTACAGGTCTAAAGCCAAACCCACTGTCCCCATCTACATCTTCCTCAAAAAATAGCAGACAACACCAGGGTGTTTGTCTGTGTTGTTTCTCTGTTGAATCTCTCTCTGATCACTCTTCTGATCCGACGTTAGACACTGTATACAGATTCTCTGGTTTTCATTTTGATAATACCTAGCCAGACTGGATTCTGTTCTTAGATTGCATTCGTTTTAATTGTTCTGTTGGAGAAAGCTATTTATTGTTTTTTATTATATTTGAACCTTACAGAGCCTTTATATTTATAGGCCAGATAAAAACTGAAACTGAAAGTGAAAACACAAACGTTTGGTAATTAAGATCTGTTACAACTCTCATAAAACAAAATAAATATAGCTGTTGTAACTCATTAATTTTAACACTCCCCCTTAATGTGTTGTCGGATTCCAAGTTCAGCTCGAAGATGTTGAAACCTCTCTTTTGGAAGTGCTTTTGTGAAGATGTCAGATAGTTGTTCAGCAAATCGGCAAAACCCAAGTTGAATTTCTCCATCTTCGATGGCTTGTCGGATGAAATGATACCTGAGAGCTATATGTCGAGTTCGGCAATGGTGAACCGGGTTTTTTGCCATAGCAATTGCAAATATGTTGTCACAGTATAGCACAGTTCCTTCATTTTGATGATGACCGAGGTCGGATAAAATTCTTCGAAGCCAAACTGCTTGCGAAGTAACTAGTGATGCAGAGACATACTCTGCTTCAGCAGATGATTGTGCAACACTGTGTTGTTTCTTGGACAGCCATGAAAACATTGTTGAACCAAGTGAGAAACAGTATCCTGAGGTGCTCTTCATGTCGTCTAAGGATCCACCGAAATCACTATCACAATATCCAACGAGATGAAGTACCTGATTTTTCTGATAGCTCAGCCCAAGATCGGTCGTTCCTTTGACATAGCGTAAACCACGCTTTGCTGCAGCAAGGTGGAAGTGGCTAGGACTTTGCATAAATCTTGAGAGCAGACTTGCTGCATACATGAGATCAGGTCGGGTTGCTGTGAGATAGAGCAGATTTCCAATGAGGCTACGATAATGAGTAACATTTACTGCTTCTCCTCCATCTTCTTTTTTCAATTTCTCCCCCACAATCAGTGGTGTAAGGACGGGATTACATTCGAACATGTTGAATTTCTTCAAAATCTTTTCTGCATAGATCTTTTGCAGATAAAAATTGTCTCTTCCTTTTGATAGATCTCCATGCCTAGGAAATGTCGAAGTAGACCCATATCGCTCATTTCATACTTTTGAGTCATGTTGTCCTTTAAATCTTCAATCATCTTCTTGTTGTTTCTAGTGAAGATCAGATCATCAACATAAAGAGTGACTATAAGAATATTGGTACCTTGACGCTTGACATACAAGGTTGCTTCACTCTTGCTCTTCTCGAATCCTGTTTGGCTGAAGTAATTGTCGATCTCACTGTACCAAGCGCGAGGTGCTTGTTTTAGCCCGTATAGCGCTTTCTTGAGCTTGTACACCTTCTCTTCTTTTCCTTTGAGAATGAAACCCTGAGGTTGATCGACATACACTTCTTCTTTCAGCTCGCCATTGAGGAATACTGACTTGACATCGAGCTGATAAAGCTTCCATCCTTTGCTGGCGGCGAAGGCGATTATAGCTCGGATTGTATCTAGTTGAGCTACCGGGGCAAATGTCTCCCCGTAGTCAATTCCAGACTGTTGAGAATAGTCTTTGGCTACCAGTCTTGCTTTATTCCTTTGAACTGATCCGTCTGGGTTGTGCTTGACTTTGTAGATCCATTTTACTCCTATGACATCTTTGTCTGCAGGTCTATCGGCGAGCTGCCATGTTTGATTCTTCTTGATCACACGTATTTCCTCCTCCATTGCTTTCTTCCACGCTTCTTCTTTGATCGCTTCGTCAAAGTTCTCAGGCTCAACCGAACAGTAATTGCACGTAGCATATATATTGTCCAAAGATCTGTACCTTTTTGGAGTTGAGCTCGGAGATGAGGAGCTTGAAGAGATCGGACTTGCTGAGCTGTGACTTTCTTCGCTGTTCTGAGATGGGTAACCTCTTTCAAAGCTTGGTTGTACTGAATTTTGTTCTACTGGGCTGCGATGTGTTGAGGTTGAACTATCTGAGTTGGGCCATGATGGGCCTTGTTCTATTGAGATCAGCTCATCTTCATCTTCTTCATTTGTCGAAGTTGGACCAGTGCTTAACAGAATGTCTTTCTTCTCAACTTTTCTTTCTTCCCAATTCCACGAAGCATTTTCATCAAATTGAACAGCACGGCTGATAATAACTTGGTTTTCTTTGAGGCTAAATAGTCTATAGCCTTTACTCATGGTGTTGTAGCCGACGAAAATACATCTTTCGCTAGACTCGTCAAGTTTGCTTCGTTTCACCTTCGGAATTTGAGAATAGCAAATGCTTCCGAACACTTTGAGGTGGTTTACTGATGGTTTTCTACCGCTCCAAGCTTCAAATGGGGTCTTGTTTAGTACAACTTTGGTCGGACATCGATTAGATAAGTAGATGGCAGTGTAAACTGCTTCCGCCCAGAAAGTCTTGGGTAAACCTTTCTCATGTATCATCGATTTTGCCATCTCAACGATTGTCTGATTTTTCCTCTCGGTAACACCGTTTTGTTGAGGGGTGTACCTTACCGTTAGTTGTCTTTCCATCCCTTCATCTTCACAGAACTTGTGGAACTCCTTGGAAGTGTATTCCTTGCCTCTGTCACTTCGTAGAGTTTTGATGAAGAATCCACTCTTTTTTTCGACGAGACTCTTGAACTTCTTGAACACCGTAAAAACTTCAGACTTTTGTCTCATGAAATAGACCCAAGTCATACGGGTGTGGTCGTCAATGAAGAGAATGAAATACCTATTCTGAGCATGAGAAAGAGTGTCCATCAGTCCGCAGACGTCGGTGTGAACAAGCTCCAGCTTTTCTTTAGCTCTCCATGATACTCCTTTTGGGAGTGGAAGTCGGTGTTGTTTTCCGAACATACATCCTTCACATACGTGCTGCTTCTCTTCTATGTGAGGAAGTCCTTGCACCATGCTCTGGTCAGACAGCTCCTTGAGACTTCGGAAGTTGAGATGACCAAGTCTTCGATGCCATAATGTTGAGGTCGGATAGTCCGAGGTGGTAGCTCTGTGAGCTTTCAGATCGGCATAATTGATGTTGAGGGCGAAGCTTCGATTGATCATCTTGATCTTGGTGAACACCTTTGACTTATCTCGCCTGTCAAAGATGATGCACTCATTGTTGTCGAAGTTGAGCTTGTAGCCATTCTCTACCAGTTGTCCGAGGCTAAGTAAATTTTGACTTAAGCTTGGCACGCAGAGAACGTTGTTTATGCAAATTGATCCTTCCTTTGTCTTGATGGCGATTCTTCCTAAGCCTTTTGATTTAGCGCTCTCTGTTGCCAAATTGAACTGGAGCAGTGATACTTTTGTCAAGCTCGCTAAAAATTTCTGAGGTCGGCGTCATATGGTTGCTACACCCGCTGTCGAGTAACCATTTTGCTTTTTTCCTTGTCAGTGGTTGTGTGACTCACATAGAATGTTCCGTATGTCTCCTGGACTTTTTGATTTGATTCAGCCGGACTTGCCTAGTGAGTATTCTCCACTCGGCAGTCTTTAGCGAGGTGACCGAACCTGTTGCAATTGTTGCACTTCAGTTTGCCTTTGAACCAACAATCTTCTTTAGAGTGATTTGTCTTATTGCAAATGCTGCAATTTGAGGAGATGTTGCCTTTTCCTCTTCCTCTTGAGTTATGTCCTCCTCGTCCTCTTGAATTTCTTCCACCTCTTGACTGGTTGGAACTAGACTTATCGTCTCGATCATTGTTGCCGATGTGAAGCTTTGATTGAAATGCACTCTCAATTGGCTTCTCGGTGTGTCTAGACAACCTTTGCTCAAACAATTTGAGGGATGCCATCAATTCTTGGACTGTTAGGATTGACAGGTTCTTTGTTTCTTCGATAACAGCGACGATGGGATCGTATTTCTCAGGTAGACAGATGAGGATTTTTCGCACCATTCTCTGGTATGTGACGTCTTCACCATGAGATTTCATCTGGTTTACCAAATCGAAGATTCTGGTTGAGAATTCCATCAGAGTTTCTTTCTCCTTCATTTTGGCCTTTTCGAATTCCTTCAGCAGCGATTGGAGCTTAATGGCCTTAACTTTCTCATCTCCTTGGAATTCGCTCCGCAAGATCTCCCACGCCTCTTTGGCTGTGTTTGCACGCATGATTCTAAGAAAGATGGATTTGGTGACTGCTCTCTGGAGTATGGAAAGAGCATTTGCGTCGGCTCGTCAGAACTACTCTAGTTTCTTCAGATCTGCCTCGTTCAAGTCATCTCCATCGGCGGGTTCTTGGACTCCTTTCTCCACGATCTCCCATTGATTAATAGATCGGAAGATGGTCTTCATCTTTACGAACCAGAAATCATAGTCATCACCGTCAAACTCTGGAATGAGATGCTGGTTGATATTGGATGGGATTGAACTGGTACTGGCCATCGAAGTTGGGGGTGGGTAAAATCTACAATCTCTGATACCAATTTATTGGAGAAAGCTGTTTATTTTATTTTTTTATTATATTTGAACTTTACAGAGCCTTTATATTTATAGGCTAGATAAAAACTGAAATAGAAAGTGAAAACACAAACGTTTGGAAAACGTTTGGTAATTAAGATCTGTTACAACTCTCATAAAACAAAATAAATATAGCTGTTGCAACTCATTAATTTTAACATGTTCTTTTGTGTGGGAGATGGTTGGTTAATTTTATGATTGATATTTATAATTTATTATATTAATTATCTGATTATTATTAACCCGAATTGAACCAGAACAATCGAAAAATAATAAATTTAGAAAAATATGGACACAAAAATTTACGTAGAAAACTATTTTAAGAGAAAAAAATCACAATTACATGAAAATTTATTATTAGAAATCAATGTATATTTGATATTTACGACATAAATATCAATATATAAATAAAATAGAAAATCATAAAGATCTGACCCGGCCCAAATAGAATTCAGATCACATTAAACTCTATCATACAAAGTTAACAAATATTTTATAGAGTAAAAATATTGTTATTCCAAAGTACTAAAATCATTATTCTTTGTTTTTTTTACCCAATCCAACAATGGTTCAACTACCTAACATAGTTATATAGTTATATTATGAAAAAATAATTAGCAGTAAATTAACAAAGTGAAAAAGGATGCTCCAAGAGTTTACCCATAAACAATATAAACACGCAGCGAAATTCATGCCACTGTACGAATTGAAAAAAGGTGTCACAGTAACAGGCGAAGAAATAAACTTGGTGTTGATTATGTTCTGGAGAAAATGGCGAGGTGGCTTGAGGAGCAGAGTGAGGTGTAAGAAAGTTGCCATGGAGAGGCATGCAGAGTGAAGAATGGCCCAACACTTCTTACACCCCTCTCCCCTCTGTCCATCCTTTCATCCCCAGTTTCTGCGTATATATACGGACGATCCCTTCTCGCCGCTTCACCAAACTGCCATTGCATAGCACTCTTCGATTATGGCGAAGCTTCTTCTGCTCCCTCTTTCCCTCTGCCTCCTTGTTCTCTTCAATGGCTGCCTGGCCTCCCGCCAATGGTATCGCCAGGGCAGTAAGGGGATGCGCTTCAGACAGCACCAGTTCGATCAGTGCCAGATGGACAGGCTAGATGCCGTCGAACCCACCAACCGGATCGAGGCGGAGGCCGGAGTGATTGAGACTTGGGACCACAACAACGACCAGTTCCAGTGCGCTGGAGTGGCTGTTTCTAGGATCACCATCGAACAACAAGGACTCTTCTTGCCTTCCTACTCCAATGCTCCTGAGCTTGTCTACATTGAAAGAGGTACCTTACTCTATTTTGACTAAGATCAGATTGCTGGTGATGGCTACCAGAATTATTAATGATAAAATGGCTTCATTTGGTGTCAACAGGAAGGGGATTCCAAGGAGTCCTCATTCCAGGATGTCCCGAAACCTTCCAAGACTCTCAGCAATCACAGCAGGGACAGAGGTCGAGGCAGCAAGATCAGCACCAGAAGATCCGCCATTTCCGTGAAGGAGATATCATCGCCATCCCAGCCGGAGCTGCTCACTGGTGCTACAACGACGGAGATACTCCCGTCGTCGCTATCGTTCTTCATCACATGAACAACTACGCCAATAAACTCGACCAAAACCCAAGGGTACGTAACAGCTGATGCCCTCTGCTTCCTGTTCTTTTTTTTTTTCCGGTGGATATGCATGCTTAATTATGAAACATCTCTGAACGTGAATATATACTTTACAGAAGTTTTATCTCGCCGGAAGCCCAGAAGAGGAGTTCGAGGTACGAGGCCGGCAGAGCCCCCGCCAGAAACAATACCGCCCACTGAGAGGGGAGCGGGAACATAACAATGTGTTCGGTGGCTTCGACGAGAAGTTTTTGGCCGATGCATTCAACGTGGATACAGAGACGGCGAGGAGGCTGATGGGTCAGGACGACGGCAGGAGGAACATCGTCAGAGTTAAGGGAGGTCTCGGCGTCATAAGGCCACCCATGTCTAGGGAAGAGAGAGAATGGCAGGAGAGAGGAGAGAGGGAGAGGGAGAGGGAGTGGGAGCGGGAGCGGCCGAGCCATCGCGGCGGACATTGGGAGGTCTCAAACGGATTCGAGGAGACCATCTGCTCGATGAGGCTGAGAGAGAACATCGGCGACCCTTCACGAGCCGACGTCTACACTCCAGAGGCCGGCAGAATCAGCCACGCCAATGGCCACAACCTTCCTGTCCTCCGATACCTTCAGCTCAGCGCTGAGAGGGGTTTCCTCTACGACGTATTCAACTCTCTCTATGCCCCATCTACGAAGGGTTTTTTCACTCCTTTTCTAAAAACAGATGGATTTAAAGCTAAAATATTTCTCAACTTTTGCAGAACGCAATCCACGTTCCACACTGGAACATGAACGCACACAGCGTGATATACGTGATAAGAGGAAGCGCGAGAGTTCAGGTGGTTGACAACTACGGCCAGTCAGTCTTCAACGGGGAGCTACGAAAGGGACAGATCCTCACAGTGCCACAGAACTTCGCAGTGGTGAAACGATCAGGCGACGAGGGGTTCGAATGGGTGTCATTCAAGACCAACGACAACGCCATGATCAGCCCTCTCGCCGGACGCACTTCCGCCATCAGAGCTTTGCCAGTTCAGGTCCTTGCAAATGCGTATCAGATCTCCGAGGAAGAAGCCAGGAGGCTTAAATTCAACAGGCAAGAGACCACCTTGTTTCCCACAAGGAAGTCGTCCGGCCGAAGAGCCGAGGCTTAAATTTGAGGAGGGTTTTGCGTGTCTTCTTCAGTTCGAATAAGTAGCAGTGGTGTTGACTGTATCTAATCTACGCCTTGTAATCGAGCTTCTGTTTTAATAAAATCAAGAGACTTTCTACGATACCCTTCCTCTTTTCTTCACTGTTTTCACGTTGTTGTTTATTCAAGTTTAAATAATCATGAGTGCAATTATACATCAATCATGTCAACTATTATTTAAAAAAAAAGTAAACGGAATATTATTAATTTTAACTTAAGCTCAAACTATATGGTAAATAATAAGGTGACTTATACAAACAGGTACAAATATTGGATTACTAAAATCACCTTCAAATTTATTAACAAACCCTAATTTTTTTCCAATTTAATGAACTTAGATTAAATTTTTTTGTAAGAGTAATGCTATATTTACTATTTTATTCTATATTTACCCGTTATATTTTCCCAGAAAATTTCTATTAATAAAAAATGTAAGGTGAGAATGAAGGGCCCCGAAACGGCTCCCCAACGTCGCCCTGAAACGGCTCCCCAACGTCGCCCTGAAACGGCCCTATGTTCTCAATTGTTCTTTTTACTTATTATGATATTTCTTTTGTTGGTGTTGATATAGTTGGATATGTCACTTGAGAGATTAACTCATTGGATATTAGAGTAGTCCCTCCACATGCTAATGCTAGCATGGGATACACGGATGGATTCTGAGCATCATCAGACGGGAATTTGTCTTCCCGACATCCTAAACGTGTAATCATTTATTTTATGCATATTTTTCTTTTCTTTATTTTTTTTTGAACACTTTGTATTTTCTCTTTTTTTGGCAAACATTTACCTCTATTTGCAAGAGTAAAGTATATTTATAAGCCTTACTCATATCATGCATTAGATTGTTGGTCAAGGATAGATGAATGCATGATGGTTGGTTTTGAATTGAAGACTAGTGGGCTTGACGATCGAGGAGCCAGCAAAGAAGGGGATTAGGCCTATGCAAGTACAATTAGAAAGTGCTCACAAGATTGATGACATGGCATTGCAGCACCATGGATTAGAAGAGGCACGGATTGCCATATCCACCGTCGGATCTAAGGGCGCGCGCGGACAAGGATTGGTTGTCCTAGTGGCCGCTTATCTTGGCCGCCCATCTTCATCCTTCATCAACGACTCCTTTTCATTCTTTCATCCAAACCCTAGCTGCTACCATTAGAGGTTATTTATAGGCATTGCTTAGTTGAATTGGAAGGACCTTTGGCCAATTTCTCAATACATGAGTCACTTTTGTCTTCCAAAGAGAGAAACATCGTTACCTTCAATGAAGGTAAGCCACAGATTTTTCAATCCGTGAAAGAAGTAGGTCTCCCTTGCTTACTAGCTCAAGGTTGGTAGATTAAGCTCGTATTGCCCTTCCTCATCATTCTTGTTGACTTAAATTATGTTTAAGTCTAACGATGTTTTTGATGATGTAATGTCCGGCTTGTACGGATTTTTATATTATAATATATATGTTGGCATTTTTGTATATACGTCAAATCAGATCCATTTTACGAAAAGAAAGCGTCATTTCGATCCTAACGATTAATAGGAATTTTAAGGAAATTATGGAATTTTTCTGAGTAATAACGCTATACTTCGAGTAATTACAATTCTCGAAATGTAAAAGATGTTTTAGTAAAAATAGTAAACGAGGTCCGTTTTGCGAACGGACAATTTTGTTAAATCCCAAATAATAAGTTGGACTTGTTGAGGGATTAAGGAGATTTGGTGAAAGTCGAATCGTTAGACAATTAACGAAATGAAGGACGAAACAAATAGAAAATCAAAGGAAGGGCAAAATGGTAAATTGCCAAGTTAAAATTTAATTAAAAACATTAGTTTTTCTTCTTCTCCACGCCATTTCTTCTTCCTGCGACTTCTCTTCCTTCTCCTTTGGCGATCAACGGTGATTTCTCCTTCCGACGTCGATACTCCGCTCCGACGACCTCCGATCCTTCACGTTTTCTTTTCCAAACCCGATTCCTAGTAAGTCTCTAGCGTTTCCTAGCTTTAGTTTTTAGTTTTACGGAGTTTAAACGAATAGGGTTTCGTTTAGGTTTTCGTTAAAAACGCGATTTAGGGTTCGTAATCGATAGGTTCGCCGTAGTTTTGAGTATTATGAACGTATTGAACGTTATTGGATTAAGTTAATCGATTTAGGACAAAGGTTAGAGATTTTACAATTTTCGAGTTTTAGGGAAAAACCCGTTAATGATAATTTTTAGGTATTCAAACGTTATTTGTTGGATAAAATGTCTTGTTGAGCTAAGTTAGTATTTTAGGAGAATTCCTTAGTTAAGATTCCGTTAAATTTGGACGTTTAACGGTTTAAATCTCATTTTAACATCAACCGTTATGTTATGCCTCAGACAAACAACGCTCGTGGACGGAGCTTGAGCTGCAACGGACACGAGGTAAGTTCCCGTGACTTACTCTGACCGATTGGTCTACACCGTACTTCGATGTAGCGTCGAGGATCTTAGTGGATTGTTTATTTAAATTGCTTTGGTTGGGTAGTTAGGTTTAAACGTTTTGTAGGTTATTTCAATTACAGTCTTGATGGTACGCATGCTTGTTTGTTTACATTTATATTGAACTGTTCATGCATCACGTATTTTAACTTGGGATGAAAATGAATTTCTGCACAATGTTTTCAGAAAATTAATGTGGCCCAGAAATTGGGGGCTATTAATCTATCGTGCGGGCCGATTAAGGGTCTGGCCGATACCACATCTCATGTACTGTAATTAATGAACGTAATCTGCTATCTGGTCACGCGAGGTGGGGCTCAGGCACGGCTGTACGTGTTGTAAGCGTGTACCCCCCTCCTCTAACCGCACGAGGTAGTCCGACCGCTGGATAGGCCCCCTTCTGTTAGGGGGATGAGATCTCGGTGATATACTGCCTGCGACGCTCTGTATGTTATGCATGATTTCCGAACTCCATATGCACTGCACGCATCTGCATTTACGTAGAATTTACTGAGCCTTTAGCTCATAGTGTGTCTGTATGGTGTAGGTGACGTTTTAGGTGACATCGAGCCAGGTGAGGACGACGTTCCTCCTCCTGAAGTGTGATGCAGTTGATGGAGAATGGCCCGTGGGAGCGTGCTGAGCAGTCGGCGCGTTATGACCCGTGGGTGTATGGTTAGGTGTTTTGGGATTGTTTGATAACTATATACAGATAGAAACATTTTAGGGTGTTTGGTCCTGTATAGTTGTTAGGTTATGTTTTGATATTTTGAAATGTTTTGGAAACGGATTTTATAACTGTTTGTATAATTTCAAAACAGGAGGATTTGATTAGATTTTAAACATATCCACGCAATTTGTTTTTATGGAATTAGATTATGTTTTAAATGTGTTCTAAGTTGGTTTTGAGAGAAGATATGAGCGACGTATGAGTGAGTTAATGTTGAAAAAGTATGGTTGAGAGTGATAGAATTTGTATTGTTGAATCGTGATATTGGGTGTTAAGAGTAATGTGAGTACAGGGACGTGAGGAAAAGAAAGAAGAAAGAAAAGAAAGGGGAGGCAGAGGGGCTGCCGAACGATCGCCAGGGAGGGGCGATCGTTCGCCCCTATTGGTTGCGCTCTGGAAGAAATTCCAGAGCGCATGCCGAGCGATCGCCAGGCAGTGGCGATCGCTGGGCAGTGGATCGCCCAAGGGCGATCAACCTGGCGAGCGATCGCCAGGGTGTGATCGCCATGGGGCGATCGATCGCCCCTTTTTGGGCAATCGATAGACCCTTCATTTTTTTTGGGGACTTCCCGTTTCTGCCCCTGTTTTCGTCTGTTCTGCTGGCCGATAGTTTTAATTAGTTTTAATGTTTTAATAAAATGTTTTAAGTTTTATTTGATTGTTTTAAAGCTTTGTTAAATGGTTTTAAAACATAGATTTAGCGATTTCAACCTCGATTACGATTTCGGTTAGAAAGAGTTTAGATTCCGCCTAGAATTTAGTTAAAGTTAAAAAAAAAAAAAATGTACGGGAAAATGGGTACAGTTTTAGGGATGTTACATTTATGGTATCAGAGCCCCCGGGTTTTAAAATCGGTTCTGTAGACTGCTCGACTGCACAGCCACTACGCGGACATCCTTCATTAACTGTAAGTCTGTTTATAGTTTTATCTGATTTTGTTTTTTAGGATTATTGTTTTGATTTTATAGGATTTTTATAAGGATGGTTCGAGGAAAGGATCCTAGAGATGACGCGCTAGATCGGTTTACGGAATTAATAGATCGCCAGTCTCAGCATATGGACCGGCAAGCACACTAAATTGCTGACTTAGTGAATCTGGAAAATCAGAGGGCCCAGGATTTGATAGTTCCCAATAGTCATGGTATGCAGAAGTTCCAAAGTCTGCGACCTCCAGTGTTCGACGGCCGATCGTCGGATCCGACTGTTGCGGAGGAGTGGATCTGGGTTATGGAGGATATGCTAGGGTACGCCGAGGTTGGGAACGGGAGTAAGGTGGCTTATGTTAGCTTTCACTTAGCGATGGATGCCCGTTTCTGGTGGGACTCGATCAAGGTAACGACGGATGTATCTATTATGACATGGGAGCGATTTAAGACCATATTCTTCGATAAGTATTTCAGCCGTGCTGTGAGAGTGGCAAAGAGAAATGAGTTTACGCAGCTGAAGCAGACAGGTTCAGTTGCAGAGTATATCCGGAGGTTCGAGGCCTTATCGCAATTTGCTCCGCGCCTTGTCAGCGACAATGAAGAGAAGGTGCACCAGTTTATGGAGGGACTTAATCCAGAGATTCGGATGCACGTTGTTGTATCAGGTATTATCGATGTGCCCTATTCTGATGTCATAGCTAGAGCTCTGGATATTGAGGCTGCCAGAGCTACTTGTGTTAGACCGAGGGAGCCAGCTAAGGGCTTCTTCCGTGAGATTTGACCTCAGTCGCAGAACCGAGGTGGCAGCCTAGAGCACAGCCCCAGCAGCAGCAGAGGGGTGTGAAGAGGCCTCTTGAAGGAGGTAACGATCGGGGCAAAGGGAAGCAAGTGCGGGGGGCTTCTCAGATACCGTGGTGTCCCATATGCCAGAGGGAGCACAGTGGTGAGTGCCGTGTTGGCACTAATAGATGTTTCAGATGTGGAGAGCTTGGCCATTACGTCAAGGATTGCCCGAAGCCCGACCGAAATATGTCAGGCGGTGATTAGAGGAGAGTTATGCCGAGGATCTTCGCATTCATTGAGCCTGGAGATGTTGATGACGATGATCAACCTGCCGTGATCGCAGGTACTATATTGATTATGGGCGTAGCTGTATTTTCTTTGTTAGACACGGGGGCTACGCACTCTTTTGTTTCCACTGCTTGTGTGTCTAGACGGAAAGCTTGCGCCTGAGTTAGCAGAATGCGAATATAGTGTGATGCTACCTTCGGGAGAGCGTATGCAGTCAGGTTATGTTGTCCAGGGCAATATTATCTCGATTGGGAACAGTACCCTCTATGCTCGCCTTATTGTTATGGGCATAGAACACTATGACCTGATCTTAGGGATGGACTGGCTGTCACAGCACTTCGCCACCATCAATTGTCGATCCGGGATTGTGACTTTCTGACCCCCGGGTAAAGCCGAGTTTTCTTACCAGGCGATGAACCGATTGAGTAGCTCGCCTATTTCTTATTCCATGAAGGTCAACGAGCAGTTTAAAGGTGCGTGCTCTATTAATTTGGCCTCTGTATTTGATTGTCAGTTGCTCAGCGGAGAAAAGCCGAGCGACATTCCTATTGTCAGAGAGTTCTCTGGGATCTTTCTTGATGATTTTCCCGGGTTACCACCAGACCGGGAGATCGAGTTCGCTATTGATGTCTATCCAAACTCCGCGCCGAGGTTTAAAAACCCGTATCGATTGGCACTAGCTGAGTTGAGAGAGCTGAGGACTCAGCTTGACGAGTTGTTAGAGAAGGGATTTATTCGACCCGGTGTATCGCCTTGGGGTGCGCCCGTTCTGTTTGTAAAGAAGAAGGACGGGACCCTCAGGATGTGCATTGATTACAGGGAGTTGAACAAACTTACAGTGAAGAATAAGTATCCACTGTCCCGGATTGATGATTTATTTGATCAGCTGCAAGGTGCCCGAATATTTTCGAGGATTGATCTACGCTCGGGTTACAATCAGCTGAAGGTCCGGAAGGATGATATACTGAAGACGACATTCCGAACGAGGTATGGGCATTATGAGTTCCTTGTCATGTCTTTTGGACTTACTAATGCCCCTGCAGCGTTTATGGATTTGATGAACCGTGTCTTCAAGGAGTATCTGGACAAGTTCATGGTGGTTTTCATCGACGATATTCTGATCTACTCTAAGACAAAGGAAGAACACGAGGAGCATCTGAGGATTGTTCTGAGGACCCTATGTCAGCACCGGTTGTATCCAAAGTTCTCCAAATGCAAATTTTGGTTGGATCGGGTCAGTTTCCTTGGACATATCATATCATAGGAAGGTGTTTCTGTTGATCCAAGCAAAATTCAGGCGGTCAGAGATTGGCCACAGCCGAAGAACGTACGTGAGGTGCGTGGATTTCTCGGGTTAGCCGGTTATTACCGGAAGTTTATTGAGGGATTTTCGAAGATCGCACTTCCTCTTTCACGATTGACTCGGAAGAATGAGAGATTTGTATGGTCGCCTGCTTGCGATAACAGTTTTATGGAGTTAAAGCAAAGATTGACCACCGCTCCAGTATTGGCGCTACCTGTTGAAGGTGACAAGTATAGTATTTATTGTGATGCGTCAGGAGTTGGACTAGGTTGTGTGTTGATGCAGGAGGGGAGAGTTATTGCATTTGCTTCTCGGCAACTGAAGCCGTATGAGCAGAATTATCCTACGCAAGACCTTGAGTTAGCAGCCGTGGTTTTTGCACTGAAGATATGGAGACACTATTTATATGGGCAGCAGTGCGAAATATTTTTCGACCACAAAAGCTTGAAATATTGCTGATGGTTTGAGTAGAGTGCCTTCTACGAGTCAGCCTTCACTAGCAGCGATGTCAGTTACGCTGCGGTCTGAGATCGAGAGATTCGATGTGGAGATAGTGGCAGAGTTGTCCAGTATGCTCACCAACATTTCTCTCAGGCCGACTATTCTGGATCGGATACGTGAGGCTCAGCAGAATGATACGGAGTGTGACGAGCTTCGATCCAGCATGACATTGGGAGACTCGTCAGATTTTCATTTATCAAAGGATGGTATTCTGAAGTTCAGGCATAGGTGGTACGTGCCAAACGACGAGGATCTGAAGAAAGAGGTATTGGCCGAGGCACATTCTTCAGCGTATTCTGTGCACCCGGGAAGTACTAAGATGTACCGGGATTTGAAGCAACATTTCTGGTGGCCAAACATGAAGAGAGAGGTCGCCAAGTACGTTGAAACCTGTCTAGTCTGCCAGCAGGTAAAGGCAGAGCACCAGAGACCGGCCGGAACATTATTGCCACTGCCGATTTCGGAGTGGAAGTGGGAGCAGATCTCCATGGATTTTATTGTGGGGCTCTCGAGGACGACGAAGGGCTATGACGGCATATGGGTTATCATGGACCGATTGACAAAGTCGGCCCACTTCTTATCTGTGAAGATGACTTCTTCGATGGATCAGCTCGCCGAACTGTATGTGCAGGAGATTGTCAGACTGTACGGTGTGCCAGTTTCGATTGTTTCACACAGAGGTCCGAGATTTACATCGAAGTTCTGGAAGAGTCTGCACAGAGCTATGGGGACTCAGCTTAATTTCAGCACATCATTTCATCCTCAGACTGATCGTCAGACAGAGAGGACGAATCAGATTTTTGAGGATATGCTCAGAGCTTGTGTGCTGGAGTTTCAGGGCTCGTGGAGCCGATATTTGCCTTTGATTGAGTTCTCGTATAACAACAGCTTCCAGGCTACTATTGGCATGGCTCCGTACGAGGCGCTGTATGGTCGCAAGTGTAGGTCTCCGTTGTATTGGGACGAGGTTGGCGAGGCCAGCGTCGTTGGTCCTGAGATTCTACAGCAAACGGCAGAGAAGATTGCCGTTATCAGACAGCGTATAGAGGTAGCTCAGAGCAGACAGAAGAGCTATGCTGACACGAGACGGAGAGAGCTAGAGTTCGAAGAAGGTGACGAGGTTTATCTTAAAGTTTCTCCATTAAAAGGCGTTGCGAGATTTGGAAGGAGGGGCAAGTTAAACCCTCGTTATGTGGAGACCTTTCCTATTCTGAAGAGGATCGGGAAGTTGGCGTACAGATTACAGCTTCCGGCGTCTATGGAGGGTATCCATGATGTATTTCACGTATCGATGCTTCGGAAGTGCCTACGCGACCCATCGCATGTCGTCGAGACTACAGAGATCGAGGTACAGCCTACCTTGATTTATGAGGAGAGGCCCGTACGTATTTTGGAGTCTTCCATCAAGGTATTGCGCAACAAAGAGATTCTGCTGGTCAAAGTCTTATGGCGGAACCACGAGGTAGAAGAGGCGACTTGGGAGCGACAGCAGGATATGATGACTAAATATCCTGATTTGTTTGTATGATTTAATTTTGTGGACAAAATTCTAAATAAGGAGGGTGGAATGTAATGTCCGGCTTGTACGGATTTTTATATTATAATATATATGTTGGCATTTTTGTATATACATCAAATCAGATCCATTTTACGAAAAGAAAGCGTCATTTCGATCCTAACGATTAATAGGAATTTTAAGGAAATTATGGGATTTTTCGGAGTAATAACGCTATACTTCGAGTAATTACAAATCTCGAAATGTAAAAGATGTTTTAGTAAACATAGTAAACGAGGTCCGTTTTGCAAACGGACAATTTTGTTAAATCCCAAATAATAAGTTGGACTTGTTGAGGGATTAAGGAGATTTGGTGAAAGTCGAATCGTTAGACAATTAACGAAATGAAGGACGAAACAAATAGAAAATCAAAGGAAGGGCAAAATGGTAAATTGCCAAGTTAAAATTTAATTAAAAACATTAGTTTTTCTTCTTCTCCACGCCATTTCTTCTTCCTGCGACTTCTCTTCCTTCTCCTTTGGCGATCAACGGTGATTTCTCCTTCCGACGTCGATACTCCGCTCCGACGACCTCCGATCCTTCACGTTTTCTTTTCCAAACCCGATTCCTATTAAGTCTCTAACGTTTCCTAGCTTTAGTTTTTAGTTTTACGGAGTTTAAACGAATAGGGTTTCGTTTTGGTTTTGTTAAAAACGCGATTTAAGGTTCGTAATCGATAGGTTCGCCGTAGTTTTGAGTATTATGAACGTATTGAACGTTATTGGATTAAGTTAATCGATTTAGGACAAAGGTTAGAGATTTTACAATTTCTGAGTTTTAGGGAAAAACCCGTTAATGATAATTTTTAGGTATTCAAACGTTATTTGTTGGATAAAATGTCTCGTTGAGCTAAGTTAGTATTTAAAGAGAATTCTTTAGTTAAGATTCCGTTAAATTTGGACGTTTAACGGTTTAAATCTCATTTTAACATCAACCGTTGTGTTATGCCTCAGACAAACAACGCTCGTGGACGGAGCTTGAGCTGCAACGGACACGAGGTAAGTTCCCTTGACTTACTCTGACCGATTGGTCTACACCGTACTTTGATGTAGCGTCGAGGATCTTAGTGGATTGTTTATTGAAATTGCTTTGGTTGGGTAGTTAGGTTTAAACGTTTTGTAGGTTATTTCAATTACAATCTTGATGGTACGCATGCTTGTTTGTTTACATTTATATTGAACTGTTCATGCATCACGTATTTTAACTTGGGATGAAAATGAATTTCTGCACAATGTTTTCAGAAAATTAATGTGGCCCAGAAATTGGGGGCTATTGATCTATCGTGTGGGCCGATTAAGGGTCTGGCCGATACCACATCTCATGTACTGTAATTAATGAACGTAATCTGTTATCTGGTCAAGCGAGGTGGGGCTCAGGCACTGTTGTACGTGTTGTAAGCGTGTATCCCCCTCCTCTAACCGCACGGGGTAGTCCGACCGCTGGATAGGCCCCCTTCGGTTAGGGGGATGAGATCTCGGTGATATACTGCCTGCGACGCTCTGTATGTTATGCATGATTTCCGAACTCCATATGCACTGCACGCATCTGCATTTACGTAGAATTTACTGAGCCTTTAGCTCATAGTGTGTCTGTATGGTGTAGGTGACGTTTTAGGTGACATCGAGCCAGGTGAGGACGACGTTCCTCCTCCTGAAGTGTGATGCAGTTGATGGAGAATGGCTCGTGGGAGTGTGCTGAGCAGTCGGCGCGTTATGACCCGTGGGTGTATGGTTAGGTGTTTTGGGATTGTTTGATAACTATATACAGATAGAAACATTTTAGGGTGTTTGGTCCTGTATAGTTGTTAGGTTATGTTTTGATATTTTGAAATGTTTTGGAAACGGATTTTATAACTGTTTGTATAATTTCAAAACAGGAGGATTTGATTAGATTTTAAACATATCCACGCAATTTGTTTTTATGGAATTAGATTATGTTTTAAATGTGTTCTGAGTTGGTTTTGAGAAAAGATATGAGCGACGTATGGGTGAGTTAATATTGAAAAAGTATGGTTGAGAGTGATATAGAATTTGTATTGTTGAATCGTGATATTGGGTGTTAAGAGTAATGTGAGTATAGGGACGTGAGGAAAAGAAAGAAGAAAGAAAAGAAAGGGGAGGCAGAGGGGCTGCCGAACGATCGCCAGGGAGGGGCGATCGTTCGCCCCTATTGGTTGCGCTCTGGAAGAAATTCCAGAGCGCATGCCGAGCGATCGCCAGGCAGTAGCGATCGCTGGGTAGTGGATCGTCCAAGGGCGATCAACCTGGCGAGCGATCGCCAGGGTGTGATCGCCATGGGGCGATCGATTGCCCATTTTTGGGCAATCGATCGCCCTTTCATTTTTTTTTGGGGACGTCCCGTTTCTGCCCCTGTTTTCGTCTGTTCTGCTGGCCGATAGTTTTAATTAGTTTTAATGTTTTAAGTTTTATTTGATTGTTTTAAAGCTTTGTTAAATGGTTTTAAAACATAGATTTAGCGATTTCAACCTCGATTACGATTTCGGTTAGAAAAAGTTTAGATTCCGCCTAGAATTTAGTTAAAGTTAAAAAAAAAAATGTACTTGGGGTACAGTTTTAGAGATGTTACAGATGATGTGTTTTTAAGTAATGTAATTTGATTGAGATTATGTTGCTGAGAATAATAAGCTGATTATTGTATTAAATATATGAGATTAATGAATAAATAAATAATTATGTTATTTGCATTTATCTGGAAATGCCCTTTGAAAAAGGTATTTTAGTTGTCTAATAAATCTGTTTGAGTGTTCAGAAAAACAGGGTTGAAATTGTTTTATATTGTATATCCACCGATGGCAAACAAAAGTTTACATCTGCCACTCGCTAAACGATAAAGCAAAGTTTACATCTTCCGCCAGCTAAACGACGAAGGCAGAGCATTTCAAAGAAAAGCTTACATCTGCCACTCACTAAACGACAAAGTAAAGTTTACATCTTCCGCCAGTTAAACGAAAAGAACTACATCCACCGCTGGCGTTTTGAAGAAGACTTCTCCGCCAGCTAAACGACAAAGAATTACATCTACCGCTGGCGTTTCAAAGTTTTCCAAAGATTACATCTGCCGATAGCTACACGACAACGATTATATCCTCCGATGGCTAGATGACAAAGTTTAAGTTCCACCGCTGAAATTTCTGAAGACATCCACCGCTAGCATTTCAAAGGAACATCCACCGGTGAACAGTGTCTCAGAATTACATCTATCGCTACCGATACTGGTTCAAGGTTTATAAAGTCACATCTACCGATACCGGTTCAAGCAATGTAAAGCTACATCCACCTATGGCGGTTCAGCGTTTTTAAAGTAGCATCTTCCGGTGTACAGTATCTTTCGCCAGAATTCAAATTTACCGCGAAGCGATAGCGAAAGTCGTCCAAAGCCTTAACTCCTGTCCACTAATGGTGAAGCACGAAAACAACTTCAGAACGCAATGACTAGCTGTCTAAGTACGGATGCTTCCCCAACGGTAATATATTTTCATATCCAGAAAGAAGCATTCAATGAAGAGAGCCGATTACAAACAGAGTATTTAAGGGAAAAAGAAGCTTGGGAGAAATAACTTTTTGCAAAAATTGATATTGAGCCCTAACGAGCCAAAATCTTAATACTCTGTATTTTACATCTCTCTATTCTGTAACTTGAGATTTAATCATTGAGAGAGTGTTGTTTGTGCTGAAAATTACAAACTCACGATTCTGTTAAAGGCAGTGGATTGTCGCCCGTGAAGAGCAATCTGGTTTCTGTAAAAGGCTGTAGATCGTCACCCGTGAAGTGCGATCTGTTTTTGTTCTCTGAGGAGAAGGAAATGATCTTCAAGGGGGGAACCTTGAAGTGTGGACGTAGGCAGTTTTTGGCCGAACCACGTAAAAATTATGGTGTTGAATTTTCTCTAACTCTCTTTTTTACTTTTATTTCCTGTCTGTTTGCTGTTAGTTTTAAAAAGATTAAAAAGTTTAATTCACCCCCTTCTTAGACAATTTCGATCCTACAATTCTTCCTTGGAAGTTTGATCTACGAGGAGGCCGAACCGATGCCCGATAGTGGTTGTTTTCCTACGAAAAAGCATGCACCCGTGAGCATAACATAAGATAGCTCTCGGGTCCGCTTAGAGTTTTCATTTCTTTTATTTTTATCTTATTATTCTGTTCTTCATATTACACACACTACCACTCTTCATCTTTTTGTGGGTTTAACACGGGTCCTTTCTAGGTCTGGATCGTGTCACCTTTCATTCTCCCTCTCGGCTGATGAAAACCTTAAAATTTCTCCACCAATTTCTTGTTCAGAAAAATTTTCTCTGTATTAGTGACGTCGATTAATTCTGATTCAATTAGATCTGTTGATTTAGATGATACAACAACATGTGATGTCAATATGGACTGATATTCGTAATCCACGCCTATATATGGTGATGTTCGGGCATTCGATCACCTAGAAGGTAATAAAGAAATAGTAGTGTAATCGACATCGAAAACTCTTGACGATGAGATTCGAGAAGAAATAGTAGAGTGTGCTTTGAATAATGGTTATGAGATCAAATTCATTAAAAATGAATCTCGACAATTGACGGCATTATGTAAAGAGAGATGTGATTGGTGACTGCATGGTTCGAATATGTAAAATGAGCTTACGTTTCAAATAAAGAGTTTCAAAGATTCTCACAACTGTTCAAGAAAAATTGAGAATCGACATGCTACTGCAAAATGGGTGGCAAACCATTATTTGGATAAGTTCAAAAGTCAACCTATGTAGAAAATTCTTTCTATTATCGAGATAGTGATGAAAGATTTAAATGTCAACATTACACCAAGTCTTGCGAGAAGAGCAAAAAGCAAAATGTGAAACTTTTAATGAATGGATGGATGACAAACAATACAAGCTATTGTGATCGTACGCATAAAAAAATACGTAAATCAAATCTGGGTAGCACATTGGGCCTACAGACTTACTTGGTGGACTCTGCTGATAATGAGTCATGTGTATTCGAAAGAATGTATGTGTGTGTAGCTGCTTGCAAGACAGACTTACTGTAGTGTAACTATAGAGGAAAGAATGCTAGGAAGTGTGCTCTATCGTGTTTGTTTCCCTTGAGTCTCACCTTTTATTTGCAGCAGCTTTATTTTATATAAGTGCACATTTGAGATTGTATCTTACTTTGACATGTAATTATTTTCATTTATCTTGTATTTCTACTATTGTTTGTACTCTCTTATGTTTGTTGCTTCGAGGAGGTCCTGAATCAGTGTTAAACTTTCGCACTCAGCTTTAGGTTAGACGGTAGACATCCCTGAGGTTGATCGTTTAACCTTGTGTTTCGGTTAGGCCCCCTCCCGGGTTGTGACAGTAACGACCTATTTTCCCAGCAAGATATTGTCCGCTCTGGGGATTGGGCCGTAACCCAATCTCTTACCCTCACGACTTTGTTTGGCGAGGACTTCCCAGGCTTTGTTTGGCGAGGACTTCCCAGTCGGTCACCCAACCTGGTACTACTCTCGCCGAAGCACTTTTAACTTCGGAGTTCTTATGGGATCCGTTGCCAATTGTGCTCCAAAACACGTCTTACTATTTTGGGAGGGTCTCTTTACATATATTTCATTTCCACATACTTCCCCAAGCGATGTGGGATTGTGACGACCCCCACATTACGACCTACCCTCTTCACTTGCCTTTTTCCCGCGCGGACGCACTGCTATCTGGGTCCGGATCCAGTATACGGGCCAGTCGTGCACATATGGGTCATCACAATCACCCCCCCTTGGGGGCCCAACGTCCTCGTTGGCCACATTTCCTTTTGGGTACAGGCTCTGATACTATTTGTAACGACCCCTTTTCCTAGCAAGATATTGTTCGTTCTAGGGATTGGGCCGTAGCCCAATATCCTCCCCTCACGGCTTTGTTTGGCGAGGACTTCCCAGTCGGTCATCCAACCTGGTACTACTCTCGCTGAAGCTCTTTTAACTTTGGAGTTCTTATGGAATCCGTTGCCAATTGTGCTCCAAAATGCGTCTTACTATTTTGGGAGGGTCTTTTTACATATATTTCATTTCCACATACTTTCCCAAGCGATGTGAGATTATGACGACCCCCACATTACGACCTACCCCCTTCACCGGCCTTTTTCCCTCGCGGACGCACCGCCATCTGGGTCCGGATCCAGTATACGGGCCAGTCGTGCACATATGGGTCATCACAGGTAGACCTATGATAAGTGTGTATTTTACTGTAGCACTCGGTTTCATTGAGCCAACTTATTTTGTTAACTAGTAGTGATTGTTTTATTGATGAAATTGCGGGAAATTAGTGATTAGGCTAATGAGTGACTAGGCGAGGACATAATGGTAAATTGAGATATAAAGTGGATAACCTATTTAAGGGAAGAGGTTCTGGGTTTAATGCATAGTAGCCGCTACCGTATTACCATTCCCCTTCGTTTGATTTTCAGCTCAGCTCAGCAGACTTCCTTCCGACATTTTCCTCTCTGATTTTCTCCATTCTAGGTGAGTTTGTTTTATTTTTACTTGCTGTTTTAGTGATTAGATAACAGAGAGATTATAGGGGAGTGTTCGTGAATGCTGTGAGTGAGAGTTAGTTTCGAGTTTTGGGGAGAACCAGGAATGCTCGAAGAGCAGGACTTCCAGCTAGTTTCCCTAAGATTTCTAAATAGTTTAGAATGAAGTTTAGTAATGTGGTGCTCTGTTTACAATTATAGGTGAGCAGACTCCTGAAGTAGTGACGCAGCGGAAATTGCAGAAAATTATCGGAACTCACAAAAGCTGTTGAATCGCGCACGATTACCAGCAGTTGTCTTCTAAAATCTGTTGAATCGCGCACGATTACCAGATTAAAGGCATCAATCTCAAACCCTAGAGAGAGTAGAAACTGGAAAAGAGGCAAACTTTCATTCAATTCAAAAACTGTCTCAACCCTAAAGAAAAGAAACTATTTATATCGTCTTAAGAAAATTAAATAAATAACGGAATTAAAATAAATAAAAATAATTGCAAAAACAACGATAAAAGTTATGGGCTCCGGAAGTCGGGCCTTCGCAAAGCTCGATCTTGTTGCTCTAGAAAATCCAATGCGATTTGATCCACATCATTCTCCCCAAGGACGAAAAAATTCGACCGCGAATTGTCAGCAGCATCATCATCAGAAGAGTCACCATGAAAAGGAATCAAATGCTTGACGTTGAACACATCTGCAGTGCGAATATGACTTGGCAACTTTAATCTGTAAGCATTTGGGTTGATCTTCTCGACGATTTCTAACGGTCCAAGCTTTTTGGAAAATAATTTGTTGTAATCCCCAACAGAAAAACGCTCCTTAGTGAGAACTGCCCATACGAAATCACCAACTTGAAATTCAATATGCCTCTGTTTCCTATCTGCCGCCTGTTTATATTTCTGACTTGCTTGTTGTAGGTTCTCATGAACTGTTTTATGAACGTTCTGCAAGCTGTTCACAAAATCTTCCGCTTTTCCTTGTATCTTTGACTTGTTGGGCAGTATCATTAAATCAAGGGGACCCCTGGGTAAAATCGAGTATACTATCTGAAAAGGGCTGAAACCAGTGCTGCGATTAACAGTATGGTTGTGGGCGAACTCAGCTTGACACAACTTTTGATCCCAGCTCTTCACATGTTCTCCGACCAAACATCGCAATAGATTACCCAAGGACCTGTTAACAACTTCAGTTTGTCCATCTGTCTGAGGGTGGTATGCACTACTGAAGTTGAGCTGCGTGTTCACCATCTTCCATAAACTGCGCCAAAAATGACTAAGGAATCGAGTGTCTCTATCGGAAACGATAGAGGCAGGTAGGCCATGAAGTCGATAAATATCTCGAAAAAATAATTGGGCAACATTAACAGCATCAGTAGTCTTTTTGCAGGGAATAAAATGAACCATCTTTGAAAAACGATCGACAACGACATAGATGGAATCATTACCTCTCTGAGTCCTGGGTAGACCCAATACAAAATCCATACTAATGTCGACCCATGGTTGAGACGGTATTGGCAGTGGCATGTATAATCCGGCATTAGTTGCAGCACCTTTTGAAACCTGACATATTCAACACCGTTGTACATATCTCTCCACCTCTTTTCGCATACTGGGCCAATAATAGGAAGCTTGAATTAATTGGAGCGTTCTGTCTCTGCCAACATGTCCTTCATTATGTAATTCATGGATTATTTTATCCCGCAGGCTGCACGCTGGAATATATAATTGATTTCCCTTAAATAAGAATCCATTATGTAGCAGAAAATCTGAATTGTGACCCGTTTGTATATTACTCGCAATCCTCAAAAATAAAGGGTCAGTAGCAAGCATATCAGAAAAAGAATCCAATCCAGGTACCTCAACTCGCATGCTAACCAGTAGGTTATTGCGACAGCTCAGAGCGTCAGCAACTCTGTTCGTAAGGCCTGCCTTGTGTTTGACCACAAAGGTGAACTTTTGCAAGTAAGCCATCCATCTGGCATGTTTAGGGGAAACTTTATCCTGGCTGTGCAAATGTCTTAACGAATCGTGATCGGTGTATAATACGAACTCCTTATGAAATAGATAGTGTCGCCAATGTTTTACTGCCTGCACAACTGCATAAAATTCCATATCATAAGTACTGTAATTAACTTTACCACCAGATAATTTCTCGCTGAAATAAGCCACTGGCTTGCCGTTTTGGCTCAAGACAGCTCCAATTCCAACTTTCGAGGCATCAGTGTGTAGTTCAAATGGCTGCTGGAAGTCCGGCAATACCAAAATTGGTGCTGCAGTTAGTCGTGTTTTAATCAATTGAAATGCCTCGTCTGCCTCTGTAGTCCATATAAATTTTCCCCCTTTCATGCAGTCGGTCACAGGGGCCATGATACTACTGAAATGAGGAATAAAACGCCTATAAAAGGACGCCAACCCGTGAAAACTGCGTACTGCCGTAATCGAATCTGGTGTTGGCCAAGATGTAATCGCTTCAATCTTGCTCTCATCCATATGTAGGCCATCAGCTGATATCACATACCCCAAAAATAAAACCTTACGAGCCATGAATACACATTTCTTGATCGTAACATAAAACCGATCGTTGTGAAGTACACAAAGAATTTCTCGTAAGTGTTGTAGGTGTTCTTCGGGGCTTGCGCTGTAAATTAAAATATCATCAAAATATACAACCGCAAATTTTCCAATAAATGGCCTCAATAGCTGGTTCATCACTCGCATAAAAGTACTAGGGGCGTTAGACAGTCCGAATGGCATTACTAGTTATTCATATAATCCCTCCCGAGTTTTAAAAGCAGTCTTCCATTCATCGCCAGGCCTAACTCGAATCTGATAGTACCCACTTTTCAAATCAAGCTTGGAAAATATTGTAGCCCCACTAATCTGATCTAATAAATCATCCAGGCGTGGAATGGGAAATCTGTATCTGACTGTTATTTTGTTGATGGCCCTGCTGTCTACACACATACGCCAAGAGCCATCTTTTTTGGGAGTTAACAAAGCTGGTACAGCACACGGGCTCATGCTCTCCTTGATGTGGCCCTTTGCTAATAATTCTTCAACCTGTCTGCGCAGTTCTTCATGTTCTGTAGGACTCATTCTATAATGTGGTTTGTTAGGCAATGCCGCGCCTGGTTCTAAATCGATGTGGTGCTGTATATTTCGCAATGGGGGTAGATGGTCAGGAAGATCATCAGGGAAAACATCGAAAAACTCCGTTAATAAAGGCGCCACTTCCGCCGGAATTGTTGTCGAACCCGAGGTATCTTTTCCAATCAGCACAAATACAGTATCTGCAGCTTTCAGTTCATCCTCGAATTGAGCTAAAGATAGCATAGTGGTATTGTTCGCTACATTTATCGGTTTGTTTGGCATCAAAACCACTTTAATCCCATTGAAGGTGAAGCTGTAAGTATTTGCCTTTCCGTCATGTAGCACCTTACGATCGTACTGCCAAGGTCTCCCAAGCAACAAATGACACGCGTCCATATGGACTACGTCACACCATATTTCATCTCGATATTTAGCCCCAATAGAGATAGGAATTAGCGCGCGCTTAGAGACTGTCACCTCACCCCCTTTCTTAAGCCCGGCGAGTTTATAGGGTTTAGGATGCTTCTCCGCTTTAATCTGTAGCTTCTGAACTGCTTCTTCAGAGACTATATTTTCACAACTTCCCGCATCGATCGTGATACGCAAGTGCACGTGTCGCAAAAGTAATAAAGTCTGTATAAGTACGAGTGTCGATCCCACGATGAATAATTATGTTAAATATTGAGTATCTAAATTTTAGTTTAATTTGAAAAGAAATAATAATTTTTTGTGATTTAGATTTTAAAACTAAAATAATAATTCAAATAAAATTAAGCAGCAATTTAAATAAAAGATTTAAAAATAAAGAAGTAAGATTATATGATGAGAAAATCTAGGGTTCCGATTTCACTTAACTAATCCTATTTATTAGACCTAATCCAAATAATTAAATCCTATTTCTATGTGTTGATGGCAATTTCACGAAAATATTTATCAATCTCTCTCGAGCAAAGACAAACTTATTCAACTAACGAATTATCACCTCTCGGTCTCTAATCCTGAGAATTAATTGAATACATTAGGAACAAGAAATTATATTACCACTCAAACGTTCTAACTATCTCTAGCCTAGGATCCTTTTTAAGGCAAAATATTCAGTGCACGGTTAAATTCTCCGCTCTCGCATCCCGAATCAACCCTAAAGTTCTTAGTTTTGGTGATCAAGCAAACCTAAGCATTACGTCCAGAATAGATTACTCAACACAGAACAGGAACAGGAAATTAAATACTTGAATTAAGAAAAATAAATAATCATAACTAGGCTACATCGAAACCCTAGAACGGGAAGATTAGTTCATACTAGAAAAATAAACAACAATAATACTAAATAGTTGCATAATTAAACAGTGAAAGGAAAAAGAAAAGAAAATTGAAAATATCCTGATCGCCGACGAAAATCGCCTCTGAATTGCTCTCAGTCGCCGCCTAATTGTTCTCTGCCGACTCCAGGATCCCCCATCATTTAGGTCTGCTCTAGGTTTTTAATGTGGTTTTTCAGCCGATCAATGGTTGAGATTAGATCTGTCTTCAGGTGAACGGCTCGGATTAAAACACATCGTCTTTCCAAATATGTAATTGATAAGCGATCGATCTCTGCAATTGTATGGCGATCGATTTCTGGAATACTTAGAAATCGATCGCTGCATCTCAGCGCTTCGCTTTTTGTAAGTTTAGCGATCGATCTCTGACTTTTTATAGAGATCGATCGCTGTCTCTTTTAATTCTTCAATCTCTGCCTTCTTGCTGATTCATGTGTAGCGATCGATGGACAGAGATCGTTCGCTGGCTTCTTTCATTTGAATGGAGATCGATCGCTGCAAGGTTATGGAGATCAATGTTTCTCCGTCTTTTCTTCTCTTTAGCTTTTACTTTCCTCTCTTTTCTTTTCTCTCCCTGTTCTAATTACAATTTCTGCACACTTCACAAAATATATCAAATTCCTTAAAACACTTGAGATAAAAACTTATCAAATCAAGTATAAAAAGTATAAATAAGTGTGTAAAATACATACTTATCAATCACAAAACGACACACTTTGCCTAGAATCGTGCAGGTGGACTGGAAAATATTACTTCGCAACCAGTCATCGTCCCCCTGTATTTTTGGCGTTAAATAGGACCTTCGTACCATTAGAGCCACTCCGACATCTCCGGTAATAATTTCTTCCTCTTCTTGTTGTTCCTCATCAAAGGTCGGATGTTCAGCCACAACGACATCTTCATTCTCACCATCATCAGTATCCGCAAATAATGCCCGTTTGCCAACTCGCTTACAGTCTGACTGCCGATGACCAATTTCTCCACAAGCAAAACATTTAATGGTGCTGGTCGTGCCTCTTTGAAACTGAATATTGGCGGGTTTAGTGGCCGAAACCGCTGTGCTGGTCGTGATGGAATTATGAGGCATTGTAGTTGAGCCGCCACTCGCATAAGTGCGACGGGTCTGTTTTTCCACCATTAAAGCTCGCTGATGCGCTTCGGAAACCGACATAGGGTCAAACATATTCAGGGTGTCCTGAATCTGCAGCTTCAAGCCGCCGATATATCTCGCCACTAGTTGGTCGTCCGTTTCTTGAACTTCATTCCTGGCAACTAATTGATAAAACTCTGTAGTGTAGTCATCCACTGTTCGAGTGCCCTGCTTTAAATTCTGTAGTCGCTGATACAAAATTCTCTGATAATTAAATGGGAGGAACGCAGCCCGCAGGTGTTTTTTCATCTTTTCCCAAGAGGTAATTTTCGACTTACCCGATCTATTGCGAGAGAGTTTCATTTGTTGCCACCACGCTGTAGGTCTTCCTCGGAATCTAGTCGCTACTAGAAGCACTCGCTTGTCGTCCGGCACCCCTTTGAAATCCAAAATCTCATCGACTGTTGCCAACCAGTCAATAAATTCTTCAGCTTGAAGACTCCCATGGAATTCAGGAATTTCAGTACGCATCCCTGACTCCCAATGCCTCCTATCATCATCGATTGGAATCCTCTGTCTCCTTTGACGAACTTGGGGAATATCTTCGTCAGGCTCGGAATCCGCAAAATCGACCTCCTCGCGCCTCCCCTCTTGGCGCACTCCTCTATTTCGATGGTTCTGGTTTTCGAATAGCGCAGTCATCCTCGCTGTTAATTGATCCATAACCTGATCCAATCGTTGATCGACGATCTGGGCGATTCGTTCATCCAACCCCACCTCGTTAGTGCGATCGTAAATTTCTTCAACCCGTTGTTGTCTCTGATTCTGATTTCTTCTACCCGCCATGGATGTAAGAATCGATTTCGCTCTGATACCAACTGACGCAGCGGAAATTGCAGAAAATTATCGGAACTCACAAAAGCTGTTGAACCGCGCACGATTACCAGCAGTTGTCTTCTAAAATCTGTTGAATCGCGCACGATTACCAGATTAAAGGCATCAATCTCAAACCCTAGAGAGAGTAGAAACTGGAAAAGAGGCAAACTTTCATTCAATTCAAAAACTGTCTCAACCCTAAAAAAAAGAAACTATTTATATCGTCTTAAGAAAATTAAATAAATAACGGAATTAAAATAAATAAAAATAATTGCAAAAACAACGATAAAAGTTATGGGCTCCGGAAGTCGGGCCTTCGCAAAGCTCGATCTTGTTGCTCTAGAAAATCCAATGCGATTTGATCCACATCAAGTAGCTTACAACCAAACAATCTTCAGGAGACCAGGTAAGTGAAGTATGCTTGTGCCTTCGGGCCTACATCACAAAACAGTAGGATTGTGTATGCTTGAATGTGTTTGTATGTCATGCATCATATTTTGAAAGTATGCGAAAATGAATTTACATGAAATGACATGGTAAGGAATGAACAGACTGTAACAGTTGTTAAGGGAACTAATCCGTCCCTTAATCAAGAGAGAGGATGTATGACTTTGGGAGAAGTGATCCAACTCCCAATTTCACAGGGGGATCTAAACAGTTGTTAAGGGAACTAATCCGCCCCTTAATCGAGAAAGAGGATGTATGACTTTGGGAGAAGTGATCTAACTCCCAATTTCACAGGGGGATCATATCAGAAACGAATGCATATGCAACTGAGATGAGAAAGTAGAAACTGCATGTTTAGTAATTTATGTTTCAGCATTCCATTTCATTACTGCTTTACTTACTTAGCATTAGGCTAATAGATGAGTTTTGTGATGTAGGTGAAGAAGTGACGGTAGGTGTGTTCTCTGAGTTTGCTGAGAACTAGGCAGGTTGGAGGGGTGCATTCATGCACCGATCTAGCAACTGATGGGGCGGTTTAACTGGTGTCAGTAGATGAGAAGGTTTTGTGAACCATGATTCCATTTAAGTATGTTGAGAGTTTTTGTGACAGTGGTAGTTTTAATGTTTTGAATACATTTTAGACCTTTTTGATAATGATACTCTGTTGGTTTTAATAGTGTTTTTACCAAATCTTGGAGTAATGTACGGATTTAAGTAGTTTTGAATGATTTTTAGTAAAATGCTCAAGTTCTTTTGGTAGTCGGAGTTTTCTTTGTTTAGAGTGAAATTGTTGCTATGCTGTTTTGTTGAGTGTTTTTGATCTATCGGTAGATGATGTCTATCGGCAGATGTTGAGTATTTTGATCTATCAGTAGATGATGTCTATCGGCAGATGATGAGTATTTTTTGTCTATCGATGGATTTAGTCCATCGGTAGAAGTCGAGAGTTTTGTCTATCGGGGATGTAGTCCATCGGTGGATGTGAGTATTAGAATTTCTCGTTTTATGACCGGGTGATGTCGAGTATTATATCTATCGGAAGATGTAGGAAGAAATTTGTCGTTTTGCGATCGGCAGATGTTACTTGAGGATTTTTTTGTCGTCTAGTGACCGGATGACGCAACTTGTTCTATCGGTAGATGTGCGCAGCCGACGCATCGTCGGCAGATGTGAGCAGATGATATGTGAAGTCGACGTGTCGATTCTGTCTCTGCTTTCACTGCTGAGTCTTTTGTCCATACTTCTACCGTTGGCACTGTTTGGCGGTAGAAGCCTTCTGTTTCTGTTTCTGCCTCTACCGTTGACTTTGTTCAGCGGAAGATGCGTTTGACTTTTTACGAACTTTAAGTATTTCACGCTTAAGCCTTCGTTTCTTTTGGCTGAATTATTTCTTAATATTATAGCTGATTATTCAAACGTTGTTTCATAGATTTGCTCAACTCTGTTATGCTCAAATGATTTTTCCGCTGCAAAATTTTCAATGTTTACCTTGTAAAATGTCAAAGTTTGTCCATTGAGGGAAGTTTTAGAATTTTCTCAAAAATCCTATAGTTCGGTTCAGTATCTTGTGTAGCGAACCGGGTTCAGAAAACTCGGGGCGTTACATTTACACACTTATTCATACTTTTTATACTTGATTCGATAAGTTATTCTCAAGTGTTTGAAGGAATTTGATGACTTTTGTGTAAGTGTGCAGACAATTTACATAAACCAGGTTGGAGCTTGAATACAAAGAATGGAAGAAGATCAAGAGAATGAAAAGAAGAAAAGGTGAAGTTGGAGAAAACAGAACATAAACCAATCGATCGGCCATTTTCGGCGATCGATCGGCCGAAGAGAAAACAGGAAATTTGGAGCAGAGGCATTGCCATTCGATCGGCCATTTTTGGGCGATCGATCGGATGAAGAAAAATTACATTGCACGGGCAGACACGGAGCCGATCGATCGGCTATGTTCAAGCGATGGCTACCGGGAAAAATTCTTTACGCAAATTAGAAGTTTTAATTTGTATAATCTTAGCCATTGATATGAGAGATTGGAGGAATTAGACTATAACTAAAAACATAGAGGCAACCCTAAGGAGGCAGTTTTTTAGAGGAAAATAATCAGAGAACTAGAGACGGAAGCGAAGCAAGAGGATCAGAAAGACTACCTACATCAACGAATTGAGTTTTTTTATTCATCTTTCCTCTCTTGAAACTATGTTTATTTTTATTCATATTTGTATTTTCTTTTCATCTAGCATGAACTAAATTTTTCTTCTAGGGCTACGTTATAGCTAGACAAAGTTTATTTTATGTTTTTCCTTTAATTAAATCCAATAAATATTTCTTCCAATATTATTGACGCATTTAATTCCCGTTCTTAAAGCTTGTGAATTTCTGGCCAATCTTTATTTGATTTTTGGGATGTTTTGAGACTGAGAGGTGATAAACACCCGAACAATGGAATTAATGTCAGAAATATACTTAGGCTATAGATAGTTACGGTATTGATGTGATCATTGTAATTTTTCAATTTAATTGTATTTGATTAATGTTAGGATTTGAGACTGAGAAATAATAACCAGTTAATCAGATAAACTAAGCAATGCTTGAGAAAGATTGTATTAGAATTTCGCGAAATCGATCATCAACATAGGAAGAATACTTATGAATATAATTATGAAGGATTGAAATAAATGTTGTTTTGGTTGTTTAATTTAAATTCAGTTACGTAACCATAAAACGTGTGTTCAATTTATAATTAAGATTAATTACTTCGATTATCAATTAATAAGTCATTGTGGGTTCGACACTCTATTTATCACTTTATTACTTGTTGCGACTCGTACACTTGCGAAATATTTTTCACAACAACCTATTATCTGTTTGGATGATTGTCATCTAAAAGGCTCGTGTCTCAGCCAATTACTGACAGTTGTCAGTATTGATGGCAACGATGAAATATATCTCATTGTTGTTGTCAATGTGGAATCAGAGTGTATGAACTCATGAACGAGGTTTTTAAAATTATTGAAGGAAAACCTACAGACTGAATCAGGATATTGATGAACATTTATTTCGAATCGACAAAAAGTATAATGCATTTCCAATTGTTCTTTCAAATATTAAGACGTTGTAGTAGTTATATTGTTTTAGAAGCACAAATGTATAACTATTTGGGCTGTAATTTATGTATTTATTATACTATGTAATGTATATATTTATTAAAATGTGTAATTTAGTAAAATAAAGTTATAAAAAAGAGCAGAATTTTCTTTGTTTTATGACTCCCTCATAATTAAATTCAAACAATTCCTGCATATTTAAATCACAATTTTATAACCAACAGTCAGAGTTTCAGATAATTAAGTACCACTAAAGTAAATTATAAAGTAAAGTGCAACTATGCACCACAAACACAAACTAAATGACAAGCATAAGTTAAAATACAATCATACTACACATAGTATAAAGTAAAGTACAAACATAAAGTAAAGTAGATAAAATGAAATACAAAACATAAACTAAACTATAGTGGGACATCGCCGTCATCTCGCTCCACCCATTCCACGAGAGTTTTCCTCAGATCTCTGTGAGACTCAGCTAGCTCTCTTTATGTGACGGTGAGCTCATCGACTCTGCCTACGAGGTACTCTAATATCTTCTCCATCTTATCCCACCTACTAGCCGTCTTGGGTGACAATGGCCGCGCGTTGGCCTCCTCCATAGGAACATCTGTAGAGGTGGAGGCCCCCTGATCTCCCTTGAACACCCAAGTCCCATCGACTTTAACTAGGCCCATCCGAATCAAATGAATCCTATCAAATACATCGCCGGATCTCTGTGCTCTCATCTGCTCTCTAATCGGTAGCTGAACTCGAGCTCGCTCGAAGATCTTCTGAAGCAATGTGTCGTACAATAGATTCTTGTTGCATGTCCGACCGATCTCATGCATGTAACCTAAAATCACGAAGCCAAGGTTGAACATCTTGTTGTTGTACAGTTTCTCCATTACATAGAGATCCATGCAGCTCACGATATCTCCATGTTCATCCCGAGGTAGAATGGTGTGGGTTATCAGAATGAATAATCTGAGCTCTGACGTTCACGATGCATTTCCCTAAGGAAGTCAAGTCCCTCGACTAATTTGAAAAAATCACAATATTAGGAAGCATGGTAGTATCTCTCCACCTCATTCCCTTCTTCGGCAAACCCGAGCAATTAATTAACCATCTCTGGAGGTATAACAATCTCTGTACCGAGGATGCACATCTTCAAACATCATAACCTCTCGGTAGAGGTCAAGTTCACATAAAACAAGTGAACAATTCTATCGCAACTATCGCCCCTCAATCTGTACACTCCGTGTAAGGCGATTCTGTCGAATATCTCATTGATCTCTAATGACTCCCAACCTCTAAAGTTGACGGTCTTTGAATGAATAACCGAGCAGTTTGATATATTTTGCTCAAACTACTCTTGACACAAGCTTAAAATGCAAGTAGAAATCCAAGCAAGCAAAGCCCAAGACCAACGAAGCAAGGCCCAATACCAACTTAGCTTCATCTCTCTTTCATGCAAAGAGTAGTTGGCATTTCAAAGCAAAGTAATAGACGATAAGGGCTGATGTTTTATGATGGTTAAAGCCTTGGTAAAGCAAAGAGTCTATTGGGAAACCATATGGGTGCCACATGAAGAGGTGCCTTTTCACCGAACACATTTATGTTTTGAATGGTTTTCTTGTAATTCTCTCTCCATAGATCTCACCTACAAATTTTGGGATTAAATAGCCCTCTGAGCTATTGTTGTAATCATATTTGGTCAATTTGAAAAACTAGCTTTGTGATTTTTGCTTTTCTTGAATGCAAAAACCTTTATTTCCCTTTTAGTGAGTCATATCAGATTGTGTTTTGTACAATAAGTTGAGCTTGATTGCTATTAGTTTGAATCAAGTCCTCCTACTATTATTCTTTTCTCACTTCTCTTCCTTAGAATGGCAAACTCTTCAGCAAAAGAATATCAAACTACCGAAACCCTAAGTTGACGTGCCTCCTTGTCCAAAAGATGGCAATAGAAGTTAATAGTCATCACTTTAGTGCTTATTCGAACAAACTGGATTCCTCAATTCATAACTTTTCATCCACAATGATTCAGCCCACCTAATTTGAAGCATTATCTCCTCATCCCTTGAGGAGCTTGCTGTCCAAATTTCAGTCAAGGACGACGTTCAAGGCCCAAGTTATAGCCTTCACAAGAATCAGTTTTGAATCAACCGGAAAGTTGCAATTCAACGACCTCCACCATTATCATCATAATTTCTTCGTCTTTGTAAATTAGACCGTGATATTTGGAGGGATCCTTGTACACCCCTTGGGCTAAAATCTAGCAAAATGTCAGCCCCAAATTCCAAGCGTAGAGCAAGTTATAGCTTTTGGAAGTCACTCTCTGTTCCATCTAAACAATACAAACCTGAGAAAGCATTCTAAGTTTCCAAACCCCCATTTCCAAGTATATCATAGCTTTGGCTCTAACCATAAATTTGATTAGGATCAAGAGTCTTTGTTTGACGACTTTGGTTTCGTCGGCAAAGTTTAATTGAGGTCAAATTCCACGTACACAATTTAAAGGCATTCTTACGTCGTCATTATGCGTCGTTGAATGGTTTAAAGTTCTCAGTACTAGTGGTTCTCATCACTTAAGCACTAAAGTGAATCCAACATAAAAAGTTAAACTTTATCCAGTCCACAATGTTGATACGATAGAAAAGGTTGATCGAGCTTACAGATCTTACTCAACTGAGTAGACTTTTACAATGTCAGTTGATTTTATGGAATCCATTACTTCTTAGTCATGAATAATCTGAACAGAATGACACGCCCATTCGGACCAAAATAATTAGAATCCTTCTATTTCAATAGAGAAGACTGAGATGAAGAAAAAAGTCTATCTATTTTATTTAGTTAAACGAATGATTTATTATTGTAACATATAACAATACTTATTTCATCATATGTATATTTTTTATTTTCCAATGGATTTACAATTTTTATTAATATTTACATTATTTATTAATAGAAATTTTTTGAGAAAATATAACGGGTAAATATAAATAAAATAGTAAATATAACATTACTCTTACAAAAAAATTTAATCTAAATTCATTAAACTGGGAAAAAAAAAATTATGGTTTGTTAATAAATTTGAGGGTGATTTTAGTAATCCAATATTTGTACCTGATTGTATAAGTCACCTTATATTACCATATGAGATCTCTCTCTCTCTCTCTCTCTCTCTCTCTCTCTCTCTCTCTCTCTCTCTCTCTCTCTCTCTCTCTCTCTCTCTCTCTCTCTCTCTCTCTCTCTCTCTCTCTCTCTCTCTCTCTCTCTCTCTCTCTCTCTCTCTCTCTCTCTCTCTCTCTCTCTCTCTCTCTCTCTCTCTCTCTCTCTCTCTCTCTCTCTCTCTCTCTCTCTCTCTCTCTCTCTCTCTCTCTCTCTCTCTCTCTCTCTCTCTCTCTCTCTCTCTCTCTCTCTCTCTCTCTCTCTCTCTCTCTCTCTCTCTCTCTCTCTCTCTCTCTCTCTCTCTCTCTCTCTCTCTCTCTCTCTCTCTCTCTCTCTCTCTCTCTCTCTCTCTCTCTCTCTCTCTCTCTCTCTCTCTCTCTCTCTCTCTCTCTCTCTCTCTCTCTCTCTCTCTCTCTCTCTCTCTCTCTCTCTCTCTCTCTCTCTCTCTCTCTCTCTCTCTCTCTCTCTCTCTCTCTCTCTCTCTCTCTCTCCCTTATTATTTACCATATCGTTTGAGCTTAAGTTAAAATAATAGGAAAAGTACCATTTAGACCCCAACGTATGGGGTCAGTGACCATTTGGTACCTAACGTTTTTTTTTGTACCCAATCAAACCCTAACGTATAAACGTTTGCCATTTAAACTCTACCGTCAATTTTTTAAGTTAAATTTAACATATTCTTTTCAAAATACCTAAACTCTCTCTCTCTCTCTCTCTCTCTCTCTCTCTCTCTCTCTCTCTCTCTCTCGTGCCTCGGCCTCGGCAGCACCACAAGAGCACAAGCGACGTTCTTCATTTCGACAGAAGGCCGAGAAAAATCACGTTGCAACTCCGTTAGAAATGGTCGACTGAGAGTGGCCTGAAGGTGTGGTCGGAGAGGAGCCTCTGTTAACCTGATATGGGATTCGACAGAGAGAGGGACTTTTCTTCGGTGGAAGATTGAGTCGATTGAGGCCGTGATTCTTCTTCCTCGAAGGATTTCAACCGTGTCTGGACAGCTCGCAGTGCCGGATTGTCGCCATTTTTTCCACCTGAAATGTGTTGATCCGTGGCTGAGGCTTAATCCATCTTGTCCACTCTGTAGAACATCGCCGTATCCGACGCCACTTTCGACTCCTCTAGCGGAGGTTGTTCCATTGGCCAGTAGCAGAGATCAGTAGATCAATTCAATTTCTGGGTCTTCGAATTAAATCATTAATCACTATGGTGTTGTGGTAAGTGGGTTATCTATATTTAAATCATTAACAATTAATCACCATTTTTACCATCTGAAATTGCAGGCATACGTGAGTCAAGAAGACGTACTTTTAGGAACACTCAGTGTGAGGGAGACGATAAATTTCTCAGCTCGCCTGAGACTTCCAAGCAATTTGACGAACGAAGAAAGAAACAGCGTCGTAGAAGCAACAATCACTGAACTGGGTCTTCAAGACTGTGTAGTCAGGCTGATCGGAAACTGGCATCTGAGAGGAATAAGCGGCGGCGAGAAGAAAAGACTGAGCATTGCTCTTGAAATCCTGACCCGCCCTCGCCTTCTGTTCCTCGATGAGCCGACGAGCGGCCTGGACAGCGCCTCTGCGTTTTTCGTGATTCAAACTCTTCGGAATATCACTTCCTTCGATGCATCAACTCTAACTTCGCTGCCGTCGCGGCAACGCTCATGGGTCCTTGCAGAATACAACTAAAAATACCAAATTTATACGAGGTTTATGAAATGTTCTGTCTATCTAATCGAATTTCTAACCAAGTTCTTTGTCGCCTGGAGAGAACACGCAGAGAGGGAGAAAGAAGCAGAGAGGGAGAAAGAAGAAAAGAGGAAGGAGCCAAGGAGGGGCGTTGAGAGGGAGTGAGAGAGGGGGGTAGTTTAGGTATTTTGAAAAGAATCTGTTAAATTTAACTTAAAAATTGACGGTAGAGTTTAAATTACAAACGTTTTATACGTTAGGGTTTGATTGGGTACAAAAAAAACGTTAGGTACCAAATGGTCACTGACCCTATACGTTGGGGTCTAAATGATATTTTTCCCAAAAATTAATAATATTACGTTTACTGATACGTCAAATAATGATAGATGCAATTGCAGTCATGATTATTTGAACTTAATAAACAACAACGTGAAACCAGTGAAGAAAAGAGGAAGGGTATCGTAGAAAGTCTCTTGATTTTATTAAAACAGAAGCTCGATTACAAGGCGTAGATTAGATACAGTCAACACCACTGCTACTTATTCGAACTGAAGAAGACACGCAAAACCCTCCTCAAATTTAAGCCTCGGCTCTTCTGCCGGACGACTTCCTTGTGGGAAACAAGGTGGTCTCTTGCCTGTTGAATTTGAGCCTCCTGGCTTCTTCCTCGGAGATCTGATACGCATTTGCAAGGACCTGAACTGGCAAAGCTCTGATGGCGGAAGTGCGTCCGGCGAGAGGGCTGATCATGGCGTTGTCGTTGGTCTTGAATGACACCCATTCGAACCCCTCGTCGCCTGATCGTTTCACCACTGCGAAGTTCTGTGGCACTGTGAGGATCTGTCCCTTTCGGAGCTCCCCGTTGAAGACTGACTGGCCGTAGTTGTCAACCACCTGAACTCTCGCGCTTCCTCTTATCACGTATATCACGCTGTGTGCGTTCATGTTCCAGTGTGGAACGTGGATTGCGTTCTGCAAAAGTTGAGAAATATTTTAGCTTTAAATCCATCTGTTTTTAGAAAAGGAGTGACAAAACCCTTCGTAGATGGGGCATAGAGAGAGTTGAATACGTCGTAGAGGAAACCCCTCTCAGCGCTGAGCTGAAGGTATCGGAGGACAGGAAGGTTGTGGCCATTGGCGTGGCTGATTCTGCCGGCCTCTGGAGTGTAGACGTCGGCTCGTGAAGGGTCGCCGATGTTCTCTCTCAGCCTCATCGAGCAGATGGTCTCCTCGAATCCGTTTGAGACCTCCCAATGTCCGCCGCGATGGCTCGGCCGCTCCCGCTCCCACTCCCTCTCCCTCTCCCTCTCCCCTCTCTCCTGCCATTCTCTCTCTTCCCTAGACATGGGTGGCCTTATGACGCCGAGACCTCCCTTAACTCTGACGATGTTCCTCCTGCCGTCGTCCTGACCCATCAGCCTCCTCGCCGTCTCTGTATCCACGTTGAATGCATCGGCCAAAAACTTCTCGTCGAAGCCACCGAACACATTCTTATGTTCCCGCTCCCCTCTCAGTGGGCGGTATTGTTTCTGGCGGGGGCTCTGCCGGCCTCGTACCTCGAACTCCTCTTCTGGGCTTCCGGCGAGATAAAACTTCTGTAAAGTATATATTCACGGTTCAGAGATGTTTCATAATTAAGCATGCATATCCACCGGAAAAAAAAAAAAAAAGAACAGGAAGCAGAGGGCATCAGCTGTTACGTACCCTTGGGTTTTGGTCGAGTTGATTGGCGTAGTTGTTCATGTGATGAAGAACGATAGCGACGACGGGAGTATCTCCGTCGTTGTAGCACCAGTGAGCAGCTCCGGCTGGGATGGCGATGATATCTCCTTCACGGAAATGGCGGATCTTCTGGTGCTGATCCTGCTGCCTCGACCCCTGTCCCTGCTGTGATTGCTGAGAGTCTTGGAAGGTTTCGGGACATCCTGGAATGAGGACTCCTTGGAATCCCCTTCCTGTTGACACCAAATGAAGCCATTTTAGCATTAATAATTCTGGTAGCCATCACCAACAATCTGATCTTAGTCAAAATAGAGGAAGGTACCTCTTTCAATGTAGACAAGCTCAGGAGCATTGGAGTAGGAAGGCAAGAAGAGTCCTTGTTGTTCGATGGTGATCCTAGAAACAGCCACTCCAGCGCACTGGAACTGGTCGTTGTTGTGGTCCCAAGTCTCAATCACTCCGGCCTCCGCCTCGATCCGGTTGGTGGGTTCGACGGCATCTAGCCTGTCCATCTGGCACTGATCGAACTGGTGCTGTCTGAAGCGCATCCCCTTACTGCCCTGGCGATACCATTGGCGGGAGGCCAGGCAGCCATTGAAGAGAACAAGGAGGCAGAGGGAAAGAGGGAGCAGAAGAAGCTTCGCCATAATCGAAGAGTGCTAAGCAATGGCAGTTTGGTGAAGCGGCGAGAAGAGAGCGTCCGTATTTATACGCAGAAACTGGGGATGAAAGGATGGACAGAGGGGAGAGGGGTGTAAGAAGTGTTGGGCCATTCTTCACTCTGCATGCCTCTCCATGGCTACTTTCTTACACCTCACTCTGCTCCTCAAGCCACCTCGCCATTTTCTTCAGAACATAATCAACACCATCTTCGTTATTTCGTCTTCTTCTTTCTCCTCCTCTGCAATCTGTCAACACGCTTCTCTGCTTTTTCTGGTCTACCACACCATTACTTTCTGTGGGCTTCTAGCATCTCACTCTCACCTCTCCAAAACTCTTAATCCAAGCTTATTATTTTTTAGTTATATTATTCACTATAAAATATTTGTGATATAAAACCATATATACGAACGTGGTTTGCAAGGTAATGGACATATTACAGAACACAGTTTACACAACCATGTATCCAATCAATCTCTAAAGTTATGGATTCTATGCTGTAATTGTTTCCATCTGAAAATATAGAGGTCAAATGAAGCTTTTTTAACATGCTAACATTAGGAGTCCCTCTAATCTCTAGGATAGAATTTTCTAAATTTGGCGAGTAATTTTACCCATAAATTGAGTTTTGTTGAACAGCAGAATGAACTTATTTGGTTTATTTCAGATTTATTCTACCGTTTTTATCGAAACCCACTTAGGATTAGAATCAAAATTGGGTTCTATTTTGACTTTCAAAAAAATAATAAGCTCGGTAAGAATATTTCCTTTTTATGCTCAAAATTCGGCCAAAGAATCACGTTCTTTCTAGTTTTCTAGCCCAAAAAACAAGCTTCATAAATGAGTTTTTATTATTCCCGAAATCCAGTAATTTAACAAGGTTGATTATGTTACGTCAGTTCATAATCCCATTTTTTGACATCATCGACTGTTTTGTTTGGAATATATAATTTCTAATTATCTCTGACTATATCCTAAAGAGTATATTCAATTGAAGAAGAATGGCACCAACTCTCATGCCCTTCAGCCGGACTCGACATTTAGAGGTACAAACCCATCCAACACAGTTGCGACGTGGGAATCAAACTCATGTTATGGTAATTATATAGATCAGTAAAATCAAAGAAAATATGTTTTCAAATTTTGATTCTTTCATATATTAATTATAAATCTTGGGTGGCATTCGAGCATTAAGTTCACAAAGCATCATAAAGGGAAGCTTATCTGAACAATCTTAAGAGGATCACACCTCAATCTAATTGAGGAAGTCCTTCATCGGATCATCGTGGTGGATCTTCTTCATCCTGTACGCCTCCATATCCTCCAGAGTGACCTGTGTTACGGCGTTATGAGAACCAAAATACAAACAGCGATTCAACTGCTACTCCAGTCTTCCCCCATCTAGAAAGTTTAAGAAATAAGATTTGAGTACATACCTCATCATTCCATTTAACATTGTATTTACGCTTTCTCTCGTCTTTCTCTTCCCTCTTTTTCTGTTCCTCCTGTACAACAAAAAAAGCAAGTCACATGTGCAACACTCATCCAACTGATTAAAACAAAGTTAATATCTGGATCAAGGCTTTAGCTTTTTAATTAACTCAAAACCATATCTGCAAACCCACGATTAGGTACTGTATCAGATGGCAACTCCCATTTCATGTTGCAACCACATTCTTTTCAATAGATTTACAACTTTCTCTAATGAAAAGTTTTCGTGAGTAATACCTCTCGATGTTGATTATTGAACAATTGTTATATCAGCATTCCGTTCTAAATGATTTGATCAAAGAAAATAAACAATAAATAAAAACATAAGCTTGAGTTAATATAATTGATTCAAGTTATACATTATCATTAAGAAAAGAGTCATTGGACCCAAGAACAGGTAGTGCTAAAAAGAGATACGCCAAGACTTTAAATGACTAACCTTTTTTAGAGCTTCCACAAGTAATTTCTCATCCAAAACCAAATCATCAGGGACTTCTGTTCCCCAAGTAGCAAGTCTTTTCTCCTCAACGGGTTCAGGAACGTCTGTAAATAGATGTATATGAAACATTAGATATAAATAAATAAATTTCTTTGGTACAAAAATTATTACCCATCGCACCATAAATTATAGACCATAAAACATTTACTACAAGGACTTTTGGTACCCAGAAAATTTAGTTGATCTGATTTTCAGAATAATGACAAAAGAAAGCTGGGATCACCAACCTTCCAAGGCTTCTTTACGGGCAATGTTAGCCCTCATCAAATCTGTAGATGCCTCCGCAGCCTCAATTCCTGCAGCACCTGTGCAGTAACTATTACGAATTGTCTGCTTACAGCACTTATAGCCCCATTGGTAATCCCTCCACCACGAGCCCCAAACAGTTGAATGATTGTTAATGTAAACATCTTCTTCATACTTGCTTCTGGGAAGGGCCGTCTCCTGTGAAAAGATGAGGTAAACGATCCACATCTTAGCCTTAGTGTAAAAGATGAGGCAAATAATTGACAGTTTTGTGTTCATGTAAAAAATGAGGCAAAAAAATGTACATCACGCGAGAAGTCATACAGTGCACATATGATTTCAAAAAGTGAATATAAAATAAAATGGTTATGTTTTGATATCTAATTATATGTTATTTCAAAAAGTGAATATAAAATAAAATGAATAGGTGCATCACAATTAGTCAAACTCGCAAAGCAGAAAAGACATTAAGAAACCACTATCTAAACCACAGTATATCTCTAAATGGAAATCGAATTCTTCAACATATGAATATATGGCACCATCAAGTATTGGAACGCGGGATGACCAGAAATCACACAACTAATTAAAAATTTTCTTGCCTGAACTGTTTCTATAACTGTCTCTTTCAAGAATTTTTGCTCCCCTTCTCAGGCTAAGACAAAGATGACATGACACACAAGTTATAGACCCAGTAGAGATTATGACAGTCTACCTTCTTACTATCTCATCCACTTCTAATTGGAAAAAACCATTTTATCTTAGATTACTATACAAGTGCGTGTATGTGTCTGTTCATGTGACACTAAAATCTGCATCAAATAATACAACCATGAGTCTAAAGGTCACTATGAGAGCAATCGTGGCATGACACATTCACAATTTTAAAGCAGATTACCTGAGAGCACGAGATAAAAAATAGATGAAAATGAGTTGAAAATATAATTAAAATGTTAATTACCCGAGAGCAAACATCAATATGAACAGCCAAAGAATATATATTTATTATTAGAGAACTCACTTGCCCCTTTATGATTCTGCCAGTTCGGTCATATTCAACATGCCTTTCGCTCTGTCCCAATAAGAGCTCCCTTGGAAGTTCTTCTTCTGAAGCTGCATTACCATACCATCATCTTCTCCATCATCTTCTCCATCATCTTCTCCATCATCTTCTCCATCATCTTCTCCATCATCTTCTCCATCATCTTCTCCATCATCTTCTCCATCATCTTCTCCATCATCTTCTCCATCATCTTCTCCATCATCTTCTCCATCATCTTCTCCATCATCTTCTCCATCATCTTCTCCATCATCTTCTCCATCATCTTCTCCATCATCTTCTCCATCATCTTCTCCATCATCTTCTCCATCATCTTCTCCATCATCTTCTCCATCATCTTCTCCATCATCTTCTCCATCATCTTCTCCATCATCTTCTCCATCATCTTCTCCATCATCTTCTCCATCATCTTCTCCATCATCTTCTCCATCATCTTCTCCATCATCTTCTCCATCATCTTCTCCATCATCTTCTCCATCATCTTCTCCATCATCTTCTCCATCATCTTCTCCATCATCTTCTCCATCATCTTCTCCATCATCTTCTCCATCATCTTCTCCATCATCTCTCCATAATGGTGCTCTTTGTCTCATACTTCAATTTCTCCTTAATGACCTTATAATTCTTGTAAAGCAGCTCAGCTTGGGATGGAGCGGCTTGCATGTGAATATCTTGCCCCTTATCAAATGCTTCCCATGCATGAATGTTAAGTTGCTTAAACTCCATTGCTTGACCACTGTTTCTGTATTGATTGTCTCCCTATGTTCAAGCAATATGACATCATCAGCATGCAAACCAACATGAAAAAATAGGGCATGCAATTTTAACTTTTAGACACACTCACCAAATAAAATTTTTCATTTGGATCGGCATCAGGAAGGGGATCTTCACGCATGGAACGTGTTTTTGGATCGTAGTGAGCGGAATTGACATCAAGATTTAAAAGATATTTTGCAGTGTCCTCTCGAATACGCAAATTCCTAAAAAAAAAAAATTAGTTAGTATAAACAGTTCCTCTTACACAAAGTACAAATGCACTTTCAAAATGCAAAAGTAACAATTGATGTTGACAAAATAGATAATACTTAATCAATAAGAATGAACAAGAAATTAAAAATAAATAAATAAATTACCTTACAGTTCCTGTGCTGCCACCACCTGTAGTACGAACACGCTTCTCCACCTTAGCAAAGTCCATTTGTTTGCTTTCATCAACTTTTGCTTCATCCACCCTTAAATCATCTTCTCCATCATCTTCTCCGTCATCTTCATCACTAGCCCCTTCTTCACCATTTTGATTGTTGTTTTTCTCCTCCAACTTTTTCAGTTGTTGCTCCTTTAAATACTTTTTTCGAGCTTCCTCTATTGCTTCATATCGCTCAATGACACGAGCATAGGCTGATGTATCATAACCATTCCATCGGTCTCTTTTGCCATCATAGTCGAGTTCAAATGTCTCTATTTTTTCATCAGGTGCAATGTGTTTGCTTGTCCATTTTGCTCCCACTTTTCGAGGTCTATCCATGCACGACTTTGCATCATGTGTCATGGCACCACAGCTGCAAATAGCATGGGAAAGCAATCAATCACACTTCAACCTATGTTTCCAACTTAACAATAAGATATTTAAGAGTGAAATTTTTTTAAGCATACATGTATGTTTCGTGATAATGAATCAAAGCGCCACAAATTAACCAGAAAGCAGTCATATTCATTGCTCATGCACATGTAAACCTATAAAAAATCCCTTCTTTTTCTTATTTCATGAATTTTTTTAATATTTATTTCATATCCCATACGAAACACCTACCAATTGAAGAATGGGAGAGCGAGGTTACTTACTTTTCACATGCACCCTTCCTATATTTATCAGCCTGGAAGATTTTTGCACCTCTGTCGTACCATGATTTCGTGTAGTTTGGATCTGATTTCCACTTCCGTTGATGTTTTAAACTCTGAATCAAAAAATAAAATAATTAAAATAATTTAACTCTTAACTAATTAAGATTCTGAAATTGATAGAAACTAACGTTACGAAAGCACAACATTCTGAGTTCCAATTATTTAATCAGAAGTAGTGGAAATAAACTTACTGGTTTCTCGGCATTAAGATACCAAGGTGCAGAAGACATATACTGTGGAATGTGAGGATTGATCTCTTTTCCATCTTCATCAACCTCAGCCGGTGCAAGCCCAGCTTTACGTGCTTCTTCCAACTCAATTTGTTTTCGATGGTCTTCCCTCGACTTAAAAGCCACTGGAGATCCAGTAGTGAAAGATTAACTTCATTATATATTAAAAAGAAAAATATGTTACGGTAAAACTACCAATAGCATAAACAAGAACTAATCAGCATCAAAGAAAAAAAAAACTTATACTATAACTGAGTTTAATTCTCCATTGCCAAGTTTATTACAGCCAAAACATATAAGCATATATCTAACTGCAAACACAACCTAGCTCTCACAAGCGTGGTGATCTATTAACATTTTTCTGCTCATAGACACTGTTACCACAAAAAAAAAAAAAAAAAAAAAAATCTTACCAGAGTTGTTCGTTATAGTATTTTCTTACTTTTCTTAGTACTATTTCTATTTTATGTTCAACTTTTATTACATATTGAATTTGGAAACTCAAAAGGTTAGATATGCATATCACAGTCCCAAAACTACATGAAGAGACTGGAACGTGGAAATTTTGTTTCAGCGGAAAAACAATTCACAGTCCGAAAAAATAAGAGAACCTTAAGTGGTACTTGAACAAGAGTGACATTAAACAACAGAAACTAATTCAATTCAATTAAAACGTAAAATCAATAAGAAGGAGAACATAATTCAAACAAGATGCTAAGATCAAAAGAAAAAAAAAAAATTAATAAAAACAAGAAGTGAAATACAAACTAATTAACCGTACAGAGTAGAAGAACATGAGAAGAAAAAGCACCTGAAGCAGTCGCCATTTTGGCCTTGTAGATTCGCAGACTCAAGCTTTACAGTTGCGGCGAGAGCGAAGGAAGATAGAGGAAAGTACGAATTTTAACCGGGGAATCAAGTTATATCCGATCGCCTTCGGAGGCTGTTGTGAAATCACAAATTCCCAAGTGGAGATCGACTTTCGGTCTTTCTCGGTCAGGATTAAACTGCGAATCGCGCGATTCACATAAAAATCAGATGAACAAGAAATTCGTGTCTGAGGATTTGAATTGAAGGAGAAAAGTAATGAATTAAAGGAGAAAATTCGGTCGTTGTCGGAGAAGAAGAAGAGAACGACGAGAGCGAGAGAGAGGAGTAAGAAGAGAGGATGCTTCTAGGTTTTATACGGTTTCGCTTTCCTACGGTTTTCCGGAAGCCGAACTGCGGTACACCGACTCGAACCGAGCTTCAACTATAAGACGCAATAAACCAAACCCACCCAGAAAACCGAAATCTCTGTTCTGCATTAATCATTAATACCATGAAACGACGACGTTATCTGTCATGCTTAGCACGTGTATAAATTTTAAGAAGTATGAAATATGAATACATGTCAAACATAACTAATTTACCTTAAACACAAAGGGTTTTTCTTATAGATTGATTTTTTTAAAAAAAATTAAGATTAATTTAATTAATTAATTAGACAAAACAATATTATTACATTCCACGAATAATTGACCCAAAAATATTATTAACAAAAAATAGCAATGACATATTTTTAAAAACTTCATCCAAAAAAATTCATTTGAAAATAGAAGTACAACCCGGGGTAAGACCGGTCAATTTGTTCAATTTCATCCCGAATTAAGAACAAATTGAACTCAATGCGATCTAGAATCAGACTGAATCAGGTTTTCTGATTTTGGTTTACTTCAATATTTTGATCGAGATTGGTTTATTTATTTTGTTTTATTTAATTTTTGGATTTTTTCATTTAGTTAGGTTCTTTTGTTGAGTTTTTGAAAAAAAAATCTTTGATTTGAATTTGAATTTATAATTTTAAAATGCTTTCACGGCAAACATATTTTAGATATTGAACTACTGATATAATATAAAAAATAACAGTAATAAATTTCCAAAAAATAAAAGAAGAAAAAAATTAATCAACCCAGCTAACAATCAAACTCTGAGTTATTCTTCTAACTATAACTAAATCTAAACAGCAGCTTCTGTTCTATGATCCTCGTGCGTCGGCTGTTCTACGTCCGACGTATTTTCATCTTCGTTCTCGCCGGACATCTCCTCCAATGACTTCCCTTTCGATTCCGGTACTAGAAAAGTAAACAACATGCCCAAGAGATTGACTCCACCCAATATCAGAAGTGAATTTCTCATCCCAATACCTGCCGGATACCCTGCATCCGCCTTTGCCTTGTCCTGGTTCTGAGCCAAATACAAGAATCCAAATGCGCCCACTATGGCCCCGAGCTTCCCCGACGCAGCCGATATCCCGTGACAAGTAGAACGGAACCTCGCCGGGAAGATCTCGGCCGGCACCACGAACGTCGTAGCGTTGGGGCCAAAATTCGAAAAGAAGAACGTTAGAGAGTACATGACTACAAATCCAATTCGGTTTTCTTTGTGAGCCCAGTGGTCGTAAGGAATGGCGAGGGCGAACATGAAGACTGTCATGAAGAAGAATCCCATTAGCTGGATTGCAAATCTTCCCATTTTGTCAATTAAAGCCACGGTAAACCAATAGCCAGGGACAGTACTGCAAAGAGCAATGAGAGTTTGGGCCCTTGCAATTTTATAGACCTCCTCTAAGGCATTCATGGTGCTTGCAGAAGGAATCCACCCAATCGCACTGAAAATGTCCTTTTGGAAAAGATTTTGACTGTAGAATGCAATGTCGAGAAGAAACCACGTCGTCGTTGTTCCGAGCAAGTAAAGTCCGTGTCGACGAGCAAACTCCGTCGAGAAGAAACGATACGAATTCGATTTTCCTTCGGCTATCTGCCGCTCCACCTTTTGAGTTGCTGCCTCAATATCCATCTGCAAAACCTTTGACATATCAGAAGCAGCTTTTTTGGCATTCTTGGCTACAAGAGCAGTGTAACGAGCTGTTTCCGGCATTTTCATCCTCCAATAGTAAGTAAGACCAGCAGGCAAAGCTCCAAACATGAGGATAATTCTCCACACGTAATCTGCCTGAGGGACGGTCGAGCCAATTGGATCAACTGCATATGACGGAGCATCAAACTTGGCCTTGAACACAGATGAAATGACAATGGAAAATACACCACCGGCCAAAATACCGAACCCCTGCATAGCAAACACGGCGGCGATGAACGCCCCGCGAGTCTTCTTGTTTGCATATTCGGACATAATGGTGGCCGAAAGTGGATAGTCACCGCCGATGCCAAAACCAAGCCAGAACCTGAAGAAGCAGAGGGTTATCATGACAGCTTTAGCATCATGGCCAAATGAAAGGCCTGACGCAATAGAGCATATGACCATGAGCATAAGAGTTAATCCATAAACTTTCTTCCTGCCCAATTTGTCGCCTAGCCACCCAAAGAAAAGTTGCCCCGCTAGAGTTCCGCAGAGGGCTACGCCATTAACAGCAGCTGAAACATTGGGAGGCAAGGAACCAGGCTTTGATGCACCGTCCACATGGTAATATATTCTTCCGAGCAGTTTTGTGACCAGAGATATGCAGAAGAGATCGTATGAGTCGGTAAAGAAGCCCATTCCTGCGATAATGATTGCTGTGAAATGATACCATTGGGTTTTGGCAACATCCAGAGCGTTCAGAACTTGCAGTTGCCCCTTCGCCATAGCTATCTCTTTTCTTCTCGTCTTCCTCTCTCACAAGATGCCTTTCTATCTGCAGAAATACGAAAGAGTAAAAACATGTACTATACAGCCAAAACTGTAAAAGATCCAGAGATAGACAGAAAAAGAACTAAAGAAATATTTGCACAAATATCCAGAGATATTTTAGTCTACATCTGTAAGACATTCACTATTATCAATAAATTAAAAAATAATGATGCGTTTACACTAATCAATCATGTTCTAGAGTTTATGATAAAAAAAAAGAAAAATATTCTGACCAGAAAACAACGGTTGCTGACGTAAAGCAAGAAAACAAAAGTCACCTTTACAGTAACAGTAAATCATGCATGGAGAGAACATTTAATTGACAGAACGACAACCATGACGATCTGGAGTCGACAGTGAGAGACGAAGAACAGAAAAGGTAAAAGAGCTGATCTCTGTAAAACTAACTATAATGAGATCAGTCATGGCTTCATCGACCAGTGAAAGGCAAGAGGTAATATGGTTTAAATTAAAAAGGAAAGCTTTTGGATCCACGACAAAAATGGCAGACATTAAATGGTTAAAAGCAAGAGATCCGAGAAAGTGAAAGGATAAAGCACATTCGATATCGACCTAAAAATTCCCATCAATTGACCTTAAAAGCCATGGAATACGATGAGACACAGACATGCAGATTCGAGAGAGATGCTTAGAACAATAAAACAATCAATATTCAGGCGAGGAAAGAAATCGAAACAAAAACCACGACGTAAAATCAATAAGACTAACCTGCGGGATTGTTTAACTGTATCGGAAAGTAGAGAAAGAGAATAAGAAAAGGAAACCAGAGAGAGAGAGAGAGAGAGAGAGAGAGAGAGGAGTGGGGGAAGAAGAGTATTTATAGCCGATATGCAACAAATCTCAGGTATTCCACCAGTATATTCCCCCTCCTTTATGGGGATGATCTTATACTACTTCTATTCAAACCATAACTCCTTAGACCACGCAGTCTTCTTAATCTTAATTTGTTAATTAAACCAAATTAAATGAAGACTCCTTTAAATTAATTTGAAAATACTATTTAGTGCAAGATTAAATTAAAAATACAACACGGACAATCTAATTTGCTTATACATAATCATTCTCTATGACGTGTCCTTTAATCGTCTTTTTACTATTATTATAATTATTTATTGTTTATCATAATAATTTGGGTAAGATTATAAGTGAAATTAGAGAGTGTGAATGCAAGATTATTCAGAGTAATTTTTTTGAAGAACTCTGTAATTAACTTTATTTCAAATATTCATCGCTAATATTAAAATTAATTTGAAATTCAATGAATCTTAAAAATATGTGAGTGTTATGGTTTTTGAGTATAAAATATATGGTTTTTTTTTTATTACAAAATAAAATTTAACATAAATGCATTCGTTCATATTTAAAATGTTAGAGAGAGAGAGAGAGAGAGAGAGAGAGAGAGATTTTTTTTTTTTTTGTGCATCTTGTGTATGTGTAAGATGTGTTTTGTTATATTCAAATAACTAGAAGATATAACATATCTTACAATCTTAGAATAAAAGACTAACGACAATCTATTTAAAATTTATCAAAAAAATTATCAAAATATAATTCGGGTCTAATTCTTGATGCTGTAGTTTAAATTCTCAGTCATCGTCGGTATGCTTTTAGCGACCAATTTGATATACCCTAGCAGATGAAAACATCTCTTGTTGATCATCCAAAGTAATAAACCTGTTAGAGTACGGTGACCTGAATTTCTCTTGGCCCTGTTCGAAAGTTTCGCGGTGCGACAAGAATGATATTTACGAGATAAATGTTGTGGTTGAGGGATTGGGCTGATTTTTCGACTCGACTCGCGACTCGTTTTGCCGACCCATTTCATCGCTTATATATTTTGTTTTTAGGGTTTTTTTCAGTATCAGATTGTTAGCCGAAATTCCCAAATACTTTTGTACCAATTTTCGATCATAGTGATTTCTCTCTCTTCATATGGTTTTTTCCCGTAAAGGGTTTTTCACGTAAAATCTGTGTGTGATTTCTTTTTCAATTTCTCATTCCTTGTCGCTTATTTTATAACAAAACCCAACAAATGAATCAGTTTGCTCAGTTGTAAAGTCAACGACACATCGGTGCAAGGAAATAAGTAGCAATGTCCGAATAATTAACTGACTCAATGGTGCGGAAGGCAGCAAAAAGGGGGTGCTTAACTTGTCGACCAAGCCACATCCGGTCCACAGAACCAAACCCGATCCAAATTGACCCAAAACCGATCTAAGAATAAATCGGTAATAAATTTTGATGTGATATCACATCGAAAACAAAGAGTTGCCTGAGCTATTATATATATTGGGTCTAAACCTCCACTCTTAAGCGCGCTTTTGGGAGGAGTAAGACACCCGATATCATATCATTTGCTATCAAATGATGTGCTTTGGACCTGCAGATCTCTCGCTAAGCAGGAACAAATACACGCTGAAGCAATAAACCGATCAATAAATTTTGTTGTTCTCGAGTTTAACCGAAAACAACCAAAAACAGAGAACGTAAATTGAGTGGAGGATGGAAATGAAGTGGGTAATCGAGAAACCTGGTGAAACTCACTCAGAGAACTTCGATGAGTTGAATGGACGTGGTGAAAGTCATTGTCGGCCCGTTCAGCAATTTCAGCACTGTCAAGGTGGAAACAGCTTCGTCAGAACAACGATGAGGACGTCTTCGGATATGATGCACCGAAGGAACCCAACTAGGATGTTACGCACCTAACTTAGCAGAGAACAACGGTGAACCCGTTCGGATATAATGCACCGAACAGAGAAGGTTCCGATAAACACTTCTGAAAAACGCTTTTGGGATGAATAAGAGACCCGATATCATATCATTTGGTATCATAGCCTCACTTCTGTGGACCGATTACGCAGTACATCAAGCAGACCGGCGATTGAGGCAGCCATCCTACGGGGTGTTCTGGTCTGATCGCCGACTGAGATAGTCGCCATTAAAGGGTGAAGAGATGATGTGATACCACATCGAAAACAGAGAGTTGCCTGACCTATTATATATATTGGGTCCACACCTTCACTCTTAAGAGTGCTTTTGGGAAGAGTAAGGAACCCGATATCATATCAAATTTCTACCTAAATATTTTTTAAATGGATTTATTGAAGCAGAAAATTAATATCCAATATTTATTTAGGAAGGAAAATTTATGAAAGTCGTTCGAATCGATTTAATTTGACACTATCCGACCTATAAGTACACGTAAGGAATTTCTGCCCAAATTCTTATAATATTCAAATTATATAAGTGAGAATTTGATATCAATATTTTATTTAGGCATGAATTATTTGTAATATTAAAAAAATCTCAATAACCATAATATCTCGAAATCCAAGTAAGTGAAAATACCACGTTTTCAACGTTTTGACTACGTCTCTACATTACAAAATCTATATTATTTTCTCTATAATTATTTTATTATTCGATTCTACATCTGAACTGAATCAACATGTTTATGCATTGATATAATATTATTTTAAAAGATAAAAATACTATGACATCTTGTATGATTGTATGAATACGATGGAATTGACGGAAAATATGCGATAGTTATGCCTGAAAGACAATGAGATGACTATACCTGAACAATAATGAGATTACTACGTTTGAACAAAAATAAGATTGCTATGTCTGAACAACAATAAGATGACTACGCATGAAAATAAGATGACAAAGTCTGAACGACAATGAGATGACTACGCCTGAACGAATGTTGAAAAATAAATTCTAACCAGTATGTAACTGTTAAAGTCAGGATTTGATAAAATATAATGCACATGCATGTGTTTTCTAGTTTGTAACTTTTTGTGATGTAGATGAGTTTTTATCTGATGAAAAAATGACTGTGATTGAGAACCTTATAGAGGCAATTGAGCATATATAAGAAGAAAATATTTTGGGTAAGAAGAAGTAGTTTAAAATTAGTATGTATTAGTTTTCAATGTTTTCTCATATTTTTATTCAGTTAAAACTTTAAATAAATTAGGTTGAATTTTATAATTGATAAAGTTTTATAAATTATTTTAATTCTGCATTTATTTCAATTTTGACCAAATTATTAAATATTTGATTTTTTTTAAAAGATTCTGCGCATTTAATGTTTCAAATATAATTTAAAGAGTTTTTCAAAAATTAAAATTTTATCGTTCATTATTTAAACTTAATTTGATAAATCAATTTTAAAAAAATATTTTAATATTTTTAAATTAGAGTTTCATATTCGAAAAATAAAAAAATAAAAAATGTGGTGGGTTACACCTATTTTATCAAGGATTGTACAAAGGGAGACTGGGGAATTATCGATTAATACTACTACTACTACAACCGAACCAACAAAGGAGAAAATTGGAGTCTGGCTGTGCGTACGAGAGGATTCTGATTCTTTTGTCCCGATAGAAGGGCCTAGGGTTTTCATCGTCTCCCAACTTCCATCACCTTCAGTTTGGCCATAAAGTGAAGCCAGCCGAGCAGAAAAAGACGAGGAGGTTCGTTGAAGATTTCTACGTTAATTTTTATTTTAAACTCTTCATCTTTGACGATTGTTCTTTATTTTGATTCAGATAGAGTACTTCGGTTTTCTGATCTGTTTACTATTTTTATCCCTGGATCATTCTTACATAGAAACTAAAGACGAATATTATTTTTAATTTTTGTCGATTTTTTATTTTGATGTTCTTCTCAATGTTTATGCGCGGATTGTAACAAGTTCTAGTTCGTACTTTAGAATGAAGCTTAAAATCTAATTAATTCGTTTTAGATTTGTTGTAGTAGTTATAAGAGATGTACAACGGAACAGGGTTAGAAACCCCGAGAGGATCTGGAACCAATGGGTACATTCAAACGAACAAGTTCTTCGTGAAACCCAAAACTGGAAAGGTGGCCAAAATGACTAGGGGGTTTGAGGCTGATCAGGGTACTGCAGGTGTAACCAGGAAACCCAATAAAGACATCCTAGAGCATGATCGAAAGAGACAGATTGAGCTCAAGCTTGTTGTGATAGAAGACAAGCTCATCGACCAAGGTTATCCAGATGCTGAGATTGCTGAGAAGCTTGCAGAGGTACGCAAGACATTGGAAGCTGCTGCTGTTTTAGAAGGAACCGGAGGATCATCAGCCATAGTTATCTAGGAGAAGAAGTAGTTTCTCTCGTTTATATCTATTTCCTGATTATTGACTTATCTTCTAGCCGCATGAGTTAGCTTTTTAGAACGAAATATTTTACATCATTTATGCATCACACGTCTCTTTGTTTTTTAACTTCTTTTCATCTTTTTCCATATGAGTACAATTGCTTCTCGAGATTTAAAGTTCTATGTTTTACCAAGTTCTTAATCCTAACCCATCGGCAACAACATTCATCCAAAATCGGACGAAGCCGGCATCAAAATTGAACCCCAAATCGACCGAGCATCTCCATCAAAGAATCAATATTTTAGATTGCAACCGAAGCTTCCCTTTCCCATAGGAACAGAAAAAGAGAGAGTTCAAGTCGAAACAAAAAAAAAATGCCATAAATACCAGGTGGATAAGAGAAACAGAAGAAATTGGAAATGATGAAGGAGATGTTGCCTTTGAAGGAATGGTAAAGGCAATGCCTTCGTGAAGAAGAGGTGAGTGGGCCATGTATCAGAGAAGAGACAGGAAATTGAAAGGCATTAACCAAATCCTTTCACTGTTGGCCCAAAGTCCAAAATAGGCGTAGTTAAGTACTTGAGCAGCCCAAGCTAAAACTAGTCATAAGTATACCAGCCATGCCGATCTAGAGTTTTACAAGGCAAGGACATTCACCTTATTTTCTAAAGAGATGATAGAATAAAATAATTATATGAGAAGTATGATGTTTTAGGATAAAATTATTAATATTCAATGAAGTATTAACATTACAATAGTTTATTTAGGTGATCAAGATTATACGAACTTGCTAACAAGTGATAACCCTAATCTCTCGGAATCCAGATAAATAAAATACTAGTTTCAAATATTTTGGTCGTACGCCCTACATCACAAAGTATAGTATTCAAAGTATTTTCTTTAAAAGTATTTTATTATTCGATTCTGACATTTGAACTGAACAAGCATGTTTCGACATTGATATAGAATAGTATAAAAGATAAAAATGGTCAGACGTCTTGTATGTACATGAATATAATGGAATTGACAAAAATATGTGATAGCAAAGTCTGAACGACAATGAGATGGCTAAGCGTGAACGAAAATGAGAAGGCTACGCCGGAACGAAAATGAGAAGGCTATGCCAGAACGACAATGAGAAGGCTGCATCGGAACGAAAATCTCGAGGGAGATTCATGTTAGATAGTATAGAACAGCAAAGCAAAGGAACGTAAGTTGCAAAGAAACAAAGTAGGATTTATACGAGGGAGAAACTTACGTCTTGTGACAGTAGAACTACGAATAAGTTGTACTAAATCGCCAGTGGAATGCAATCCACCATAGGTTCTGGCTTTAATAATTCTATTCTGAAGCGAACGCCAGTTGCTTTCTTCACCATATTCCTTCAGGATTCGACCCACTTCCTTCTCTGGCCAACTGTTCAAAATGTCTTCTGCTTTCAGACTTGCCTGTAAATAATGTTAAAACTCAATGAAATGAAATTTCCCAACTGACTAAATTTTCATCTTGGCGCTTCTGCTGGACCTCCGCCATTGAGGGGGTCAGCGGTAAGAAGCTTCACGATGCCTGCCCTGTAGTTCTCTCCTCAAATCTATAGATAATTAAGCGCTTTCAGCCCCTTCTAAAGCAGCAGAAACAGCTCCCTTTCCCGCTAGTCTAAGTGCTAAGCCCTCAGGATCTTCCTTGAACACGGCCTCAACCTAAAATTTGAGGGAAAGAAAAAATATAACAGAACATCAAATCATTAAAAAAAAATAAAAAAATAAGGATCTCTGATATGCCAAAATACAGAGAATTGACCTATTGCCAGTTCTTGTAATGATCATCTGCGCTTAGAATGCGGCTGTACTTTTGGAGAGCTTGTTTAACTTGTAAAGGTTAACTGCCGTAGAGATCTGGTTTCCGGTGGACCGAAAGAGGAAGAAAGGAGGAACATGCGATAGAGAGAGATAAGAATTGACCTATTGCCAGTTCTTGTAATGATCATCTGCGCTTAGAATGCGGCTGTACTTTTGGAGAGCTTGTTTAACTTGTAAAGGTTAACTGCCGTAGAGATCTGGTTTCCGGTGGACCGAAAGAGGAAGAAAGGAGGAACATGCGATAGAGAGAGAGAGATAGTTGACAGAGGAGAAAAATGATTTCCCTGTTGTGTATTGAAATCAACTGCAGCATGTTTACATATATCAAGAAACAAGTATAACTAACGCTTCTAAATCAACTATACACTTCTAATTCAACCATACATTAACATCCCCCTCAAGATTAAAGTCAGAGGCCAAAGATCTTGGATACAAAAAACTGAAACTTGGAAAGAGGAAGTGGCTTTGTGAGTGTATCGTCTAGTTGATTGTTAGAAGGTGTAAATTGGACCTAATAATCAATCTCGACATGTTTGATTTTGAGTGAAGAACTGGATAAGAAGCCAGGTACGTGATACTTAAATTGTCACACAAAATAAGAGGTAAAGACGGCGAGGTAACACCCAAACTCGCTTAATAAGGATTGAAGCCATAATACTTCAACAACACCGTTTGCTACACTACGGTATTTGGATTCGGTGCTTGAACATGATCATTGTGAGTTGAACCTCGTTTCTCATCGGATCATTGTGGGGCAGACGGCAAGCACACATAGTAAGAACAACCAAAGAAGCACAAATTTCCGACCGATCCCGACGCTGCATAAACGAACACTTTCTCCCCTTTTTTTGGTTTACACACGGCGAACAAATCAGCGTAGGCTGTCAACCCACTAAAGGCTGAAACAAGGATATGCTTAAAAACAAGATCTTCAAGCTCTATCAAGGTAAGAAGATGATGGGTTTTGAGAATAAATCATCTAAAACGCTGACGTGGTAACTCAGAGGGAACCCCAAAGGATCCAATTTTCTTATCATTTTATCGGCCGAAATTATTTTACTGTATTCTGCCCATTCTATGATTCCGGCGACCAAGTCTCTTTCCTTAAACTCTTCGTTTGCAGATGCTACGACTTTTCCCAAGCCATACGAGTCCACGGCCAAGATTGACCAAAACATGTTTGAGCAAGATGGTAAACATCTCCTGTGTAGACAATAACCGGGAAAACCTTAAACTACAAGGCTTAAAAATATATTTTACTTTTTTTTTTAATTCAAACCAATCTAAATGATAGTATATAAAATTATCGATTTTGATCTTATGCCATTTCATTTTTTGTCAAAGAGAAAGAATATGGCTTGAAGTCCACTAAAAAGGAGTGATCAAATGGAGAATTATTGGTGGCCAACACCTCTCTTGCCAACATAAAAGATGTAAAGTTGGGTGTAATTCAAATAACATGCCACAAGTTGTGAGACAATTTCACTCTATTATCATCCATTATTATTATTTATTTTATTTTAAATAAAATTATTCTTGTCTTTTGGAACTTGATTCCTCCAATATGATGAGTTCATTACTGTGAATTTAAAATAAAATAAGTATGTTTTGATATCTAATTATATGTTATTTCAAAAAATAAATATAAAATAAAATGAATATGTGCATCATAATTAGTCAAACTCACAAAGCAGAAAAGACATTAAGAAATCTGTTGGAAGGTGAAGCAATAGTGGTGTGTTGCTGCAGGCCAGATCTTCAGCCCAGCCCACTGGTTGCAGGAAGTGGATCCGACCCGGCCCACAGCCCACTTGCTTAAAACCTACCCACTTCATTTTAGAGTAAGTTTTATATATTCTGTTTTCTTTCCAGAGAAGCTATATTCCAGAGAGCATTTTTTGACGAAAGGGGCAGCAGTTTTCTGAGGGTTTTTCTCTTCTTCTTGGCGAGCTCTTCTCTGCCGATGTTGAGTTCTCTTATAGTGTGATCGATCGTTGTGCGCGGTGATCATCTTGATCATCAGGATTTAGTTTCTGTCTATTTCCTTTCCTGGTTTAGGAGCGAGTGATACGGTTGTGTAGTCTTTGAGAGTTCTTGATGATGTATCTGTGAGATCCGAGAGAAACCGAGGACTATTGCTAAACATTTGAGGTTGATAGTGCATTTCGAGCTCGCATCGAGCTGCCGTGGATGTAGGTTGTCGTTAGTGACAACTGAACCACGTAAATCCGGTTGTCTTCTTTCTTTTCTATTTTCTGCATTTTATTTCTTTGCTGTGATTATCGTTAAAGATCTAAGAATTAGAGAACGTAAATCTTGCCTAAAAATAACAGTGGTATCAGAGCTTGTTGAATCGATTGCTGGAATTTTTTTTTTCTTTGTGTCTGAATACTTCCGCAGTTTTAGGTTCTGTTTTTTTTTATGATCTTATACATTTTGTGCTTTGATCTGATTCTATTATTGATTGTGCTTCTGTCAAATTAACTTTGAGTTTAATTCTTTGGGAATCATAATTTTTTTATTAGAGTTGCCTCTGTCATTCTGTTGCAGTATCTCGGTTAAATTGTTCTGTTAGAATTCTGGTTTTTGAAATTGTCTAGAACAAATTTGAATATACTGACAAATATTTTTTGTTCGCTCTGTTTTGAATTACCTTGCACTATGGCTGCACGTATGGAGATATTGCCGTTTGATGGCAAACATGACTTCGGGTCATGGAAGAAGAAGATGCAGTCTCTTCTTTCTTTCAACAAGGTGGCCATTGCATTGGAATCCGATGAGAAAAAATGGACCGAGGAACAAAAGGCCAAAAAGGCCGAAATAAATGAGATGGCGTACAACTTAATAGTACTCAGCTTATCAGATGACGTTTTAAGGAAGGTAGATGGCAATGAAACCCCTCTTGCCATCTGGGGTAAACTCGAATCTCTTTACTCTGTTATTTCTATGCATAATATAGTGTTTTTGAAAGGTGCTTTGTTTTCTTATAAAATGGATAATAATAAAACGCTAGATGAGAATCTAGATGAGTTTTTAAAATTAACATTGTCTTTAAAAGGAACAAAACAAAACTTGGATGATGCTAGTCTTGCAATGATTCTTTTAAATTCATTACCTGATCGCTATAAGGTTGTTAAAGACTCACTTCAATACACTGGAATAGTACCTCAATTGGATTTAGTGATCTCGGGCCTTAAGGCTAGAGAGCTTGAGCTAAACCAAATGAAGCGTACTGGAAATAACTTGTTTGTTAAAGGGAATAATCATTTTGACAATAATAACAAAAAGAAAGAGAATAGGAATAAAAAGGACAACAATAAAAACAAGAAGAAAGAAACTAGTAGCTGTCATCATTGTGGGAAAAAAGGACATTTAATAAAACAATGTTATAAGTACTTAGAGGAACAAAAGAATAGGGATAAGAATGAGAATAATGTGGCTTGCATGCTAGGTTCTGATTCTGATTTGTTTGAAGTACTTAATGTTTCTGACATTCCGTGTGATGACCGTTGGATTCTAGATTCAGGTTGCTCTTTTCATATGACTCTTAATAAATCATGTCTTGTTAATTTTAGTGAAACTTGTTCTGAAACTGTTTACATGGGAAATAATCAACCTTGTGAAGTAAGGGAAATAAGTGATGTAATTCTATGTTTACATGATAACAAGAAGATAAAATTAACAAATGTTAGGTATATCCTTAAATTAAAAAGAAATCTGATTTCTCTTGGTATTTTAGCTGATATTAGTTGTAGCTATAAGGCTGAAAAGACTATTATGAATGTGTATAAGGGTAGCAAACTTGTATTGTCTGCTTCTAAACTTTCTGGTTTATATATTCTTCATGGTTCTCATGTTTGTGCTAATGTAAACCATGTTTCTTTGAGTACTGACCATGCAGATACTGAAAAAAGGCATCTTAAACTCAGCCACATGAGTCATAAGGGTCTGAAAGTGCTTCACGGCAAAGGTATGCTCGGTAAGAAACCTAGGTCAGATCATGTAGATCAGATTCGTGTTGAGCCTACACCTTTTGAGGTGGAGACTCATGGTGAAAATAATGAGGTTAGTGAAGATGCTCAGCAAGTGGTTGTTGATCTTCAAGTCCCTAGTATTGAGAGAGAGTCTGGACCTGCCCGTCCATCTATGGAGGTGGAGGATCATGTAGATCATAATGAAGAGGTCCAGGAAGCCATTCAAAGTGAATTGGCTGACTATCAATTGATTAGGGATAGAGAACCTAGAGTTAGGAGACCTAATATGAGGTATTCCTATGCTGATCTTGTGTTTACAGCTTTGGTTGTGGCTCATAATATCCAATCGGTAGAGCCTAGTTCCTATAGTGAAGCTGTTAGATCTAAAGATAAAGATAAATGGTTAATTGCTATGAAATCTGAGATAGATTCACTTCATATGAATAAAACTTGGACTTTAATAGATAAACCTAAGGATAAAAAGGTTGTTCAATGTAAGTGGTTGTTTAAACTTAAAGAGGGGGTAAACCAAAATGAACCTCATCGGTTCAAAGCTAGGTTAGTGGCTAAAGGGTATACTCAAAAGGAAGGGATAGATTATGATGAGATTTTCTCTCCTGTAGTTAAGTTTAAAACCATTCGCATAATGTTCGCATATGTAGTCCAGTTTGACCTTGAGTTAGAGCAATTAGATGTCACCACTGCATTTCTTCATGGGGAGTTAGAGGAGTATATTGTGATGGCACAACCTGAGGGTTTTAGTGACAAAAATTATCCTGATAGGGTCTGTTTGTTACATAAATCGCTTTATGGTTTGAAACAATCTCCTAGGCAGTGATACAAACGTTTTGATTCATTTGTTTTGAGTATTGGCTTCTCTAAAAGTAGTTATGATAGCTGCTTTTATTTTAAAACTGTGAATAATGTGCCTATACTCTTGTTGTTATATGTTGATGATATGTTACTTATTTGCAAATCTATGTCTCTTATATGTGATCTGAAATCCTCTTTAAATTCTGAATTTGATATGAAAGATTTAGGAAGTGCTAAAAAGATTCTTGGTATGCATATTGTGAGAGATAGGAAAAGTAACATGTTAAAATTGCATCAACAGTCATACTTGGAAAAGGTAATCTCTAATTTTGGAAATAAAGATTCGAAACCTGTTCATATGCCTCTTGCAAATCATTTTATTTTGCATAAGGGTCAATCACCAAAAAATTCTAATGAATCAATGAAAATGTTAGATAAACCATATGCAAATGTTATTGGTTCACTCATGTATTCTATGATTAGTACTAGACCTGACTTGTCATATGCTATATCTTTATTATCTAGATTCATGTCTAATCCAGGGATTGAACATTGGAATGCTTTAAAATGGGTTTTGAATTATGTAAATGCTTATAGTTCTATAGGATTGATATATAAAAAATCAGATGTGTTTACTTTAAATGGTTATGTTGATTCTGATTTTGGTGGTGATAGAGATAAAAGAAAATCTACTACTGCTTTCTTTTTTACTCTTGGTGGTAATTGCATATCTTGGAAATCACAAAAACAACCTTTAGTTACTCTTTCAACTACTGAAGCAGAATATGTAGCATTGTGTGATTGTTGTAAGGAAGCTATTTGGTTATCTGGTTTACTTTCTGAAGCTAAACTTGTTTGTGATATTCCTGTTATTTGGTGTGATTCACAGAGTGCTATTTACTTGAGTAAAAATCCTGTATACCATGATAGGACTAAGCATATTGATATTAAATACCATTATGTGAGACATGTTGTTGATGCAGGTACTGTGAAGTTACAGAAGGTTTCCTCTGAGGATAATCCTTCCGATTTTGGTACCAAGATTGTCCATGTTTCCAAGTTCAGACATTGTTTGGACTTGTTGAGGCTTGGATAATCTTTAGGCATCAAAATTGCAGCGATGAAATGCTTGATAGCCAGCGAAGTGCACTAGATACCGATGATAGTTTGTAGGACTTGCTTCAAGGTGGAGTTTGTTGGAAGGTGAAGCAATAGTGGTGTGTTGCTGCAGGCCAGATCTTCAGCCCAGCCCACTGGTTGCAGGAAGTGGATCCGACCCGGCCCACAGCCCACTTTCTTAAAACCTACCCACTTCATTTTAGAGTAAGTTTTATATATTCTGTTTTCTTTCCAGAGAAGCTATATTCCAGAGAGCATTTTTTGACGAAAGGGGCAGCAGTTTTCTGAGGGTTTTTCTCTTCTTCTTGGCGAGCTCTTCTCTGCCGATGTTGAGTTCTCTTATAGTGTGATCGATCGTTGTGCGCGGTGATCATCTTGATCATCAGGATTTAGTTTCTGTCTATTTCCTTTCCTGGTTTAGGAGCGAGTGATACGGTTGTGTAGTCTTTGAGAGTTCTTGATGATGTATCTGTGAGATCCGAGAGAAACCGAGGACTATTGCTAAACATTTGAGGTTGATAGTGCATTTCGAGCTCGCATCGAGCTGCCGTGGATGTAGGTTGTCGTTAGTGACAACTGAACCACGTAAATCCGGTTGTCTTCTTTCTTTTCTATTTTCTGCATTTTATTTCTTTGCTGTGATTATCGTTAAAGATCTAAGAATTAGAGAACGTAAATCTTGCCTAAAAATAACAAAATCACTATCTAAATCACAGTATATCTTTAAATGGAATTTGAATTCTTAAACATATGAATATATGGCACCATCAAGTCGTTCGAACTCGGGATGACCAGAAAACTTCTCTCACACAACTAAAGAAAAATCTTCTTGCCTGAACGAGTTTCTATAATTGTCTCTTTCAAGAATTTTAGCTCCCCTTCTCATGCTGAGACCAAGATGACATGACACACAAGTTATAGACCCAGTAGAGATTATGACAGTCTACCTTCTTACTATCTCATCCACTTCTAATTGAAAAAAACCATTTTATCTTAGATTACTACCCAAGTGCGTGTATGTGTCTGTTCATGTGATACTAAAATCTGCATCGAATAATACAACCATAAGGCTAAAGGTCACTATGAGAGCAATCGTGGCATGACACATTGACAACTTTATGGCAGATTACCCGAGAGCATGAGATAAAAATAGATGAAAATATAATTTAAAATGTTAATTACCCGAGAAAAAACATCAATATGAACAACCAAAGAATATATATTAGTCATATTCAACATGACTTTCGCTCTGTCCCAATAACAGCTCCCTTGGAAGTTCTTCTGAAGCTGCATTACCATACTTCTCCATAATGGTGCTCTTTGTCTCATACTTCAATTTCTCCTTAATGACCTTATAATTCTTGTAAAGCAGCTCAGCTTGGGATGGAGCGGCTTGCATGTGAATATCTTGTCCCTTGTCACATGCATCCCATACATGAATGTTAAGTTGCTTATACTCCATCGCTTGACCACTGTTTCTGTATTGATTGTCTCCCTATGTTCAAGCAATATGACATCATCAGCATGCAAACCAAAATGAAAAAAATAGGGCATGCAGTTTTAACTTTTAGACACACTCACCAAATAAAATTTTTCATTTGGATCAGCATCAGGAAGGGGATCTTCACGCATGGAACGTGTTTTTGGATCATAGTGAGCAGAATTGACATCAAGATTTAAAAGATATTTTGCAGTGTCCTCTCCAAATTCTTGAAAAAAAAAATTACTTAGTATGAACAGTTTCTCTTAATCAGAAAGCTCATGCACATGTAAGCCTATAAGAAATCCTTTCCTTTTCTTATTTCATGAATTTTTTAATATTTGAAAGATTAAGATCAGTTATGCGATGTCACACAGAGTGTTTCGTGTGACATTGATAATTAATGGAATGATGAACAATTATAAATGTGCAGAAAGTAATAAGACAGGAGGTTGGTAACGCAGTTCGGCGTACGTCTGCGGGGCCACGCTCAGATATAAAAACATTTCACGAGTTCATAAAGTTACAAGACAAACAGACTTAAACAAATAAAGACTCCCTCTTATCTTTGTCGCAACCACTTCCTAGCTCCCTCAATGAAACTCTTTTTGCGAGCTCCCCTCGACTTGAGATCGATCTCTCCCGAGATCTAGAATCAACATGATCCCCTTGTTGTTGATGACTCCTCCCGGAATCCGTGTATAGCAAGATCCCCTTGCCCACGATCAAAAAAACAAGCTCCCCTTGTCAATAAACAGAACTCCTCCCGAGTTCAAATGCAGTCTCCTCCCGAGACTGAGTTTCAATGAAGAATAAGAAGATTGCCTCCTATGACACCGTTTGTAACACTAGGTCGTTGTCTTCGGACGCAATAAATCAACACACTCGAATAATCAATAAATACCACAACATAAGCAAAGTGTGTAAAATAATCATTCAAGAACTGAATGAATAATCACAATCTCATATGCAGAAGCGTTGGAAAAGAAAGAAAAAGCGATGGCTTGTAAAACGAAGAAAACTTCTCTCGAGAATATTCAAAAATCCGTCAGTCGCTTCCATAGAAACGAACGCTTAAATATCATTTGTAACTGTCTTATCTAAAGTTTAACCAATTACTAAATCAAAATTCAAAGCCGCAAAGAATAAGGAAACCAAATCTTAACAAATCGGTTGTTTGACACCTCGTGTAATAATTTAGGAAAGTATTGTCAACTACTTGGATATAGATTCAAAGACTTAGGAAAGTATCACATGATTAATGTGACCTCAATGCCTGATATAATTCATCAAATCTTTTTCAAATCGGCCTTCCAAAAGAAAGTTTTCCAAAAAAATAAATGCCTTTAGAAAATTAAATATTTTCCTTGATCTTCAAGTTTTCTAATTTTTACTTTCACCAATATCTTCATGATTTCCAATATTCATCTATCCAATACTCTGAATAGATTATTTCTTGATTACCAAGAAATAAACTACAAATTTGAAAAATAATGGAATAAAATATTATTACCATAAATATAGTTTGTCAAAAAATTAATGCCAACATATTTGCATTTACAATCTCTCCTTTTGGCATTTTTTGGCAAAATCAATAAAACCAAAAACTCTCCCTGGATGGTGGCTTCAAAACATTATAAAAATACTTCAATCATCATCTAAATACTCCCCATTTTTGCTATAAAAAGACAAAATCACTATAATTACCATATAAGCATCATAATCACCAGATAAACACCACCAGTACCATAAAAGCACCATTATCACCATAAAGAGATATCCAAATCATGGAAGAATATGATATCCATGTGCAACAGTTCATCTATATATATAATATCCAAAGGCAGACAAATTAATGAAGAAATATCCAGAAATAGACAAATTATTCAATAAGTATCCAGAATCCAAAAAATAAAAGTAGTTCAATAATTCTTAATGAATTGGATCATCTGAGGTAACCATCCCACTTGTAGACTTCGGATCATCAGCATTCTCTGAAATATTTTCTAAAACATTATGTGTGACATCGCATAACTGATCTTAATCTTTCAATTGGTATCAGAGCGGGTCATTTCTATTTCTTAAGCGGGATCCGTGGGACAACAACACAGTTTGTGTGTGATGGACTCTATGAAAGAAAAAGACTCTATAATGCGTCCACCTCTATTGGATAAAAGCAACTATGCTTATTGGAAAGCAAGGATGAGATCATTCATTAAATCTATTGACGAGAAGGCCTGAAGATCTATTTTGACAGGATGGAATCACCCTATGGACACTAATGCAGAAGGTATCGCATCTCCAAAACTCGAAGAAAATTAGTCCGTAAATGAAGACGCTTTGGCACACAGCAATTCAAAAGCTCTCAATGCTATCTTCAATGGCGTTGATCCTATTCAGTTTAGACTCATTTCCACTTGCGAATCAGTAAAAAGGGCATGAGAGATTCTTCAAACCACCTATGAAGGAACATCATCTGTAAAGTTGTCCAAGATGCAAATGCTAACTAATAGATTTAAGAATCTAAAGATGCATGAAGACGAGAGTATCGGTGAGTTCAATGCAAAATTATGTGACATAGCAAATGAAGTATTTGCTCTCGGCGAGATGTTTTCTGAAGAAAAGCTTGTAAGAAAAACTCTACGGTCTTTGCCACAACGATTTGCCTACAAATTCACTGCTATAGAAGAAGCCAAAGATGTCTCTAAAATGAAGCTAAAAGAATTGATGGGATCTCTTAGAACCTTCGAGATGAATCTTGGAGGAGACACGGAAGCGAAGAAGGCAAAAGGAGTTACTCTCACAACCGAGGTATAGAACTTCAACAAACATAATGAGGATGACTTGGAGGAATCTCTAACCCTGCTTTCAAAGAATTTTAGCAGAGTTATGAAAAGATTTGGTAGAAATATTGGCGGTGTCAAGCACAATGTCACTAACTTCAAAAATGGTTCTTCAAGCAACAAGAAGCACAGGGAAGAAATTCATGTGTCTGATCAATCATTCAAGAACAAAGGCATTCAGTGCAGAGAGTGTGAAAGTTTCGGGCATATACAAGCAGAATGTGCTAATACCTTGAAGAAAAAGAAGAATTCTCTGAACGCAACTTGGAGTGAGGATGAGTCAGAGAAGGAAAACGAATTTCAGAGCAACCATGTGGCGCTTGTTGTGAAGGCAGAACATGAAGAAAATGGTGGTGTTGTATACGGTGTCACAGACAACTTTTCCAATAGTAGTGATGAAGACGAAGAAGCAATCACAGAAGAAAATCTTATTGGAGAATACAAGTTTCTTCATGAGAAATGGACTGAGCTTGTTAAAGTAAATCAGAATCTACGCATTCAGATTAGAAATTTGAAAGATAAGAAGAACAATTTTCAAAATGTTATTGTTGATTTGGAGACCAAACGAAAAACGAGTTATGATGAAGTTAATGATCTGACCAATGAGATAAGTCTCATGAAGAAGAATGTCAAAATGTTAAATTCGGGTTCTTCTAAACTGGATGATATTCTAAACATCAGCAAATCAAATGTAAATCGGTCTGAACTGGGATTCAAAGGAGAAAGTTCAGTCTCACAAACTATAGCAATGAAGGAAAATCGCTCTATTTTTGAAATTCGTAAGGGAAAGCTCGGTGTCATAGCCAGTGTCAGCCAAGAAGGAAAGCAAGTTGCAAAAAGAACTCCAAGAACTAACAGAAAATCGAATTCTTGTGACTCCTATCATGTTTCAAGCAGTAAAGGTAGCAAATATATTTTTGTGTGTCATTATTGCAATCGTCTTGGTCATATTCGCTCTAAGATTCTTCGCATATCTTGCTGACCTAAGACTAGGTACTATTAGAAATGTTTCTTCTTACAGATTTTCTTATCAAAAATGGGTGAAAAAATCAAGTTTGAAGTGTAATGTTACACATCTTTCACTAAAGGCAATCGCAACGAATGCATAGTATTTTGATAGCGGATGTTCTAGACACATGACATGTGAAGAGAGATATTTGAAAGATATCATACCCAAAACCGTGGGAAAAGTAACATTCGGCAACGGTATCTCAACGGATGTCATTGGAAGGGGAACGCTAAATGTTCCTGGTCTACCAAAGTTGAGTAATGTTCTTTTGGTAAATGGTCTGAAATTTAATCTAATCAATATTAGCCTGCTGTGTGATCAAGATCTGAATGTGCAATTCACACGTGAAAAATGTGTGGTGTCCGATCAAAACAACAAGTGTGTTATTGAAGGAGTTAAATCATCAGACAATTGCTATCTTATTTCTTCATCATCTACCTGTTTTCGATCAAGTATGGAGGACACTGTTCTATGGCATAGAAAGTTGAGACATATAACTTTTAGAATGCTGGAAAAGATTGTTTCAAAAGGTGCTGTCCGGGAAATTCCTATACTAAAGTTTGATGAAGACAAATTATGTGGACCATGTCAAATTGGAAAGCAAACCAAGGTGTCACACCTGATGTCACAGTCATCTACAACTACCCGTATGCTTGAATTTCTCCACATGGATCTAATGGGTCCAATGTCTTGTTGAAAGTATTGGAGGAAAACGGTATGTCTTCGTTACTGTTGATGATTTCTCACGCTACGCATGGGTGGAGTTTCTTTGAGAAAAGTCCGACACTTTCAAAACTTTCAAATCAATGTGTACTTGACTCCAACGTGAAAAAGATTGTGTCATCATGAAAATCATTCGCATCCGCAGTGACCATAGGAGATAGTTTGAAAATTCTAAATTCTCGGATTTCTGTAAACAACTAGGGATTGCTCACGAATTCTCGGCACCTAAGACTCCTCAACAAAATGGAGTCGTTGAAAGAAAGAACCGTGCATTGGCAGAGATAACTCCTCAACAAAATGGATGATCTGTTGCACATGGATATCATATTCTTCCATGATTTGGATATCTTTTTATGGTGATAATGGTGCTTATATGGTGCTCGTGGTGTTTATCTGGTGATTATGATGCTTATATAGTAATTATAGTGATTATATTGTGATTGTTCTTCTCTTGTATATCTTTTTGTCTTTTTATGGCAAAAATGGGGAGTATTTTGATGATGATTGAAGTATTTTTATAATGTTTTGAAGCCACCAGGGGGAGTTAATTCAGGTGATGTTGCCATGCTCATCGCTCTTGTTCTTGTAGATCCACTTAGTACCAATAACATTCACATCTGGAGGACACGGTACTAAGTCTCAAACTTGATTTCGAGAAAATTGACTGAGTTCTTCTTGCATAGCTCTTATCCAGTATTCATCTAGTAATGCTTCCTTCACATTCTTGGGCTCGATAGTTGATGTGAAACATGTCATTTAAATCATGTCACGATAATTCACCCTCGGCTTATCTCTGGTTTGTATACCATCATTTAGACCACCAATAACCTCATCTATAGGATTATTCTTTTGAACACGTGTGGATGGTGTCTGTTGTGTGAAGTAGTCACCTCCACTTCATCAATTGTCTCAGTCAGATCTTTGACACCGGTTGGAACACTAGTACCTTCATTATTTGAAATCTCGTTTGTATCTTCTTTTGAATTATATGTTGTGTCCAAAGAGTCGTCTACTTGAACATTTGCTGATTCGATGAAAGTTCAAATTCTTTTGTTGTAAACTCGATAAGCACGGCTATTTGTAACATAGTTGAGAAAGATAGCCTCATCACTTTTAGGATCAAGTTTTTCCATGTGTTCCCTGTCATTCAACACAAAGCAAATGCTGCCAAACGGATGAAAATAATTAAAATTCAAAATTTTACCTTTCCATATCTTATAGGGTGTCATAGAAGTTTTTCCTTGGAGATACACCCGATTTATGGTATAACAAGCGATATTCATAGCTTCAGCTCAGAATTTTTGAGAAACAGATCATCCATTTTGTTAAGGAGTCATCTCTGCCAATGTACGGTTCTTTCTTTCAACGACTCCATTGTTTTTAGGAGTCTTAGGTGCCGAGAATTCATGAGCAATCCCTAACTGTTTACAAAAATTCGAGGATTTAGAATTTTCAAACTCTCTCCCATGGTCACTGCGGATGCGAATGATTTTCATGATGACACAATTTTTTTCACGTTGGAGTCGAGTACACATTAATTTGAAAGCTTTGAAAGTGTCAGACTTTTCTCTAAGAAACTCCACCCATGTGTAGCGTGAGAAATCATCAACAGTAACGAAGACATACCGTTTTCCTCCAATACTTTTAAAAGGCATTGGACCCATTAGATCCAAGTGGAGCAATTCAAGCACACGGGTAGTTGTAGATGACTGTGACATTGGGTGTAACACCTTGGTTTGCTTTCCAATTTGACATGGTCCACATAATTTGTCTTCATCAAACTTTAGTATAGGAATTCCCCGGACAGCACCTTTTGAAACAATCTTTTCCAGCATTCTGAAATTTATATGTCTCAACTTTCTATGCCATAGAGCAGTGTCCTTCATACTTGATCGAAAACAGGTAGATAAGGAAGAAATAAGATAGCAATTGTCTGATGATCTAACTCATTCAATAACACACTTGTTGTTTTGATCGGACACCACACATTTTTCACGTGTGAATTGCACATTCAGATCTTGATCACACAGCTAGCTAATACTAATTAGATTATAGTTCAGACCATTTACTAAAAGAACATCACTCAACTTTGGTTGACCAGGAACATTTAGCGTTCCTCTTCCAATGACATCCGGTGAGATACCGTTGCCGAATGTTACTTTTCCCACGATTTCGGGTATGATATCCTTCAAATATCTCTCTTCACCTGTCATGTGTCTAGAACATCCATTATCAAAATACCATGCATTCATTGCGATTGCCTTTAGTGAAAGATGTGTAATATTACACTTCTAACTTGATTTTTTCACCCATTTTTTATAAGAAAATTTGTAAGAAGAAGTATTTCTAAAAGTACCTAGTCTTAGGTCAGCAAGATATGTGAAGCATCTAGGGCGAATATGACCAAGACGATTGCAATAATGACAAACAAAAATATATTTGTTACCTTTACTGCTTGAAACATGATAGGAGTCACAAGAATTCGATTTTCTGTTAGTTCTGGAAGTTCTTTTTGCAACTTGCTTTCCTTTGTAATCAAATCCCTTGGCTGACACTAGCTGTGACACCGAGCTTTCCCTTACGAATTTCAAAATAGAGCGATTTTCCTTCACTGCTATAGTTTGTGAGACTGAACTTTCTCCTTTGAATCCCAGTCCAGACCGATTTACACTTGATTTATTGATGTTTAGAATATCATCCAATTTAGAAGAACCCGAATTTAGCATTTTGACATTCTTCTTCATGAGACTTATCTCATTGGTCAGATCATTAACTTCATCCTGACTCGTTTTCAGTTTGGTCTCCAAATCAACAATAACATTTTGAAAATTGTTCTTCTCATCTTTCAAATTTCTAATCTGAATGCGTAGATTCTTATTTACTTTAACAAGCTCAGTCTATTTCTCATGAAGAAACTTGTATTCTCCAATAAGACCTTCTACTGTGACTGCTTCTTCGTTTTCATCACTACTATTGGAAAAGTTGTCTGTGACACCGTATACAACACCACCATTTTCTTCATGTTCTGCCTTCACAACAAGCGCCACATGGTTGCTCTGAAATTCTTCTTCCTTCTCTGACTCATCCTCACTCTAAGTTGCGTTCAGAGAATTCTTCTTTTTCTTCAAGGTATTAGCACATTTTACTTGTATATGCCCGAAACCTTCACACTCTCTGCACTGAATGCCTTTGTTCTTGAATGATTGATCAGACACATGAATTTCTTCCTTGTGTTTCTTGTTGCTTAAAGAACCATTTTTGAAGTTAGTGACATTGTGCTTGACACCGCAAGTATATCTACCAAATCTTTTCATAACTCTGCTAAAATTCTTTAAAAGCAGGGTTAGAGATTCCTCCAAGTCATCCTCATTATGTTCGTTGAAGTTCTATACCTCGGCTTTGAGAGCAACTCATTTTGCCTTCTTTGCTTCCGTGTCTCCTCCAAGATTCATCTCGAAGGTTCTAAGAGATCCCATCAATTCTTCTAACTTCATTTTAGAAACATCTTTGGCTTCTTCTATAGTAGTGAATTTGTAGGCAAATCGTTGTGGTAAAGATCGTAGAGTTTTTCTTACAAGCTTTTCTTTAGAAAATATCTCACCGAGAGCAAATACTTGATTTGCTACGTCACAGAATTTTGCATTGAACTCACCGATACTCTCGTCTCATGCATCTTCAGATTCTCAAATCTAGTAGTTAGCATTTGCATCTTGGACAACTTTACAGATGATGTTCCTTCATAGGTGGTTTGAAGAATCTCTCATGCCCTTTTTGCTGATTCGCAAGTGGAGATGAGTCTAAACTGAATAGGATCAACGCCATTGAAGATAGCATTGAGAGCTTTTGAATTGCTGTGTGCCAAAGCGTCTTCATTTACGGACTAATTTTCTTCGGGTTTTGGAGATGTGATACCTTCTGCATTAGTGTCCATAGAGTGATTCCATCCTGTTAAAATAAATCTTCTGGCCTTCTCGTTAATAACTTTAATGAATGATCTCATCCTTGCTTTCCAATAAGCATAGTTACTTCTATCCAATAGAGATGGACGCATTATAGAGTCTTCTTCTTTCATAGAGTCCATCGCACACGAACTGTGATCTTGTCCCGCGGATCCCGCTTAAGAAACAAAAACGACCCGCTCTGATACCAATTGAAAGATTAAGATCAGTTATGTGATGTCACACAGAGTGTTTCAGAAAATATTCTAGAGAATGCTGATGATCCGAAGTCTACAAGTGGGATGGTTACCTCAGATGATCCCATTCATTAAGTATTATTGAACTACTTCTTTTATTTTTTGGATTCTGGATACTTCTTGAATAATTTGTCTATTTCTGGATACTTCTTCGTTAATTTGTCTGCCTCTGGATATTATATCTATGGATGATCTGTTGCACATGGATATCATATTCTTCCATGATTTGGATATCTGTTTATGGTGATAATGGTGCTTATATGGTGCTGGTGGTGTTTATCTGGTGATTATGATACTTATATGGTAATTATAGTGATTTTGTCTTTTTATAGCAAAAATGAGAAGTATTTTGATGATTATTGAAGTATTTTTATAATGTTTTGAAGCCACCATCCAGGGGGAGTTATTGGTTTTATTGATTTTGTCAAAAAATGTCAAAGGGAGAGATTGTAAATGCAAATATATTGCAAATATGTTGACATTAATTTTTTGGCAAACTACATTTATGGTAATAATATTTTATTCCATTATTTTCTAAATTTGTAGTTTATTTCTTGGTAATCAATAAATAATCTTTTTAGAGTATTTGATGGATGAATATTGGAAATCATGAAGATATTGGTAAAATTAAAAATTAGGAAACTTGAAGAACAAGAAAAGTATTTGACTTTCTAGAGACAGTTGTTTTTTTAGAAAATTCTCTTTTGGAAGGCCGATTTGAAAAAGATTTGATGAATTATATCAGGCCTTGAGATTACATTAATCATGGGATACTTTCCTAAGTCTTTGGATCCATATCCAAGTAATTGGCAATACTTTCCTAAAATATCATACGAGGTGTCACACAACCGATTTGTTGAGATTTAGTTTTCTTATTTTTACTTTCACCAATATCTTCATGATTTCCAATATTCATCCATTCAATACTCTGAATAGATTATTTTTTGAATACCAAGAAATAAACGACCAATTTAGAAAATAATGGAATAAAATATTATTACTATAAATGTAATTTGTCAAAAAATTAATGCCAACATATATACAATATATTTATATTTACAATATTTATTTCATATCCCATATGAAACACCTACCAATTGAAGAATGAGAGAGCGAGGTTACTTACTTCTCACATGCACCCTTCCTGTATTTATCAGCCCGGAAGATTTTTGCACCTCTGTCGTACCATGATTTCGTGTAGTTTGGATATGATTTCCACTTTCGTTGATGTTTTAAACTCTGAATCAAAGAATAAAATAATGTAAATCTTAACTAATTAAGATTCTGAAATTGATAGAAACTAACGTTACGAAAGCACAACACTCTGAGTTCCAATTATTTCATCAGAAGTAGTGGAAATAAAAAATAAATAAACTTACTGGTTTCTCGGCATTAAGATACCAAGGTGCAGAAGACATGTACTGTGGAATGTGAGGATTGATCTCTTTTCCATCTTCATCAACCTCAGCTGGTGCAAGCCCAGCTTTACGTGCTTCTTCCAACTCAATTTGTTTTCGATAGTCTTCCCTTGACTTAAAAGCCACTGGAGATCCAAGTAGTGAAAGATGAACTTCATTATTTATTAAAAAGAAAAATATGTTACGGTAATAGTACCAAATAGCATAAACAAGAACTAATCAGCATCAAAGAAAAAAAAAAAACTTACACTAGACACTGTTACCACAAAAAAAAAATTACCAGAGTTGTTCTAAAACGTAAAATCAATGAGAGGGAGAACATAATTCAAACAAGATGCTAAGATCAAAAGAAAAAATAATATTAATAAAAACAAGAAGTGAAACCGTACAGAGTAGAAGAACATGAGAAGAAAAAGCACCTGTAGCAGTCGCCATTTGGGCCTTGTAGATTCGCAGACTCAAGCTTTACAGTTGCGGCAAAAGCGAAGGAAGATAGAGGAAAGTACGAATTTTAACCGGGGAATCAAGTTATATCCGATCGCCTTCGGAGGCAGTTGTGAAATCATAAATTCCCAAGTGGAGATCGACTTTCTGTCTTTCTCGGTCAGGATTAAACTGCGAATCGCACTAACCTGCGGGATTGTTTAACTGTATCGGAAAGCAGAGAAAGACGGGACGGAGGAAGAGAAGAAGAAAAGAAAACCAGAGAGAGAGAGAGAGAGAGGATGCTCCTAGGTTTTATACGGTTTCGCTTTCCTACGGTTTTCAGGAAGCCCTCCTTTCGCGTAGACATGACTAACTAGCGATTCGAGCCGAGCCGAGCCAGAAGTGGTCTGGCTCACCGAGCCTAACGAGTTAAACGAGTCGAGCCTAACGAGCCTAACGAGCCTAACGAGCCGAGCCTAACGAGCCAGCCTGAAAAAAATTTCAACCCGAGCCGGCTCGCGAGCCACGAGTTAAACGAGCCGAGCCGAGCCGGCTCAACGAGCCTAACGAGCCTTAACAAGTCGAGCCTAACGAGCCGAACATATATAAATATTTCCAACTTATGTTAATATAAGTTTTTAAAAAAGTTTCATGTAAAATTATAATAAGTATTAATAATTATATCAACGATATTTACTCATTTAATTTAAAAATTAGTTATGTTAAGTAAAAGTATATAAAATTGAATGTATTAATAAATAAATTATGTTAAGTAAAAGAAGTTCGTCTGTTCTACCGAATGATTTTGCATATTCGTCAACCAATATTCGATGCGAGTGTGATCTCGTGATAACTATCTTTGCTTATCGAAAATATTTTTCAGCCTTTGTCTTACATCGTGTTCAACGATCGAATTTAGTTTATAAAGAAATTAATTACAATTATCACAAATTTAATAAAATATAATATATTTTATTAAAACAATTTAATTTATTGTGTACCTTCAATTTGGACTTATCTTCTGCCTCTGGCTCTGGTAAGTGGTAACCAATCAATCTCTTTGCCCACCGCCCACGTGTATGGTCTTAATTTGTGTTTCAATTCTTCCTTGCCAACAGCTCTTTCCGAAACTTGCTCTTTTTGAAACTTTGATTTTATTCAATTTCTCGAGTGTCTGAAGAAGAGTAGAAGAGTGAGAAGACCAACGCGTTCTCTGTGGGTGATGAACGACGAACTACACGATGAACGATGGCTGGGCTTGCGGCGACGGAGTCCAACGGAGGTTCGGATCTGACGATCTCTTCTTCACGGCCGGAGAAAGCAGATCGGCGAATAGTGCGAGGTGGAGACTCTGACGTTCAGCGATCTGTGAACGGAGGACGACTGTCTTCACCGGAGAAGGCTGAGACGCGATTGGTCAGCAGCTTCTGCGCAGAAGAACGGCGACGTCTCTTCTCCCTTCGTCAACGGTCTGGTTGGGGGTGGGGCTGGGCTGGGGGAGGAAGGGGCGGGCTGGGGTGGGGGGCTGGGGCTGGCCAGGCGGGTTGGCTCGCCGAGCTAACGAGCCGGCTCGTTGGCCGGCTCGTTTGGCCCGGTCCCTGGCCAGCTCGCGAGCCCAAAATCTGGGCTCAGCTCGGCCCGCCTAACGGGACCGGGCCAGGCTCGGCTCGCTACAGTAGCGAGCCGAGCCAGCTCGGCTCGCCACTGTAGCGGGCCGAGCGGGCGGGCTGGCGAGCCAGCCCGCCCATTTAACATCTCTACTTTCTCGGGAGGATCTTTTACTACTATGATTCAAACACTAACTTTTTATACGACGCCGTCTACTCCTTCAAATTAATTCGAAGACACTTTTTAACGCGAGATTAAACTGAAAATGTAATGCGGACAATCTTATTTGTTTATACGTAATCATTCTCTATGACGTGTCCTCAAATCGTCTCTTTATTATTATTTTTAATTATTTATTATTTATCATAATAATTCGAGTAAAATTATAAGTGAAATTAGAGTGTGCGTACTAGATTATTCAGAGTTATTTATTTGATGAACTGTAATTATCTTTATTTAAAATATTCATAGTTAATTTTAAAATAAATTTAAAAACTCTATAATTATCTTTATTTAAAATATTCATCGCTAATTTTAAAATAAATTTGAAATACGATGAATTTTAAAAATATATGAGTGTTATGGTTTTCGATGATAAAATATATGGTTTTTTTTATTACAAAATAAAATTTAATTTTTATCAACATAATTTGGCTAATAGAGTAGAAATTAACTAAACATTTAACTTAAATGCATTCGTTCATATTTAAAATGTTAGAGAGAGAGAGAGAGAGAATTTTTTTTTGTTCATCTTGTATATGTGTAACATGTGTTTTGTTATATTTCAAACAACTAGAAGATATAGCATATCGTAAAATCTTAGAATAAAAGACTATTGACAATCTATTTAAAATTTATATAAAAAATTACCAAAATAAATATAGATCTAATTCTTAATATTGTAGTTTAAATTATATTTTCTTATGGGTAACGCTAAGTTTAAATTCTAATTTTACATTTCAGTTTACATTTTCATGTGATATTTATTGTCATTGACTAATTAATATAATAATTAAGATAAATTATAATATATAAAATCAGACATTAATTACATCAATAAATGATTAACACATAAGAAAATAAAATTAGTGTGTAAAATTAAAAAATAAATGTATTATTATTCTTTCATCGTTGATCTGACAATAAAAATACGTGATTCCATGGTAAATGTAAGTCTACAGTGAATCACATTATGTAATTGGGCCTAGTCAAGCCCAAAGTATTTTGTCCTTCCTTTTATTTAATTATAATTATATTGTTTTTTTCTATTTTTTTTTATATTTTTTATTTAAAGAAACAGTCTTCTTTAACAAAGAGGTTTTTAGACATTTTCTAAAAAATATCTAAATGGTCAACTATCTATAAACTTTAATCATTTGATAAAGTTAACTATAAAGTAATTTGACTCTCAACTATTTTATTTAATATCAATTTTCTAAATTTAGCTACTGCGAATACATAAATAGAAAGTAGCGAATGACCCATAATTATTCAAACGTCATGTATTTTTTCCGTTAAAACATCAAATCCTTCTAACGAACTACTAAACTGATCCTGAATCATCCGAATCTCGCCTTATATTTTTTCTAAATTTCAAAATTCATGAAAAATTTGGCTTTTTCTTCTTGTCTTGAGAAGTTGAATAAAATAACAAAAAGCATAATTAATAAACATAAGTTTGGATATCATCATTCTCAACTATACAGAAGTTTGTAGAGTTTGAGGATCAAGCAAATCTCTTCAAATTCTACTAATTTTTCACAAAAATATGGAACAAAGATATAGCTCAACTGATTGCTTCGACGACTTTAAATACTTTGAAGCCAATCGCCTAGACTCCGATTATTTGAACATATCGATATATTCCAAGATAAGTAAGAGTGTCTAAATTAGGAAAAATAACCAAGAATTTGGGCTTTAAGAAGAGCTTAAACTCAAGAGTTGGTCCAAATAATCAAGCCCCCAAATCCTTCAAAACCAGTACTTGCTTCTTCCTCTTTCTCATGGAGTGGTTCCTCTTGAGGGCAATAACAGGGGAACACCCTTCTTCGAATCCGTACTTGATTTCCTGAAGAGACTGTCGAACCATTTCCGCCGGAAAATTAAGAACTGTCGTTGACCCTCTCATCGAAAATGCAGCTTGATCGTAGGCCAGAGCGGCGGCCTCTGCGCTGTCGAAAGTCCCCAGCCAGACCCTTATCCATGCCTGGTGGAATCTCTGATTTCTGCTGCGTACTTTCCCCATGGCCTCCTTCTCACCCCTCTGTACGACTTCTCCTTCAATGGCTGCTTTTGGTTGTTACTGCAGGAGCTCACTTCTTCTTCCTTAACCGCTCCGAAAGAGCTGCTCTCTGAAACTTCAAGATTTATTCCCTCTGCAACTGCTTCGAACAGTAGCATTTCCTCCGAGTCGTTGAAAGTTGAACGGGAGAGAGGTCTGGTGGTCGAAGAGCTCTTTCCAGGTAAACGATTCCGGCAAGCCAAACAGGGATTCAGGTTGGAATTCGAAATCCATTCGTGGGTGTTTGAGAATTGGGTTGAGATTGCTGGAAGAAAGAAGCAGAATGTTCTCAGCTTTATTTCCTCTGTTTCTTGGGAAAACTGTTGGATGTTCGTCTGACTGAAACAGAAAGGCAAGTCCTTTATAGACGCGAAAAAAACTGATTTATTTGAGGAGAAAGAGAGAGTTGCAAATGCAAGTTGCAGAGGAGGATCATGGGAAAGGAGGATGTTTTAGTACTGTAGCAGTTTTTAATTTAATTTAAATTGTCATATGATATAGTAGTTAACGACCACAATTCAGTATACAAATTAGTCACGTGCGTCAAATGTCCCGGCGCCTGCTGTAGGACATACCTATCCTATTTGCTGACGTCGTATGACACTTTGCCATGGTCCTAACTCCCAAAAGAGATGCGATGGGTCAAAGATAAATTACCTATTTAAATTTATTATATTAATCACACCAACTATTATTTAACACTTTCACTCTATTATCATCCATTATTGTTATTTATTCTATTTTAAAGAAAATATTCCTCCAATATGATGAGTTCATTATTGTGCTTGCTCAGAGCAAGAGTTGGTCTTATTTGTTAATATAATTCTAATTATTATCATTTTTTATAAGATTTAATTGTTTAACCTAAGAGACTTTTACATGTTACTAAGTACTTGAACTAAGACGCGTAACAAACGGTACTGTAATTCAAATGCTCGGGTTCCATCTTCTCAAATAAACGGATGAAATCAAGAAACTCACCGTGATTACTACATTGAGAACTATACACTCTCGAAAAATAAAAATTACCATATAAAAACAAATTCTATGTTAACGTATCACCACAATCATAAAAAATTATATTAATATCATGATAATGTTAGATTTATTTTCTAATTTTACACCCTAAGTTTTATCTACTAACTTGATGTTTATCAATTAGTGTAATAGTTAATTATAAATAATTAAAGTAAAACATTAATTATACCTTACTAGTAGTGAAAATTAGAGTGCAAAATTTAAAAAATAAATTTAGCATTAATCTCAATTTTATACACTACTTAAAGTAACATGCATGAATTTTGTGTTAATTAAAAACTAGCATAAAAGGAAGGAGGGAGGGAGAGAGAGGAGAGGGGTGGGGGGTGGGGTGGGGTAGGGGAAGGGAGGGTATGTGGGGCAGCAAAAGTGGTCCTTGATAGTAGTACTTGACTAAGGAGATTAAGTCTCATTTTTACAAGGCAATGACTCATACCAATGACTCTTCTATTGGGAGGGCTTGTAAACATATTACAAGTTCTTTGTGTTTCGATTATTCATTCATACTCACACGTATCGCTAACATTTAATCCCTCAAAAAATTTACCTCTCTCCGATGCATGTGCCTAGAAAATTCATTACCATTAGTTTGATTCTCGTGTTTTTTGAAATTTCCAATATAAGAGCGCTAAAATATTGAATCATCATGCAAAATTTTCCGACAATGACATAACATAAAATTGCTTGATATGTATTTCTTGCAAAAGAATAAATGTAGTGTTTGACATGTAGATTTATAATTATCAATAGTAAGTTTCAAGTCGAAACAGGTCCCGCCCTAACGATGAGAAGTCTCGATCGCTATGAGAAAGAGAGAGAATTTGTGTAGGTCCCTATTGGAGGGAAGGCTTTTTGGTGGTAAGCCAACGAACAAGCAAGTTGCTTAAGTTGATGTGTAATGAGATGAATAAAATAATGAACAATGGAATGGGGCCTCAATATATCAACACTTCCAGGCAGGATTCATGAATCTATAACACATTCATTACCTCCTCATTTTTCTTTTTTCTTTTTCCTTTTTTATATTTACCATTTTTTTTTTCACTTCCAATATCTCTAAAATAACAAAAAAGATTATTTTTTGAAGCATTTTCTGTGTTTAAATATGACAAATAAAGACACCCATTTGAAAATTGGAAGAAAACCCACTAAAATTTCACCCTAATTTGAAATATATTTATTTTTTTTATTTTAATTTTGGGGAACATTTTGGAAGAACAAAGTAAATCTCTTTTATTTCATAATATTAGGAGAGTAGCCCTCGTGCGTAAATAATAAATGGACTAGGTTCATGGATCTGCATCTTTGACTCTATTAATTATAATTACCTTTACTTTTTCTTATTTAACTCATTAATTACTTTATTTACAACATCTCCCTAAACACAAGTTAAGTCTTAATTCACGAACATTATAACAAGAATTATCTATTTGAAAATAAATTAAAATATCATTTCCAAAAATTTTGTGGGGGATTTGTTAATCTTAATGACCGAGGGAAGATATTGTATCAATAAGCTAGACCCATGCTTCGAGTTGTTTCATGCCATAAATAAACTCGAACAGCTCAAGAAATCCGTTGGACAAGCGGATTCACATATCTTACAACCAACACGGTCTTCTGTTCTTGGACCATAAGCAAATAGCAATTTGCTTAGCTTTACATCCGCCTCAAGGTATCATTTCTAATACATCTATGGGGCAAGTTCGGACACATTGAGTACACCCTATACATGTAACATAAATCTTTGCTGAATGTGACATTTGGATCTATAAATTTTTGAACATCATTAATTTTCAATCTAGTAATAAAGCTTTAAATTAATCATTATTTAGATACTAGATGAATCAATAATTTATTTAATAAATCTAAACTTACTATGAGATTGAATCATGCGATAGGGCCAAGATACTTTAATTTCTTACATTTTCATCATACATCATTATGTATCATATTCTATGGATAAACAGATAATTCAACTTGATGAATATCTCATTTATCTAATGAAAACTGCTTGCTTATTTATCAAATTTGATTGATTAATATGAATTGATTTTCTGTTACGATAAATTGACGAAACAATAGCTGGTCTAATAGCTGCTTCAGTGGCTGCAATAGTTTTACCAAAAATGGAGAAAATATTACCTTTTAATTGACGTCTATCAAAAATCAAAAAAATGTTGCCAAATTGATATTAACTGCATTCAGGATCAGTTCAAGACATATAAGGGTTCTAACCATATTTCGATTTGTGATCAATCCATAGATATCAATACAAAATAAATAGGCACTTACAACAAGTACATGTTTGAGCATCATTGACCAACTCCTTATCAATTTCGATTCATTTCAATATAAGTAACAATTTTAAAAATTCAATTCGATTGACTAAAAAAATAGATAACAAGGGAAATCTATTGGTAATAAATCGTATAAAAAAAAGAATTTAGACGGAAACAATTTTAAAAAATATACTTAATTAAAATTAAAGTAAAAGGTATGGACGTTATAACCTAGAATAAAGTTTTATTTAGTATTTAGATTGTAGTTGCTAGTTCTAAAGATTAATTACTGGCTAGCCACGACAATTGTACCTACCAAAGCAACTAAAAGAATGATTGAAATGGGTTCAAATGGAAGAAAAAAATCTGTTGATAAATGAATTCCAATTTGTTGACTAGTACTTGTCAAATATGTTGATGAATGTCACTGTATTTCGAAAGTTCATGCATAGCATATGCACTACTGCATTTTTATGTTCTTACTGAGCTTTAGGCTCATAGTTGAACTCCCTGATGCAGGTACGGAACCCGTAGATGAGGATTTTATGTCTCAGACCGACGAATAGGTGGTTGTGACACGAGCTTTTGGGATGGTTGCGGTAGCTAGACACATTTCTGACCCGAGAGAGTGAAGTTTAAAAGTGAAGGTCGTGTGTATAGACTCTGTGTAAATGTTTTTAAAACCTCCGTTATAACAGTTGTACTTCCTTGAAATATTTTGAAACTGTTTGGAATCTTTTCCTTTTAGGTTGTGCATGGATTGTCTCGAGTTTTAGAGCTATTCATGCAGTTTGTTTTCTTGAATCTCTGTCATGTTGTCAAGTATGTTTTAAAACTGTGCTTTGAATCGGGTTTTGGGGTTTTGATATTTTTTGTGTCAAAAGAAGTACGTTGTCAAACAGAGAGGTAGCCGATCGATCGCCTGGGGTAACCGATCGATCGGCGGAGTATATGTTTATGTCTTTCAAGTCTTCAAGTTTTCCAAAAGAAAACAGTCGTCCATTTTTGTCCTTTAAAATTATCGTCCAAAGTTGCGGGCGATAACGTCGTCCAGAATCCATTCTGTTTCTTTAAAGTGTTAGTCGTCCAAAGTTATCGTCCAAAGTTGTGGACGATAACGTCATCCATTTCTGTCGTCCATTCCTGTCGTCCACGGTTTCTGTCGTCCACGGTTTCTGTCGTCCATGACTTCTGTCGTCCACGGCTTCCGTCATTCGTTTCTGTCGTCCACAGCCTCCGTTGTCTTCTGTCGTCCACGACTTCTGTTGTCCACGGCTTCTGTCGTCTACAGTAAGTCTTCCACTGCACGACTTCCAGTTTATGTTTTCCGTTTTATTAAGTCCCCCACTGCATGTCCGTCGTCCATTTTGCCTTCTGTTTTCTGTCGTCCATTCTGCTCTTCATTTTAAACTTCCAAAGTATTCTGTTTTTCCTGTTTTCATTTCTCCCTGTCTTCCTGCTCTCGTCCAGAGTACTCATCCAAGTTTTTAATATTCATGTCTTCCTGTTTTCTTCTGCCATTTATTTTTGAAGTCCGACTTTAAATATGTTTTTCAGTCTTCAACACCAGAGAAGGTTTCCTCTCTGTTAAGTTTTAAAGGTTCACTGTTCATTGAAAAAAAAAAGTACCACGTTTTAAAATGTCCGGAGTGAGGCTCGCCGGCCCCGATCGGGTCGGGAGTCGTCACAATGACAATCCATAAAAAAAACACCAATATTGAGATCGGCTAAAACAAGGCAATAACCAAAAGGACTTACTGAATAACTTGGTAGAATTGATATACCTGCTATGGATGATCCGATATTGAATAAATAAGTATCCCCTCTAGATGGAAGAAGATTTTCTTTTAAAAGCAATCTTGTACATCTACTAAAGCTTGACGAACCACCACAGGGCCCGCATATTCAGGTCTAATACATTGTTGTATCCCTACGAATATTTCTCTTTCTAACCATACAATTACTAGTATACCTATTGTGATTCTGAATATAGGAGTAAAAATATGGACAAGCACCCATATAATTTCATAGATCTCTTTTAAAGATTCCAATCTGGAAAAAGAATTGATATCTTGTACATTTATTATATTAATTATTATTTTAACGGTCAACTTCTCCCATAATGATATCTATGCTACCTATTATTGTCATAATACCTGCCAATTTCATTCTTTTAACTAACTGAGGAAAAATTTGCAAATTGATAAAACCTAGTGTTCGAATTTTTCATCTCCAAGGAAAATTACCCTAATCCCCTATCAAAAAAATGTTCAATTCCCCTTTTAGAGCTTCGACTCTCACATAAAGTTCTTGTTTCGGAAACTCAAAAGTAGGCGAAGATTTTTTACTAATGAATCTATATTAAAAATCATTCCATTCCGGATACCTTTCTCTATCAAAACATTGGCTTTCTAAATTTTCATAAAGTCCCCATAGAATTTTTTCCAAAGCCTGTTGTACACTTTATCCTTGATTTTAAATTAATACTTTGATAATTCGTTGATTCTGTTAGATTTCAGTATGATCCGAATTCTATCTAGGTCAAATCAGAATAAGCTCACGTTGAAAATCTCAGTATAGTTTTATTTTCTATATAAATTCATATAAGTTATAGTCGGAAAACACGCGATTGTAATTGGATTTTCAGTGATATTCTTCCACATAAATCCAGTGTCTCACATCGTATTTGCTTTTTTTCGGTTATCGTTTGATTTTTAACAAAAATTATTAACTCTAAACCATAAAATCAATGCAAATTAGTATATTATTAATTACAAAGTAAATAAGAGTAGAAAAAGTTTAAGGAATTCCAAAAATTCAACTTTATATCATAAATATTCTTGAAAAGGGGTGACATTCTAGAACACCTAAGCGACATAGTATAAATCAATTAAAATCCAATTTATTTAACCAAAATAAATAAATCACAAGAAAGTCTTCCATAGAAAACAAATAAGAGTGAAAAGAGTGAAAACAAATACGTCGTTCTTTCATTACTACAATGTATCGAATGATATACCAGTGTAAATATAAGAGTGTAAAATCAAAATAATATTAATTAATTGTCACGTAGATTGAATTTTGAATAATTCTTAACATGGTCATGGATCATGACTATTCAATGGTCAAATGCTGAGTTGTCAACCCTACAATTGAGTGACAATGGCTTATATTATTCTTTCTATTTAAGAAAAATCATATGATTGATAGTTGCATGCATCCTATATTCAAGTATTTTTAAAAATGCAGTAATAGATTAAATTAGTCTATTTAAATTTTATAAATAAATTTACTATGATTTTTGATAAAATAAGAATGCAAAAACAAATAATTAGGTACTTATATAGCTATAATTTTCCACTTATTTATTAGTTAAAAATTTTGTGCAATAATTGTTAAACTTAAAATAAAGTAGAGAAAAAAATTCTAGAACTAGAAACACAGATATTGATACAATAAAATAGCAGTTTGTTTGACTCTAAAATGATTTTTCTAAAACTAGAATTGAACCAAAAATTTTAATTGGTTCAATTAACCATGTGAATTTTTTTTTTTTTTTAAATCAATAAAATGCTAGCTCCATCTTTGGGGCCAACATCATGTCTGAAGCTCGAACTTCCATTTCCAAGGCGACAAGCCTTATTCGAAAGTCACCCTGCATGTCGATTTTTTTTATTATTTTTTTCACGAGCATCAGGTCAGCACGAGGGCCCTGATATGCATGCATGGCCCGAAACAATCCAATTAAAAAAGAAAAATCGCGAAGAATTTAGCCTAATTACATTGATGAAAAAAATCACAAAGAATGTACATATAATGTCATGGAATACAAACTAATATTTATCTACACTTTTCTGTGATACACATGATAAAATTCTAATGAAGTGTACCCGAATAGATAAAAATTAAAACGAGGGGATATTGTTTAACTGTTTTTTAAAATTGTTAAATAATACCTTAATTGCGGCATTATCTTTTAAAAAACAATTTAACAAAAGAATTAACAGACCTTTTGAACGTCTTACTATTATGAGAGAGCTGACAGACCTCTTGAACGTCTAATTACTTTATATTTTCATTTCATGTTATATTAAATCTGAAGGGATTCGTAACAACACCTAGATACTTAAAATTGGATTTCCGTCCCTGGTTTGCTTAGAAATCCTGCAACACAACTGACATCCAGTAGAGAAGCAAGAACTTCTACCCAGAAAAGTCAAAATAGCCAAAGACAACTCAATTGTGAAGGAAGTGAGGTAATGATTAATGATATGAATCTGTTTGTACACTTTCAGGATTCCATGAAGATGATGAAGCTTTTGGCATCAGTCATTTCCTAAATCAAACTGAGGCCAATTGAAGATTCTTCTTCTACAGACCTTAATGAATATTTATTTACACCAAAAGAATTACACAGCTTCTTCATCACTGGAATCCAATCACAAATTCAATATCCCGACTGGAAACCCATATGCAATTATATCTTTCTTTTTCCCTTTTTAATGTTTCGAAGAAGAACAGTTTAGAAATTTTCTAACCCGGAATTTATTTTGGAGCATCGGGAGGTCTGTGATAGACATCGTCGAAATGGAGATGAACTTCTCCAGCATCAAAGTCGTCCGTGCAAGTCGTTTGAGATAATCTCCGATAATTTCTCCAGTTCATGTTTTCTTCTTGGTCCTCTGAACTTCTGTCAGAAAGACTATCGAATCCATGGTTAGCAACACGGTTGAAATCGGGCGGCTCGATGAAACTAGAAACTGGGTGTGCCCCTCGAGCACTATTTCTCGCCCACCAATGGCTGCCGCCATTTTTTGTCATATTATTGGATTCATTATGCTGAAGCATACTCCCATCAGATAAAATGGCAGATGTAGATGCCATGAGATGAGTCGCGGATCTTTCCTCTCGATGATTTGCCCACAAATCTTCATTTAGTGCGAAGTTTAATGGGTCCCAATAATCAATCGGACTTTGCTCGTCAACTCCGTCAGGCTCTTCAGGGATCTCTACCAAGTAATTCGTTGAATTTCGAGGTCCAATGGTGTAATACCAATCTAGTAAATAAGGGTGATTCTTTTCATTTGCGTCGATCAGCCACAGAGAATCCGACTGATTAGCTGCTCTTGGGGTGTGACGGAGCCGTTCCCTTAGGTAAGAAGCTATTTCTATTTCCATGACTCGGGAAATTGTGGGGCCCCCGCAAGGGTCGAGACATAGAATTGGTTTGTCTCAATCCATGTTCTTGTAACATTTGGTCATGGAAAGTCTTCAGATTTGATAAGAATTGCTTTCCTTGAGCATTTGATTCCCATGAAGGATAGCTACTTTTAAAGCTGCAGAACAAATAAAAAAACAACACTATAAAGGGACAGATGATTCAATCATATTTCTTCAAATAATAATTATAGATAATTTCTTCCAGAATATATGATGAAATCAAATCTCCCAGATGAGCATGATTTATAACAAATACAACACAAGCTTTCCGACCCAAACCAAACAGCTATGCACAGGTAGAACATGTTTTAGGACCGATCCATGTTTCCGGAGAAACATTATATTTTTAAGAATTGTCATTTGAAAGATTTTTTAAAAAGTTGGGTTCTTGTCGAATTTGTCCTAAAACAAGAAAACTGTTTTCACCAACATCACTAAAAGAAAGCCATAAACTTGTCTAGGCCAACTGATCATACCTGAAAAACGACTTCTCCATTTTTCCTTGGGAGCTTCTCACATTGCGCGGAGAGTCATATGGCGATCCGTAGTTGGCGTTTCCGTGCTTTTGGAAATCAAAAGCACTTAAACTGCAACGAGAATCACCAAAAACTTAATTCATAAGAACGAAGACGCCAAAATATATAAGAGAAGCATAGATAACGAAAAAAAAAAAAAAAGAATCCACAAAAGCTAACCTGCAGACATGACCGACACCTTCAATATTTACAGTATAATCCGCAATAAACTGCAATATATCATCGACTCGCTGCAAACATGTATGAAAACATTATCAAATGAAAAAGCAAAATAAAATAAGGAGAATCAAAATTGTATAAAAATACTTACTTTAGGAACAACGAATACAAGCAAGAGCGGAGTAAGGAAAATGGAGGCCATCTCTTCGAGCAACATCATTCCTGTATACTGTAACAACAAACCGGTTTATCGTGTGCATAAAGCATCATAAATAGCACAGCTTAATATCAAGAAATTCAATCAATGAAATAATAAAAAAAACAAAACAAGAATCACGAAACAAATTATACGCCCAAAAAAAAACATATTTTATAAGGTTTGGGTAATATGTATATAGAAATTGAGTAAATACTGCGTCTACATCATTCATTATACATCCAACAAAAGTTATAAATTCTGGGTTTCATTTCTTGGCCATTTTCAAGAAATTGAACATTCTCCAAAAAACAATACCTGGAAAAGTGTCTCAAACTCAGCTCGTACAAGCTCAGTATTTTCTTTGCCACGCCATCTCTTCGGCATATAATGAGTGTGTTGAACAACCATAGACATTGTCCCCTCAGGATCAAGAATCAGAGGATCATCCAAGACCGCTGCCCGGCTAATGGCTGTTATTGTTCCAAACACGGCAGCATACCAAAAGAGATTGCGTCCAAAAATCTAGAAGCATTAAAAAAATTAAAGAAGAGTTCAGAATTGAGATTGATGACCACCAAAAAAATTCTAGTTATAGCTTACAAAATTAAATATACACTACATGGCCCTCCAGCAGAGACTCCTCCAAAAATGCAATAATGATCAGGATAGCAGCAAAGCCACCGAACACAAAAGAGACGAACTTTGCAATAATAAATATAATAGGAGATGGAAATTGCTTGAAATACTCAGAGGCATGTATTACGCTGCTATTAATCCGATGCTTGAACAAATGGTCCACCTACAGCATATCAAAAGCATTTTAAACAAGAGTAGAAAAAGGAACACAAATTATGAGTATTTAGTTAGATACAAACTTTCCATCAGATGAAAATGCACAACTTTTTTGAAAAAATATATGTATCACATCAAAATTATGGATTAAGATTTAGAACAGGTTACGAGCAAAGCTGTTTTCTCTGTTATGCACTTGTTCCTGATCTAAGAAGTATATGAACAATTCAAACTCCAAATTGGATTCTAACGGAACTCAATTGGTTGCAGTTGAAGAAAAAATAATAATTCCACAAACCTCGTTGAATTCTCTAAAAATCCATCTTGACAAATTCGACCACCTTCTAGATGAAGCTGTACTAGGATGATTATAAAATTGTTCTGCATGCCTTAGAAAGAGATATACGAGCATAAATATGACGAGAAAGGGAGAAAGCAGGAGCATTACAAGCCCAAAAATCATAAGCCTTCTCTTCAATGCTTTAGGATTCGATATAAAGTCTCTTCGAACACAAAAGTTTCTGCAATAAGTGCTTGTATCATTAAGATAGCGATCACAAATATTATATATCTTATGAAATAATCATATATACCTATTTTGGTTCTTTATCAAAGCTTAGGGAAATTTTCATTTAAAAATAAAGCCAATACCAAAGCAAAGTGAAACTCCTGAATATTACTTTCAAAGATGTGAAGTCCAACTAGTAATACCAAAAAAAAAAAAAAACAACAGATAGTCAATATATTAAGAAAAAGTATTCGTACCGATCAAACATACTCTGCAGTATGCACCAATTTAATGTCCACTCAAGGGTTTTTGTCAAAATCAAACGATAACGTTTTCCCTCTTGTCCATATTTCACACTTGGGCCTGAGCCTGGAACCCACTGAGAAACAGGAAAAGCAAGCACCCCATTGTTGAGCATACCAATCAAGTAATTTTCTTTCCGCATCAACCTCATCACCACGTCATGAGCACTAAGATCCTTCACCACACAAAGTTGTTGCGAACTTTGTAGTTGAACAACCTTCTCAAGAACTGTTGCCCATGGCATAGTTTTGATTTCAGTTGTCAGAAATGTGAAGACTGCAAGTTTAAGTCAGGATACACAATTATAACATTTTATAGAAAAAAATGGCATGTAAAAAGGCACAAAAATTTGTTGCAAGAGGAACAAATATGACAAACTAAAGAAATCCAGCTTACCTATTGTAATAGAAGTGGCGGATTCTTAAGGTTTCTCTTAGTTGAGCGAAAAACCTTAGAAAACAAAAGAGCAAGTAGATGGAAAATATTCCCAAATATCCGACAATGATAGCTTTGGAGAGAGTCATGGGGGTTAATGGGTGCTCATGAAGAGCCTCCTTCGATAAATCGCATGGTTTAATACCTGACTCTACTGCATCCATTCCACATTTTGCATTACGTAGACCATCCCAATCAATGAACAATAAAAAAAATCCAGAAAAACATATGGTGAAGCCCAAACTTAGGAGTTCAACTATCCACTTTACAATAATACACCAAAGCCCTTTATCACAATAGTAGCTGTATAGCCTTTCAAAGAAGAGGTCCAAGTCAGAAATTGGTTCCACTTTCAAACTCTCACCATTGAGAAGTCCCGACGGACTCTCACTGCCACTGGGTGCTCTTCCATAATCAGATAGTTCGATTTCGGGAGGTATATCCTTCAGCAATCCCGCTGTCAGAGGTGATTCACTACGCCATTTCCATCTAAAAACACCAAAGGAATTTGTTCCCTCTGCCCCGCCAGACATCATTTGCAAATACTGACAGTCGGTGAATACAACTGGCCCATTCGCCTTAGAGTTCAAATTGTTAGGCTAGATTTTGACATATGAAAGAAATTCAGAAAATATCATTCTAAAGTAGATTATATGAAAAGAAAACAGAAAAATACTTAAACTCAATCACATTAGAACAATGCATTGGGCAACAAATGGATGGACCAAGATCACAGATTGCTAAGGAATTTAACAATCTAAAGATGAAATAAGACTTTATACACAATCCGTTTGATTTATTAACTCCTACAAATAAATTAATTCACGTAGAAGAAAGAAAATATCAACATAACTTCAAATGGGTATGAAATGTAAAAGCAAAAACTTCCTTACATACAGAACCAGAGACTTTCCATAATCTACATCAAGCACTTGGTAATTCGTAGGCAGATATAAAAAACATGCTTATATATAATTTTAAGCACAACCAACTGTATAAATAACTCAAGAGAAAAAAATAAAAAGAAAATTATTCAGCGACATTGAAGAACCCGGAAACTATAATTAGATGAATTAAAAACTTTCGAACAGAAAACACAAGAAAAAAACTAATAAACCATGAAAGAAACTTAGCTTGCAGCAAAAGCAATATTTACCTGCGAGTCTGCGACCCACCAAAGATTACGATTCAATCACACAAGCAAACAGGAAAAAAAAAGAGAATCATCATTCCCGCGAAAGAATTAGTACCAAGCAAACCCAAATCAGAGGACGAGTAACGGTTCGAGGAAGGGTTCGATGATAATGGTCAGGAGGAGAAAAAATGGGAAATTGATTAGAAAAGAGGAGAAACCAAGAGAGCGTGGAATTGAACAGAATAGATTTTTGATTGCGTGGACGAAGGAGAAGCGTTTTAAGAATTAACTAAAAGGTACCGAGAGGCTTTTCGATCTCTCTCCTGGGTGTGACTCGTGAGACGTGAACTTGCTTCTTACCATCTAGCTTCGACTGTTGGGTAGAGCTTTGGTTAAGCAAAAATAGGTTCTTTTCTCGCTTAAACTTCCTTCCTCTGCAGATGATCTTGGAAAAAACGAAACAGCAGAGCGGCTGATCAGGGATGCGGGCCTGGCGCGGATCTGGTTTGCAAATGTTAAGGTCTGCTTTTCGCGAACTGGGTTTATAATGGCAGCCGTGGTTGTTAGGTTGGTTCGGTCAAAGCTACTCCCAGTGGGCCTTTCTCGGTCCTTACAAGGCCATGGTTAGTGGCTGGCTTGGTTACTGCCCTTTCGGGTTAATTTTCAGCAATTGTTCTGTCAATTTTAACCTAACAGATTTTCCAATTTAAGACTAAATTAATTTTTATTAATAGGAGTTTCATTTCTGGCTGATAAAATATTTTTGAAATAAAATCCAAAAACAAATTGTGTTAGCGTTACCTTACCACAAATAATACAGTACTACTCAGTCATAACGAATGAGTCAGTTATGTGTCGACTGATTGATATGACAATTGTGTTGCGTGACTTTAAACTTTCAATTTCATCATTTTGCGTGATTTATGATGCAAATTGACCATTTGAGATTCAAATGGTCATAACTTTCACTACCAACGTCAGAATCATTATTATAATATATCCAGTGTCGAAACTATCGCAGAGGCCCACGACTTGTCACCGAGTTAACCTAGGACCGACTATTCTCGGGTCCAAAATCAATCATTTCACAGTTAAAGAGATATCTTTTATTTTATAAACTATTTTCCGCATTTATTAATTTTTATTATGTTTCCTAAAACGTTTAGCTATTTATTTCCATTGTACTCCTATTTTTGGATTGTTGAATTATTCACATACTTTTCTGAATTAACGTTTCACTTGAAATCGTGTTTTCCTTTTCCTTTCTGTATCCTGTTGCATCAAGTGGTATCAAAGCCGATTTTAGTTCAAGAAACAGTCAGGTCTCAAACATCGTTCAGAATGTGAAAATTTTGCAAGTAAGGTGATCAAAACCTTGGAACAAAATTTCGATCAGAGACTCCGGCGTATAGAACAATGCCTTGAAGACATGATCGGTCGTTTTGATGTCCTAGGGTTTGATGTCATTAGAAACATACATGGTGATAAGGTACGATCGAGAGAAAGAACTACTAAAGACGAACCCGAAAACATACCTATTGCTGCAAACAATTGAAGGCGACCAATAATTGATGATGACTCAGATGAAGAAGAGGTGATGGAGCTGACAGAAGAACGGTTTATCAGGCGTGAAAGAGGCAGCGGTAATGGTAGGTACAATAATCACAATTATCATGCTACCGACAAGGAATTTAAATTGAAGGTGGATATCTCTAATTTTGATAGAAATTTAAAAATCGAAGATTTTATTGATTAGATCGCCGAGGTAGATCGATTCTTCGAATATATGAAGATTTCATAGTAGAAATGGTTAAATTGGTTGCGTGCAAATTAAAAGGGGGAGCTTCTGCATGATAGGAGAGATTACAGAATAGGCGCTATCAGGAAGGCAAACAACCCATTAGAACCTGGCACAGGATGAAATAGTCGTTGCAAACAGATTTCTTACCGCCTGATTATGAGCAGATTTTGTTCCAATAATACCAATATTGCCACCAAGACCAGAGGACTGTCTACAAATATACTGCAAAATTTATGAAGCTGGTAGAGAGGAATGATCTACAAGAAAGTGAAGGGAAACAAGTGGCTCGATATTTGGACGGGCTAAAACCCCAAATTCGAGATAAAATTGGGGTACACATTTTGTGAAATTTGAACGATGCAAAAAATATGGCTTTGAAGGTTGAACTGATTATTCAAGAGAAGCAAGGTAACAATAGTAGATTTGATTCAAACAGGCGTGCCTATGGAAGTGAGAATTATCAGAGAAGTGTTGGAGACAAAAAGAAATTAATCCCTGAGATATAAGGTTGCGTAGAACGAAGGGATGATAGAGCGACTAGATAGAAAATAGTCCAGAAGAAGGAAGTCCCAAAACCAGTCAATCCTTATGCAAGACCTATCCCTGGGAAGTGTTTCTGATGCAATCAACCAAGTCATCAGTCAAACGAGTGTTCAAATCGGAGAGCAATCAACGATGTCAAGAGGGACAAACACAAACAGGAGATCTGCTGTGAATCTGATGGTAACGAAGAGACGTTTGAGGAAGAATATGACGAGGGGAATTGATCTGAAAATTGATGTTAACTCCTAAGCAAGATGACAATACTAAAAGGCATCAATTGTTTCGCACCATATGCACTATTAATGGGCGTCTATTCGATTTGATCATCGGTAGCGGTAGTTGTGAAAATATCATCGGTAAGGAAGCGGTGGAGGTGTTACAATTACCGGTGGAGAAAGATCCTAATATTCTATCTGGTGGATCAAGGCAGCAGAGAAAATTTAGGTGAAGGAGCTCTACAAGGTACCGTTTTTGATTGAGAAGTACACAAACAAGAGTGTACTGTGATATAGTAGACATGGATGTTTGTCACCTCCTGTTTGATAAGCCTTGGCAGTTTGATGTGGACATGCAACACGCAAGCAAGGATAGTGTCTACCGCTCAGAAAAGGATAAAGTGAAGTTCACACTATTTCCTTTAAAGGCAAAGCACTGCCCTAAGACTTCTAAAGTGAAGGGACGATCTTTCCTTACTATCACACAAACGGAACAAGAAATTGAGTAAGCGATCAAAGCATCGCAAGAAGCATACACATTAATTATGTGACAGATCCTAACAGTGGGCGACGAGCAACCGACAGACGATCTGCCTCGAGAAGTCAACTCCTTGCTAGAGGAGTTTGTAGACATCATTCCCAAGGATCTACCTAGTGGTTTACCTCTTATGAGAGACATCTAGCATCACATTGACTTGACCCTGGGTGCCAGTTTACCAAACCTGCCTCATTACAGGATGAGCCATAAAGAAAGTGAAATTTTACAACAGAAAGTGCAAGAGCTACCGCATAAAGGGCACAGTAGGGAGAGCATGAGTCTATGCGATGTACCTGCTTTGTTGATGCCAAAGAAAGATGGGAGTTGGAAGATGTGCGTAGACAGCAGAGCCATAAATAAAATTACAATTGAGTACAAGTTCCCTAGTCCCTGAATGGAAAACATGCTGGATCAATTAAGCGAAGCCCAAATATTCAGTAAAATCAACCTAAGGAGAGGATATCATCAAATCTGAATTCAACCCAGTGATGAATGGAAAACAACCTTTAAGACGAAAGAACTATTGTATGAGTGATTAGTCATGCCGTTCGGATTGTCAAGCGCGCCTAGTACATTCATGCGCATCATGAATTATGTACTCAAACCTTTTATCGGCATATACGTTGTGTTATATTTCGATGATATTCTGATCTATAGTAAAATTGAGGAGGAACATCTGACACACTTGCTAGAGGTACTACAGGTGTTGCAGCCAACATGTTGTATGTTAATATGAAGAAATGCAGTTTTGTAGTCAGAAAATTGCTATTTCTAGGGTTTATTATTGGTGCAGATAGTACACAGGTGGATGAGAAAAAGATCAGAGCGATCAGGAAGTGGCCCACGCCAAAATCAGTAACCGAATTGAAGAGTTTTCATGGATTAACTAGCTTCTATAGGAGATTTATTAGACATTTCAACTCAGTCGCGACACCGCTCACGGAATGTGATAAGTGTGTATTTTACACACTTATTTATACTCTTTATACTTGATTTGATAAGTTTATTCTCAAGTGTTTGAAGGAATTTGATAAATTTTGTAGAAAGTGTGCAGATATTGTATTTAAAACAGGAGGCAGAAAAGAGGCTGAAAGGAGGTGGAAAAGAGGTGGCGAAGAAGTAAATTTCAAAGTTCAAGAAAACAGAAAAGATAGAGAAGCAATTACAATCAGCAGCAGCGATCGATCTCTATGAAATGCAGAGATCGATCGCTACACATATTTAAAGGCAGCTGCAAGCAAATTAAAAGGAGGCAGCGATCGATCTCTATGAAATGCAGAGATCGATCGCTACACATATTTGAAAACAAACAGCGATCGATTTCTAATCGATCGAATGAAACTTGCAGCGATCGATCTCCATCAAATTATCTATGCCAAGCGATCGATCTCTGAGAAGATACAGCGATCGGTCTCTGAAGATTTACAACAATTGATCGCAACATATGCCAGCAAAATAAAAGAGATGCAGCGATCGATCTCTACACATTCCAGAGATCGATCGCCCATCAATCTACAATTTTGGAAAGAATTTGACTTCTAATCTGCATCGTTAATTTAAAGCTGCAGTGAATCTTAACCATTGATCGAGAGATTTAATTAAACCTAGAGCATACGGCTTATCTATAAATCAATTCACGCCTGAGCAGCTTAACATTCAGCGAAGAGGAGTCGGCAGCGAGCAATCCGACGGCGATTTTCAGAGAGGAGGGCGATCAGGCTATTTTTATTATAGTTTTTCTTTTCTTTTTTTTTTCCTTTCTACTGTTTTATTATGCAACTATTTAATATTATTGTTGTTTACTTTTATTTTAGCATGAACTAAATTTCCTGTTCTAGGGTTTCTAGAGATGTTAAATGGGCGGGCTGGCTCGCCAGCCCGCCCGCTCGGCCCGCTACAGTAGCGAGCCGAGCTGGCTCGGCTCGCTACTGTAGCGGGCCGAGTCTGGCTCGGTCCCCTTAGGCGGGCCGAGCCGAGCCTAAAATTTCGGCTCGCGAGCCCGCCAGGAACCGGGCCAAACGAGCGGGCTAACGAGCCAGCTCGTTAGCCCGGCGAGCCAGCCCGCCCCAGCCCGCCCCCCAGCCCGCCCCTCCCCTTCCCAGTTTCCCCCCCCAGCCCTACCTCACCCGATCGTCGACGAAGGGAGAAGAGACCGTCGCGTCTCAGCCTTCTCCGGTGAAGACATTCGTCTTCCGTTCACAGATCGCTGAACCTCAGACAGAGTCTCTACCTCGCACTCTTCGCCGATCTGCTTTCTCCGACCGAGAAGAAGAGATCGCCGACAGATCCGAACCTCGTTTACACTCCGTCTGATGTGCCTACGATCTTGAATTGTCAAGCACAGACCAAGCCCAGCCCAATGCAGCTTATCACGTTGAAAGCTTCAGCCCAGCCCAATTTACAAACAATTGACTTCAGCCTGCTCAACTTCACGAAGAATCCAGCGAGCAGTTCAGTGAGAGAGGCGATCTTCAGGCGATCTTCAGACGATCTTCAGCAAGCGACCACGGGATTCAGAGATCAACGGCGAGCACTCTGCGAGCGCACGGATTGCTCACCTGGATTAGCGACCAATCGAAGCCTTCCTTTGCTCCAAGCAAGCGGCCTCGTCAGCAGAAGCTCTCCATTTCGCGAACGCCAGCAGAAGCCTTCCAACGGCTAGTTCCTCCTCTGGGTATTTCCAAACCTAGCCACCTTAGGTATTTAAGCATCGCTTTTAGTGTTTGTATGGAACCTTTTTGATCAATACAAATCTATTTTGTCTCTCTGAAAATCCAGAAGGATTTCTGGTTGCCGTCAAGGTAAGCCACGGCCCTGCCGTGAGGAGTGTGCCTCCATTGATCATTGGTCTAAGGCGGCTGTGATCTCTTATTTTCCCTCCCTCTCTGTTATCGGAGTTTAAAAGGCTGAGGATGATCGCCAGGCCCAGCAGCTGTTGTCTTTCCATGGGAAGGCATGCACCGAGAAGCATAACATGAGATAGCTTCTCGGTCAGCCAAGGGTTTTCCACATTCTATTTCTCCTCCATTGCATTCTGTCATTTTTCTTCCGCATTCTGTTTTTGAGTCATTTCTACTGCATTTTCCACTCCCTTTATTTTGTTTATTTTACTCCCCCCATTACTCTGTCACCGTCGCCACATGCCCAACTATCGTTCGTCGTTCTTCAGTCTTCACCCATTGACCCACAGAGAACGCGTTGCCTCGGCGCCTCACCATCGCCATCTCAATCGCCAATCGCCAATCGCCAATCGCCAATCGCCAATCGCCTTCGCCTGTTGGTCTTTCTTCAGACTTTAAAAACATAAGTGATACCCTAATAATAAAAATGTTTAGTATCATTTTTTTTTTAACATATACTTGATGATATTCAGTTAAAATTTAGTGTAAAAATCCTTTTAACTTACAAAAATTTAGTTTTAAAAAAATATTTTTTATTATTAGGGCTTATGTTTCTCGTTAAATTATTTTTATATGTTTAGTTGTGAAATAGTTTAACGAGAAACATAAGCCTTAATAATAAAAATAAGATACTTTCGACTTGAATTTAAAAATAAACATACAATCACCGAATAATAAAATTAAAATATTATCTATTTATAAATGGAACTTCAATAACTACTGGTCTAATGGAAAATTATTAGGCATTACCTAAAAAATTAGTGACCCGTCACATCTTTTTTCAAGTATTGAAATCGTATAAAAGTGATTTCTAGATTGTACAAAATCACATATGAATCTACTCTATAATGACAAATGTTGCTACAAGTTTGATTGCTGAGATTTGTTTGGGATACAAAAACAATTGTGAGCGAAGTTTTATAACTGTGCATACCACTTGTTCGATGAAATGTTTATGAGAATTTTAAGTTTTAAAAATTGATAATTTTCTTTATATTTTGTGAGTTAGAACTTCTTGTACACAAATTACTGGTGTGTACTTAATTTTTTTTTTTTTTTTTAGTATCTTTATTTATATAACTTCGGCTCGTTAAGCTCGGCTCGTTAGGCTCGTTGGGCCGGCTCGGCTCGGCTCGTTAGGCTCGTGGCTCGCGAGCCGGCTCGGGTTGGAAATTTTTTTGATCAGCTCGTTAGGCTCGGCTCGTTAGGCTCGGCAGGCTCGTTAGGCTCGGCTCGTTTGGCTCGGCAGGCTCGGTGAGCCGGGACTTTCTCGGCTCGGCTCGGCTCGGCTCGCTCGTTTAACATCTCTAAGGGTTTCGATGTAGCTTTACTATGATTGTTTATTTTTCTTGATTCAAGTATTTAATTTTCTGTTCTTTATCTGTGTTGAGTAATCTATTCTGAACGTAATACTTAGGGTTGATTGATCACCAAAACTAAGTACTTTAGGGTTAATTCGGGATGCGAGAGCGGAGAATTTAACCGTGCACTGAATAGTTTGCCATGAAAAGGATGTTAGGCTAGAGATAGCTAATGCGTTCATGTGGTAGTATAATTTCTCATTCTTAATGTATTCAATTAATTCTCAGGATTAGAGACCGAGAGGTGATAATTCGTTAATTGAATAAGTTTGTTTTTGCTCGAGAGAGATTAATAAATATTTTCGTGAAATTGCCATCAACACGACGGAATAGAATTTAACTACTTAAATTAGGTTTAATAAATAGAATTAGTTAAGTGAAATCGGAACCCTGGATTTTCTCGTCATATAATCTTAATCTTTTATATTCAAGTCTTTTATTTAAATTGTTGCTTGATTTTTATTTGAATTATTTTAGTTTAAAAATCTAAAAATCAATTATTATTTCTTTTCAAATTAAATTAACAATTAGATATTCAATATTTAACATAATTATTCCTCGTGGGATCGACACTCATACTTTTACACACTTTATTACTTTTGCGACACGTGCACTTGCGTATCACGATTTTTCGCAACAAGTTTTTGGCGCCGTTGCCGGGGAATAAATTTTATTATTATTGAATTATTTTATTTTAGTTTATATTTGAAATTTCTTTTGCTGCTACGCTTAAATTGTATTATTTGCACATTACAGGTGCATGCGAAAATTAGGTACTGCCAACCTAATCCCTATCGATCTTGAAATTGAACGAACCTGCCGTAGAAATCGAAGGGAGACAAAGCAAGCAACTATGGCAGAAAATCAAAATGAAGAATTACAACAGGTGATCGAAGTGGCCGAAGTCGGGAGACGAACATTGCTTGATTATGTCATGCCATCTATGGACGGGGTTCAATCAGCAATTCGAAAACCGGCAATCACGTGCAATAATTTTGAAATAAAGCCGGGAACCATACAAATGATGCAGCAGTATCAATTCTGTGGTCTGCCTAACGAGGATCCAAAAAATCATATTGCAAGCTTCGTTGAGGTCTGTGACACATTTAAATATCATAATGTTTCTGATGATGCTGTTAGACTTAGGTTGTTCCCCTTTACACTAAGAGATCGCGCTAAGAACTGGTTAAACTCCTTACCCCCGAATACAATTACAACGTGGAATGAATTGGTTCAGAAATTTCTATCCAAATTCTTTCCCTTTGAAAAGATGGCAAGACTTCGCAACGAGATCACCAATTTTACTCAATTCGATGGTGAGACAGTTTATGAAGCATGGGGCCGATTCAAGGAACTTTTACGAAAATGCCCCCAACATAGTCTACCACAATGGGTGCAAATACAGACATTCTTCATCGGCCTATCACCCTCTACACGGACTCTTGTCAACTCTGCAGCCGGTGGATCAATACTTCAAAAGACAGAAGTGGAGGCATTCAACCTGTTAGAGGAGTTATCACTCAATAATGATCAGTGCCCGGTTGAACGTCAGATTTTGAGGAGGCAGTCAAATACACCAGAAATGGAAGCAATAAAAGCATTGACTACACAAGTTGCATCTCTCACTCAGCACATCCAAGGAAATCAAGCTATAGTTAATGCCATCCATTCCCCGATCATACAATGTCAATGGTGTCAAGGGCCACATGCTAGTGAAAACTGTCAACAAGGGAACCTAATGGCTAGTGGCTCTTCTGCACAAGCCCAATATGTGGGAAACTACAATAGACCGACGCTACAAGATTCCGGTAATTACTATAATGGGGGCGCAACAATCATCCGAACTTCTCTTGGAAGAACCCGAACAACGCCATACAGATGCCACAAGCTAATCAGCCGGGACCTCAGTTTCCTGAAAGACAATCTAATCTGGAGGAATTAATTGCCAAGATGGGAGAACGCACCAACAATATAATTGCTGAAATGGGGGAGCACACAAATAAATTTATGGCTGAAACAAGAACCACCTTACAGAATCAGTCGGCCCAAATTCGAAGCCTAGAGACGCAAATGGGCCAGATGGCAGCTGCACTAAATGGACGCCTTCAGGGCACATTACCCAGTTCCACTGAAATCAACCCCAGAGAACAATGCAATGCCATCACACTTAGGAGTGGAGCAATGATTGAAAATTGCGTCAAGGAAAATAAGAAAGTGGTCGCACATGACGGAATGCATTCGTCATCATCCGAGTCCACACCCAAGGATCAAGAGCTACTGGAAGCTCCACCTCAGATTCCGAAGGAGATCCTCCTAAAAGTTCCTTTTCCACAAAGACTGAAAAATGTGAAGCTTGATAATCAGTTTTCTAAGTTTCTTGATATCTTCAAGCTCCACATCAATATTCCATTCGCAGAGGCACTGGAGCAAATGCCTAAATATGCCAAATTTCTAAAAGATATTTTGTCTCATACGAAAGATCGAAGACGGCAGTACGATCGCTTTGACGGAAGAATGCAGTGCTATTATTCAACGGAAGCTTCCACAAAAACTGAAAGACCTAGAAGTTTCACTATTCCATGCGAAATTGGAGATTCTATATTTGAAAGAGCACTTTGTGATTTGGGAGCCAGCATTAACCTGATGCCTCTATCCATATTTCGGAAGCTTGGTATAGGTGAAGCAAAGCCCACAAGTGTAGTTCTGCAAATGGCCGATCGCTCTATTAAGCATCCGTATGGGTTGATTGAAAATGTCCTTGTCAAAGTCGACAAGTTTATTTTTCCCGCGGATTTCTTGATTCTTGATATGGACGAAGACCGTGACATCCCAATAATATTAGGTCGTCCATTTTTGGCAACAGGAGGTGCTATCATTGATCTTAGAAAAGGAGAGCTCAAATTGCAAGTTCACGATGACGAGGTGACATTCAAGGTGTATAAATCAATGAATTACCCCACAGCTAGCGATGAGCCAATTGATGATAATTTTTCAGTCAAAGAGCTTCCGGCAATTGATAAGTTAGAAAAAGGGAAAAGAGTAAAGCCGTATTTTAACGGGATGTTTAAAAATGATACAACCATTATTCTCCGTGCACCAGACTAGCAAGAGGCTTACAACGTCAAGCTGATGACGCTAAAACAAGCACTTGGTGGGAGGCAACCCACCCAAGTATCCTTTTTAGTTTGCTATTTCAATTTTTGTTTGCATTAGTTTTGTTTATTTTTTATTTTTATTTTTATTTCATTTTATTAGTATTAAATTATTAAAAAAAAAAAAAAAAAAAACATCTTTTATAACCCATTTGTTATTATTTTTATTTTTTGTTTTTATTTTATTTCTTATCATTATTATTATTATTACTATTTTTTTTATTTATGTTTTAGTTTCTTAAGTCATTTTATTTTCTCTATTTTCTTTATTTCTTGTCTTTTATTTTTATTTTTCTTTAAATAGGTTCCGATTAAGTCATTTTATTTTCTTTTTATCATTTAATTTTTTTTTCTTTCTTACTGTTATTTTTAATTTTCTTTAGTTTATTATTTTATTGTCTTTTATTTATTTATTGTTTCTTTTATGTTATTTATTTTTCTGCTTTTAAATAGGGTCCAATTTAGTTATCTTAAATTCTGTTATTCATTTTATCATTTTATTTAATTTTAATTTTAATTTTTTTGTTATGTTATTTATTATTTTCTTTTCTTTTTATCTTTCTTTTTCTTGTTCTAAGTAATTTTTATTTTAGATTAATTAGCCATTTATTTTCCTGAATTTATTTTTCCTTATAATTTTATTTTCTTTTATTTTCCTTTATTTTATTTATTGTATTCTGTTTCTATTTCTATTTTTTAATTCGTTCCTTTTATCTTTCTTTCTTTTTATTTTCTTCTTACTTAATTTTTTCTCTCGTATTTTCATTTCCCGTTTCAAGTATTTTCATTTTCGGTTTTTATTTCTTCATTTAGTTGTTTATAAAAAAAAAAAAAAAAAAAAAAAAAAAAAAAAAAAAGTTCTTGATAGATTGCTCTCTTCGACTGAAGCTCCACCACACTGCTGCCGGGCCCCACATGAGGTACACTATCCCCTTTCCTATTTTTTTGTGTATGCTCTATTTAACATTGGGGACAATGTTGATATTAAGTTTGGGGGGGTTTTTAATTAAATTTATAAACATGTTTAGATTGGTAAGTCTGCTTAATATTTTGAAATTCTATGGTATGATTATTTATTTCATTGGTTCAAAGTGTCGATGATTGCACCTTTGATTGATGCCTGTTTTAACTTCTGAATAGATTCTGAGATAATATGATTTGTGATAGTAACATTGATTGGAGTTTAGGAAGATAGACTGAGTGTAAGGAGTGAGGGTGGCATAAGGATGGATTGTGCTCTAGAGTTTCGCTTGAATCCAAAAATTTCCTACCTTATAACCCAGCCTTACATTACAAGCTTAATTAAAGACCTATCGACTTTTATTCTGTTTTCTCATATTTGTTATTAGTGAATAATGGGCAAGACTGATGAACAATAAGAGTGGATGGAGTGATCCTGAGAGGTATTTTCGATTTCCCTTCTCATAAGACACAATTATAGATCTATCAGTTAAACGAGAATGAGTTTGAGCATGTACACACACAAGTATTTCTGATTAAGCTTCTTTCAATGTGATATCATGACTTGTATTATTGAAAGTATTTATTTAGATAGTTTATTTGCATGCAAAGATCAAGCTGAGACTAAATACTGCAAACTATGATTTAGATAATTTTTACCATGGAAATTTTAAATATTTTGCAGACTTTAAATTTTAGAAAATTCTGGATAAACTTTGCTAGCTTTCTATGATTATTGTTGTTCGCTTGAGGACAAGCTTTCATTCAAGTTTGGGGGTGTGATAAGTGTGTATTTTACACACTTATTTATACTCTTTATACTTGATTTGATAAGTTTATTCTCAAGTGTTTGAAGGAATTTGATAAATTTTGTAGAAAGTGTGCAGATATTGTATTTAAAACAGGAGGCAGAAAAGAGGCTGAAAGGAGGTGGAAAAGAGGTGGCGAAGAAGTAAATTTGAAAGTTCAAGAAAACAGAAAAGATAGAGAAGCAATTACAATCAGCAGCAGCGATCGATCTCTATGAAATGCAGAGATCGATCGCTACACATATTTAAAGGCAGCTGCAAGCAAATTAAAAGGAGGCAGCGATCGATCTCTATGAAATGCAGAGATCGATCGCTACACATATTTGAAAACAAACAGCGATCGATTTCTAATCGATCGAATGAAACTTGCAGCGATCGATCTCCATCAAATTATCTATGCCAAGCGATCGATCTCTGAGAAGATACAGCAATCGGTCTCTGAAGATTTACAACAATTGATCGCAACATATGCCAGCAAAATAAAAGAGATGCAGCGATCGATCTCTACACATTCCAGAGATCGATCGCCCATCAATCTACAATTTTGGAAAGAATTTGACTTCTAATCTGCATCGTTAATTTAAAGCTGCAGTGAATCTTAACCATTGATCGGGAGATTTAATTAAACCTAGAGCATACGGCTTATCTATAAATCAATTCACGCCTGAGCAGCTTAACATTCAGCGAAGAGGAGTCGGCAGCGAGCAATCCAACGGCGATTTTCAGAGAGGTGGGCGATCAGGCTATTTTTATTATAGTTTTTCTTTTCTTTTTTTTTTCCTTTCTACTGTTTTATTATGCAACTATTTAATATTATTGTTGTTTACTTTTATTTTAGCATGAACTAAATTTCCTGTTCTAGGGTTTCGATGTAGCTTTACTATGATTGTTTATTTTTCTTGATTCAAGTATTTAATTTTCTGTTCTTTATCTGTGTTGAGTAATCTATTCTGAACGTAATACTTAGGGTTGATTGATCACCAAAACTAAGTACTTTAGGGTTAATTCGGGATGCGAGAGCGGAGAATTTAACCGTGCACTGAATAGTTTGCCATGAAAAGGATGTTAGGCTAGAGATAGCTAATGCGTTCATGTGGTAGTATAATTTCTCATTCTTAATGTATTCAATTAATTCTCAGGATTAGAGACCGAGAGGTGATAATTCGTTAATTGAATAAGTTTGTTTTTGCTCGAGAGAGATTAATAAATATTTTCGTGAAATTGCCATCAACACGACGGAATAGAATTTAACTACTTAAATTAGGTTTAATAAATAGAATTAGTTAAGTGAAATCGGAACCCTGGATTTTCTCGTCATATAATCTTAATCTTTTATATTCAAGTCTTTTATTTAAATTGTTGCTTGATTTTTATTTGAATTATTTTAGTTTAAAAATCTAAAAATCAATTATTATTTCTTTTCAAATTAAATTAACAATTAGATATTCAATATTTAACATAATTATTCCTCGTGGGATCGACACTCATACTTTTACACACTTTATTACTTTTGCGACACGTGCACTTGCGTATCACGATTTTTCGCAACAGAATGTCTGAAGAAAGGGAAGTTTCTATGGACAAATGAAGCAAAGGCGAGTTTCGCTCTGCTGAAAGAGAAACTATGTTATGCTCCAGTTCTAGCCTTACCCGATTTCGACAAATTATTTGAGGTTGATTGTGATGCAAGCAACGTGGGTATTGGGGCAGTTCTATCCCAAGAGAAGAGACCAGTTGCATTTTTTAGACAGAAATTATGCCCAGTTAGGCAAACTTGGAGTACGTACGATAAGAAATTTTATTCTGTTGTGCACACTCTACGCACCGCACTATCTAGTCAGAAAAGAGTTCGTCCTATTTTTCTGACTGTGATACACTGAAACACTTGAATAATTAGACCAAAATCAATCAAGATAAGCATGTCAGGTGGGTTCAGTTATTGCAGAAATTTTCGTTCAAGTTGCGACACAAAGCAGGCTTACAAAATAAGGTCGCAGATGAACTGAGTAGGAAGGTAATGTTGATGGTGACCTTGGCCAACGAAATTGTAGGGTTTGAATACCTAAAAGACTTGTACCAAACATATCCAGATTTTCAAGAGGTTTGAGGAAAATGCAACAATAAGCGACCTTACGCAGACTATCATATCCACAATGGATTCTTGATGAAAGACAACAAACTTTGTCTTCCACAATCATCTTTGCTAGAGAAGGTGGTTTGAGATCTACACGAAGGTGGTCTAGCCAGTCACTTGGGCTGAGACAAGACTATGGTCGCTGTTAGCTAGCGGTTTTACTGGCCCCATCTGGCAGGGACAGGAGTAGATTAGTACATAGGTGTTATGTTTGCCGGACAACAAAGGGCCAAGCACAAAATATAGGTTTTTACCTGTCGCTACCCGTTCCGGACAACATCTGGGAAGATCTATCCATGACTTTTATCCTTGGATTACCTAGAACACAACGGGGAGTCGACTCTATATTTGTGGTGGTAGACATATTTTCTAAAATGACACATTTTTATTCCCTGCAGGAAAATTGCTAACACACAAAATATAGTGAAACTCTTCTTCAAAGAAGTGGTGCGCCTGCATGGCATGCCAAAGTCTATTACATCCGATTGAGATAGCAAATTCCCCAGTCACTTCTGGAGGACCCTGTAGCAAATGTTTATTTTTTCCTCAACTACAATAGTACGACCCATCATCAAATAGACGCCCAGACAGAAGCAACAAACAAGACGCTAGGCAACCTGATCTGGAGTATTTGCATGAACAAACCAAAACAATGGGATCTCGCCTTACCACAAGCGGAGTTCGCATACAACAGTGTTGTTCACAGAACGACGGGGATGTCTCTTTTCGCCATTATCTACATCAAGCCAACCCAGCATGCCTTAGACTTGCTTAAACTCCCCAATGTCTCATACTCAGACACCAACATTACATCAAAGCATATGGCGAAACAGAGGCAGAAGGTTACGACAGATGTGAAACAGAAAATTGAGCAGTCCAACGCCAAGTATAAAGAAGCGGCAAATAGGCATCGTCGACATAAACTCTTTGTTGTTGGTGATCAAGTAATGATGTTTCTACGAAAAGAACAGTTTCCGATCGGCAAATACAGCAAGCTGCAATCCAAAAAGTACGGACCATATTGAGTGGAGAAGAAAATCAACGATAATATGTACATCATTGGACTGCCAAATACTATGAGTATATCTAAGACATTTAATGTGGCAGATATCTACCCATTCTACCCGGACGACGAATCATTATATGCGAAAAATTCGGGGTCAATTTTTTTATGTAACAAGAGAGAATGATGCAAATTGAATCTTTGGGCTTCAGAGGAGCACAACTTTTACTACTGACGTCATAATCGCTATTATAATATATCTAGTCAAAGCTATTATATAGAGCCAGTGACCGATCATTCTCGGGCTCAAAGTCAATCGTTTCGGCCCTCAAATCTGCAGTGAAAAAGATATCTTTTATTTTAAAAACTATTTTCCGCATTTATTAATTTTTATTTTTTTCCTAAAATGTTTACGCTATTTATTTCTATTGTACTTCAGATTATTGAATTGTTCACAGACTTTTCTGAATTAGAGTTTCTCTTAAAATTATGTTTTCTTTTTCCTTTCCTCATCAATGCGTCATTTTAGAATCAACAAAGTTTGGTTATGATGAGAACATCAAAGAAATTCAAGATGGTCACGAACGAGATTCTATTACTACTCTTTAATTTTATTATCACAAATATGTAAATTAAAAGTAGTATAAACTATCGTGATAAATCAAGTAAAAACATTAAAAAAAAAAAAGCAAAATGTTGACAAGCAAGTGATAAAAAGGATCACTTTCTAGTCTAATTCACTTACCTAAAGGATAACTTCGCTTCGATATCAACTTTAAGACTAATCAAGAACATGATTAAATTTCAATTTTTACACTTCAAATCATGTCTAGAGATGTTCATTTTACGTTAGTAATTTTCAATCAGAACCTAACTATGTTTTAAGAATTCTTAGCTGTAGTTGATATTTTCCTAAAATAGTTGACCAACCAAGAAGGGAAGTTTTTGGCTGAGTCATTCTCTGGTCAAATGTTAAACTACCCAAAAACAATTTCTGATCTAGAAGACAAAAATTCGGAAGATTAGTCTTGTCTAACTTACATTCTAATTTCATACTTTAATCTCACCAATAAATAAATCACACAACAGTCACGTTAGACTGTGAAATTAAAGTATAAATACAACATGACACTGTTTTGAAACCTATAAAAATATTATGTAAACCAACAATCAATTCTACGTAAGAATAATGTTAGATTTACCTTCTAATCCTACAATATAATCACACACTCTGACGTGATGAATATTATTGGTGCAATTAATAACTTATTTGTAACTTATTACATTAATCGTATCATGCAATGTTTCTAAGGTGTAACATTATATGTAAGATGATGGTATAAACATAACATTACTGTTTTACATAACGAATGCTCATTGAGTTATTTAAGTTCTTGCTTAAATAAAACGTGACATAATTTAAGTCGATACAAACTTACGTGACGTGGCTAATTACCATCACAAATTTCATCATCTTCCCCCGAGTATATGGTCTTTCACCCTTGGGGTAAAATCGTATCTTACTAAATCATTTTGATATAGCCAATATATCTTATTAAGAAATCAAACCAAATTAATCTGGCTTCTTTAATAAAATAATTTTATTATTTATTATAATAATTTTTATACTATTTTAAAATCGCCTCTTTAAGAAAAATATAATTAGTAATTATTGTAGTGTCCTTGTGCAGAATCTAAGCTGCCTTGTACAATTTAGGGTAAACGGCTGCCCTAATTTGTGCATTTTCTCTATTCGAGGAGATTATAGGAAAATCTGGGTTACTCTAATCCTGTTTCCAAACAAGCCCCAACAAAATTGCGGGAACCAACGGGTCGATTTGGCGGGAGTTTGAAGACACGTCATCGTCTTCTCACTTCTCCCGCCAAATAGCCCTGCGTATATAAATCCAGAGCGATGAATAGTGAGCCTCCTCGCACCTCTCCGAAGACGTTCTGTTCATTTTAGCTTGAAATGAGTTCTTCAGAGGCCACGCCGTCTTCTTGTTCATCAGCTATCCCATTCAGATCCAAAAAAGCTTTGCGTTCGGGCTCAAAATGCCCATTACCAGATCTGGATCCGTTGAGTTCTAAAACTCCAGAGAAGGCTCCGCAGCTCCCTCGCAGAGTTCGGAATCGCAATGCCTTGCTCTCTATAAAGGAGGTTAGGAGGGCCGCCGCGAGCCTAGACGAATCTAATCCTCAGAAGCCTCAAGATATGACGGAGAGGAAAAAATCTGCCAGAAGGAAGATTGATTCCTGGGCGAAAGAAAGCTCAGTCAGTGAATCGAAGAATCCAACCAATGCGCCTGCAAAACTTTCTGAAAGGTATGATTTTTTCTCTATTTTCTTTTATTTTGGAAATGGGGTTTTGCGGTCTCGGTAAACTAAAATTGTTTTATATTTCTGGATTTGGCAGGTATGAGATATTAAATGAGTTTTTTGATAGCTTGAATAGTGCGATCAGGCTGTCAAAGCTGAAAGGATCGTCATCGACTTTCGCTAACATTTCCCCCAAAATCGAGTGTTTGACTGATAGGTACTTTGATTTTTTCTAATAACTATCGCTTTTTATCTATAATTGTCGAGGACTATACTATTAAACATTCGAAGATGCTACAATTTCCTTTTTCTCACGATGAATGTTGGTGCGTTTGGAGTCGGCCTAATTCATCTGAGTTTATCTTCATTAGGGTTTGCTTAGTTGAGATGTAAAAAGTGAATAATGTTAGTTAGGGAGAGCAATCTCCATAATTCATGTCATCTGTTGTATGAAGCTTAAACGTTCTATATCTTTTAGTTCTTCAATTATTTTCTATGTTGTTGTATGTTCTCCAAGATTTTGACTGTCCAACAAAGCATCATTTCAAATTTTCAAACTGGCTGGTAGAGCCAACAAGTGTCTAATTCCAGTATAATGTTCTCAGGAGGTTTTCATATGGTCACCTGGCACAATTAATGTTCATCTTACCTGAGGTAGTCGAGGTAAAGAAAGTACTGGTATTTGATGAGCGAACCAGTTGTATGAAACCAGATCTTCATGTTGCAATTTGTTCTGATGCGATCGAGAAAGATATGAAATCAAAAACAGGTAGTGGGAATATGCATTTGAGGAAATTATTCCGCACGAGACTTGCTGATTTTGCAAATTCCCATCCTCAGGTACGAACAAGAGTGCAACCTTCTATTAGGGCTGAAACTTTGTACAACTATTTTCTCTCGTCATTTGAAATCTTACTTGGTTTTAAATTTCTTATCATTTTTACATTCAGGATGAAGAAGTTCCAAAAGCCATTTTGCCGGAGCCATTTAATCGTTTAAGCCAAGATCGTCCAAAACCAAGCTCTGAATTAGTTGTCAAAGGATTCCCTAATTCTCAAAGAACTCTGATATTATCAGCATTATCAAATGATGAAGGAAATCAATTGTCATTTGATTACTCTAGACAAGATCCCACTGTAAATGAAAGTGAAACCTCTAATTCGGGTCAAACAGCTGTGGCTACTCATATATCTAAACGATTTTCCCGGCGTTTCTTTAACAATGATGCAGAAATTTACAAGGTATCGAAGCTTCAAGACCTGTGTTCTGCATTTACAAATCAGGATTCTAGTCTCACCAGAGTTTCTTCAGATATGGAAAACACTTGTTCAACAGTTGCATCCTCATCTAAGTTATCATCAATGGAAGCTTTCAATACTAAGTGCTCAGAAATTTGTGCTTCTCCTGTTCAATTGCCCTCATCACGCTTCCTACCAACTCCGTGTGAAGAGGCAGCTAATGCCACCAACAATTACAATTTGTATACAGACGCTCCTGGCGTTCACTCAACTCCAGCAAAACTTGCTTTAACTCCAGGGAAGTTGATGATTAGTACGCCTGCAATAGCTCCGCCTAGAAAATATTGCATGAGCCCGGATGATGAGGCAGCTAATACCACCAACAATTGCAATTTGTATACAGACGCATCTGGCGTTCACTCAACTCCAGCAAAACTTGCTTTAACTCCAGGGAAGTTGATGATTAGTACACCTGCAATAGCTCCGCCTAGAAAATATTGCATGAGCCCGGATGATGATATATTAGGCTCACCTAATAAACTGGTTAGGCGTCCACTTCGATCGAGGTCATTGAAATTCGACACTCCAGTAAAGAATGAAACAAAAGATAGAGAGCTAGATGACTCCACCAGTGTAGCAGACAATAATGGCCTTTGTGATATTCTCCCCCAGAGTCTACTGCAATCGGTAAGGGCATTTTTGTTTCTTTGTAATATTTCTGGAAATGAATTCTATTTATATTGGTTTGCACTCCTAATATTGACTACTTCTCTCTCATGTGTTTCCAGATTAGAGAGAAAGAAAGGAAGATGAAAGAGGAGCAAGATCCAGCCATCTCACAAGCAAGGAGACGACAGAAGATGATCACGAGACTGCCTAACCTCTTCAACATGATTCATTTCTTACTTCAATCTATGAACCGCTCAGTCATCACAAAGGAGGAGCTTATACACAAACTAATTGCTGGCCATTTAGAAATTGTAGATAGAAGTAAGCCACTATTGCAATCTTCATATGTAGACCTCTAAAGACTGACATATCTTTGGGTGCTAATTTTTTACCCTTGTTTTGATTTCATAGGAGAACTTGAAGAACAGCTTAGCTTGCTGTTCGAGCTATTGCCTGGGTGGATTTCTGAGAAGAAGACATCTGGTGGTGATTTGCTTCTATGGTGAGTCTTGTTAATACTAGAATTGATCACTTTTATGAACATCTCTGCATTAATTAAATGAAATGCGAGGATATAAGACTAAAGTAATAGATTAGAAATATTTTGTATCTGATTTTTATTTCTTTATTTTGTCAGCGTCAATAAGCTATCTAGTCCTGGAATGACAATGGCGCAGCTCGAAAAAGCGACCTGAATCAAATAACATTGAACTTTCAGAAAACCATAGCAAGAAGCTGGTTTGAGGAAGGTCTGATATTTTCAATGTACTTGATCAAATAGATGGTGTTTTCAATCATAATTATGCATAAACTAGATTTTTTAGTTTGAAAATAGGTGTTGGAAGTCAAGTTCCTTGTTTATGTAATTTTATTTTGGAAAGCAAATTCTATTTTTAGCCATTATTATCTTCGATTTTCACCTCAACTTTCTGAAGTTAATGATTGAGATTGTCTGCACAGATTTGATTTATACATGTGTGTGTGTGTATATATATATATATGTATAGACAATATGATAATTATGTGCGTATATTTATATATACGCACGATTAAAATTACAACGGAAGCAAGATTTGGGTATTGTGCCATATTTTTCACGTAGCAAAATGAATCTGAAGCAGCAAAAAATCGCAGCTAGCACTAATCTTTTCTCTCTCTCAAAATCCTTCCAAACTTTGGTTGATCAAATCAAACAATGCTCCAACACAGAAGAACTCGAATGTGCGTACGCCTCAATGGTCAAGCTCAACGCAAACCAAGATTGTTTCTTGGTGAATCAGTTTATAAGTGCGGCGTCAACCTTCTGCCGCGTCGATTATGCCGTTTCAGCTTTTACCCAGATAGATAATCCCAATGCTTTTGTGTACAATGCAATGATAAGAGGCTTTGTTCGTTGCGGTTACCCTTTTAAAGCTTTAGAGTGGTATGTAAATATGATTGGAGCTAAGGTTTTGCCAACTAGTTATACTTTTTCGTCATTGATCAAAGCTTGCACCTCCATTTCTGCTGTTGGATTCGCAGAAAATCTCCACTGTCAAATATGGAAAAACGGGCTTCAATCAAATTTATTTGTGCAGACTTCTTTAATTGATTTCTATTCAAGTTTGGGTAGGTTTGGCGACTCAAAAAAGGTGTTTGATGAAATGGGTGAAGAGATCATTTTGCGTGGACTTCCATGGTTTCTGCTCGTGCTCGAGCTGGGGATATGTCTTCTGCTCGCAAGTTGTTTGACGAAATGCCTGAAAGAAATATTGTTACATTCAACACCATGATTGATGGCTATGCAAGAATTGGAAACGTAGAGGCAGCAGAGTTGTTGTTCAATCAGATGCAATCAAGGGATCTAATTTCGTGGACGTCCATGATTGCTTGCTATTCTCAGAACAAATACTTTAAAGAAGCACTAGCAGTTTTTAACGACATGATGTCGAAAGCCATAACTCCCGATGAAGTAACAATGACTACTGTTATTTCAGCTTGTGCACATCTTGGGGCTCTTGAGCTTGGAAAACAAATTCATCTCTACTTGATGAATAATGGACTTAATCTTGATGTTTATATTGGGTCTGCTTTAGTTGATATGTATGCTAAATGCGGGAGCTTAGATACGTCACTTTCCGTGTTCTTCAAATTAAAGGTTAAAAATTTGTTTTGTTGGAACTCAGTAATCGAAGGTCTTGCCGCCCATGGGTATGCCAGAGAGGCGCTAACCATGTTGTCCATGATGGAGAGGGAAAATATCAGGCCGAATCGGGTTACTTTCATTAGTATTTTAAGTGCTTGTGCTCATGCAGGGCTCGTCGAAGAAGGAAAAGAGAGATTCTATAGTATGATTCATTCGTATTCGATTCTTCCAGATGTCGAACATTACGGCTGCATGGTCGATATGCTGAGTAAATCTGGTCTTCTCGAGGATGCACTGGAATTAATCAGAACTATGGAAATGGAAGCGAATTCTGTCATTTGGGTTGCCTTGTTGAATGGCTGTAAGTTGTTTAGAAACTTGAAGATTGCTGAAGTTGCTGTAGAAAAATTGATGGTTCTGGAGCCAGACAATAGTGGGTATTTCAACCTTCTGATTAACATGTATGCGGAAGAAAATCGATGGAAGGAGGTTGCTAAGATTCGGGCAGTAATGAAGGAACTGAAAGTCGAAAAGAAATTTCCCGGGTCAAGTTGGATCGAATTAGGAGAAAAAGTTCACGTGTTTTCTGCATCTGCTAATTCTCATCCTGATTCTGATGAAATTTACTTGCTGTTGACAGAATTAGATGGTCAGTTAAAGCAAGTCGGCTCTGTAGTTGACCTCAGTCCCAGTTTATTGTTGTTTTGATAGCCGTGGGTGTATTGTCAAGACCCGTAGGCAGGCCTAACAAAACGCCGGGTTAGGCGACTTGATTCTCGGAAAGAACCCGATCAAGTTGTGACCCAGAAGGAGGGCCTAACATGGTTAGATTTGAAATATGTAGAGCTAGATGCAATTCTGGTTGAAGCTTTCCAACTTGCAGTCGATGGAGTTGAGTGATGGAACCACAGCAATCCAGGTCCAAATAACTCTTTTCATTCTTGCTATGACCACCCTGTTCTTGGTGCATTTTTTGCACTCTCCAGAATGGGGTGGTCACCACTCACCACGGAGATAATTACAAAATTGACACCCATGTTAATAAAATCTCTCTTAAAATGTCACGTGTAATTAACATTGGTTACTATTAATTCCAATAAATGAGATGTACATGGGTCCCACATACGGTATGAATTTCAGACGTGTGCATTCGAAAGTCAATGGTCAAACTTTGCAGGAGAGAGAGAGAGGGGACATGACCCTTCGTGCGTTTGAAGCTACAGAGCATTGTCTTTTTCCAAAAAATCATTGATGCCCCTGTCCTCGCTACCTTCCAAATCTTCTAACTGTTTGCCTTTATTTCTTGTTCTTGTTCTTCTTCTTTTTTTTTTCTTTTTTTTTCTTTTTTTTTTAATAAAAAATAAATTCTAATATGGGAAGAAATCCAATCTAAGTTCTTTCATTTTTTAATTTAAAGTTGATTATATTATATCAACACGTTTAAATACAATATATAGATGCATTTCTTGTGACGCAATATTTGTTAATTTTTTTAGTGTTCGATGGGATACAGGTAGTGCTTGATTTTAAATTGAAAGATTTCACAAACCACCTCATCCGATATATCAATAACTCATGCGGATAGAAGCTTTTTGATTATTTGATGTAAAATTTAACTGAAATTCAAACTTTGCGAGAGTTAAAAGTTTGACCTTGTGTTCATATTTCATTAACTAGTGAGGTTGAGTTTAACATTTTTCTATTAATAAAACTGTAGCAACCGGTAATTATCAGCCTTGATTTTAATAGTATCATTTTGTGACTTTTAGTTTTATAGAATTAAGTAAAATTTGATTGGTTGCTTAAATATGTTAAAATTGGTTAGTCAAGGGTATAAATGTAATTGTGAAGCAAGAGTTATAAATGGAAGGTTTAATGAAAGTTTAGGCGCCACTGTTTCTCATTTCCTCATTTGGCATTCAGCTCAACGCAGCAGAGCAGATTCCTCTAAGCAATTTCCCCTCCGATTTCTTCAACCTAGGTGAGCTTTATTTCAGTTTTCTTGCTGTTTAGTGATTATAGATGATAGGGGAGCTTGTAGAAGTGTGTTTTGGGAATGCGGTGGGTAAGAGTGAGTTCGGGTCTTTGCGATGAATCGGGAGTGCCCGAAGAACAGAGCTCCCAAATAACCTCCTTAGACTTCTGAATAGTTTAGAATGAGATTTAGTGAAGATCTAATCGATACTCTGTCTATGGTTTTAGGTTTGAGAAAACTCCCGAAGTAGCCTTCCACCAAACATTTCTAGGGAGCCAGGTAAGTAAAGTATGTGTGTGCCTCCGGGACTACATCACAAAACAGTAGGTTTATGCATGTTTGAATGTTTTCAGTATGTCATGCATCATGTTTTGAAAGATTACGAAAATAAATTTACATGTAAGGGCATGGTAAGGCAAGAACAGAATTTGTATCATATCAGCTATTAAGAGAACTAATCTGCCCCTTAATCGTGTAAGAGGATGTATGACTTTGAGAAAATTGATCCACCTCCCATCAAACAGAGGGATCAGATCATCTGTTAAGGGAACTAATCCGTCCCTTAATCGAGTAAGAGGATGTATGACTTTGAGAAAACTGATCCACATCCCATCGAACAAAGGGATTAGGTCAGAGAACTAATACAAATGCAACTGAGATGTGAAAGTAGAAACTGCATGATTAGGATTTATGAATTTAGCATTTCATTTCATATTTGCTCTACTTATTTAGCATTAGGCTAATAGATGAGTTTTGTGATGTAGGTGCTGAGGTTTCAATAGGTGATTTCTCTGAGTTTACAGAAGGATAGGTGAAGTTGATGGAGCACATCTATGCTGCGGTTTGGTGTACTGATGAAGCGGTTTAACTAATGTCAGTATGAGAAGTCTGAATGAATAGATGTTTTGTCGAAGTATGCTGAGAATTCTTAAGACAGTGGTTGCTTTAATATTTTTGTTATGTTTTTCTCTAGTTACTCTGATAGTGGTACATTGTTGATTTTAACTGTGGTTCTTACTGGATTTCGAGCGTTTTATGGAGTCAAGTTGTTTTGAATGATTACAGTAAAAATTTATAAGTCTTTTAGTAATCAGAGTTGTTCATTTGTTTAGAATGTAATGGTTAACGTGTTGTGATGTTGTCGTTCGGCAGATGTCGATTGGCGGATGTCGTTCGGCAGATGTCGTTCAGCAGAAGTGATCGGCAGATGTCGATCGGCGAATGTCGTTCGGCAGAGGTGATCGGTGGATGTTCGAAATCGAAAGATGTGTTCTGTCTCTGCTTCCACTGCTGAGACTGTTTAGTGGAGGATGTATTCTGCCTCTGCTTCCATTGCTGAGACTGTTTAGCGGATGATGTGTTCTGTCTCTGCTTCCACCGCTGAGACTGTTTAGCGGAAAATGTACGCTGTTTCTGTCTCTACCGCTAAGACTGTTTAGCGGAAGATGTCTTCTGTTTCTGCTTCTACCGCTGAGACTATTTGGCGGAAGATGTGTTCGAATTTAAGACATTTAAATATTCAACACCTTTATGCCCTCGGCTCTTTTGGCCGATTGTTTCTATTATTTTAATTGTTATTATATAAGTATTGTTTTAGCGTTTTGTTTTAACTCTGTTTTACACAAATACTTTTCCACTGCAAGTTTTTGATGTTTTTAAATAAATTTCGAATTTTAGCCGTTGAGTGAAAATTTTAAATTTTTTCTAGAATTTTCTTAATACAGTCAAAGTATTTGGATTAACAAACCAGATTTATTAATTCGGAGCGTCACAAAAACATCAAACATTCATACTCATAGATCTCATTTTCAAGAAATACTTAATTCTCTTTTAGGTAAGGAATTCTCTCTAAGTGCGTCCAGTATCAAAGTCACTGAATGAGTAACATTCATTTAATGAAAAACTCAACATCATCGATGAAACATTTGAATTCATGTTCTGGAAATGGGTTATATAGAGCTTCTAAGTTGTGTTTAATCGACTCATATACCAAATAATTAAACGAAAAAACAAAGCATGGATCGAAAACGTAAAAAAATATAAAAATTTGGACAAAAACATTCGTGTAAAAAAGCGTTGTTGATGAATGTTGAAACACACGTACATGCGTTGCATTACTTTAAGAAGCAATCGTGTTTGGCTTTTTATTAAACTAATGATATAGAATGTCCAACCCCTTTATTGTCTATTCTCCTTTTTCTCTTTTTTCTTGCACTTTTTATTTGGAATGACATCCCCTCCAAATTAACTTACTTTCCAACTAATTGTATTTAATAACAAAAATATAAACCCTCTCATTTTATATTATTATTTGGGATAATATTTAAAAAAAAAAGGCAATTAATAGAGTTTGAATGTTTCAAATTCCCTAGATTGTTAATTGGGAAATAGTTTAATATAACACTCCAGTTATGTTAGTACAATATTGTCTACTTTGAGTCAAAGTATGGACATATTTATTCTTGGGGTGAGCTTAAGATGCGTTATATTAGGTAGGAAGGGGAACTCTACTTATAAAATATGTATTTTTTACTGTTTCAAACAATGTGAGATTGTAGATCTTATTGGTATGAGATGAACTCTCACACCTGAGTTATTTTTGCCTTCACATGACAGGTTGTCACATTTAAAAATCTCTAATTTTATATTTCCAAATTATGAATAAAAAAGGGGTTTCTAAAAAGAGTTTTTGGAAATAATTTTGTTGAACTATTTCATTATTTTATTATTATTATAATTAATTTGTGGAGTCGTGGATGTTTAGTGGAGAAGAGGTGGAGACTAAAGTGATTAAAATGATTGATTAGTTTGAATAAATAATTAGGGTTCGTGTCTTTTGGGTAGGCTCTAGGCTTATCATCAATTTTATTATTGTAACATTTTCTATGACATATGGGCCACTTTTGTTTAATTTTGAAATACATGAATTTTTGTCGAAATATTTATTAATAATACTTAATGTTATAATATCAAGCTCAAAATTCAGTTTGGTTATTTTTCTTTCTTATAATATAATTTAAAAGAATTAAAATGATTAAAATGCTATACTTATCAAATTAAAATTATTATGTATTACAAGCTTAGTTATTATAAAATATCACAATAAAACAATATAGTATTATAACATCACATTAGACTATTATTTAATAGTAATTCTAAGTTTACTTTCTATTACTGCCCTCCAATTTTACATCTTGATGTGTCGCCCGTTAAATGATATAATTAATATTTTATATTAATTATTTATATTTATATTAATTATTATGTCAATTATGAGTGATATGTAAGCGTCACATCATAAAGTGTAATTAGAACGTAGAATTAGAGAGCAAATCTAATTTTACCTTTTTTTTTTTAAATGAAACAAATATTTTTTTCTTTAACAAATCATTAAATATTTGAATGCAAAGAAACCGAGGTTGGAATTTTTTTAATATTAATATAGGTTGTCTCTATGTAAAATATTATATTTTGTTATTGAAATTTATCATTAAACAAAACGTGTCGTACTAAGTTGATAGGAGAAAGACAGTTATGAATTCTTCACTAGTACTTCTCCCCGGCAATTTGATATTTTTCAACTCCTCTTATATGATTTGGGCCCTTATAATTATTTGATCTTGAAACGCTATTGCTTCCACATTACAATCAGTCATAATCTTCCTTTGTTGACAGTTAATTTTGTTCTCAATTTTTACTTCAAAATTCATTAAACTAGGATAAGAGAAGAATTATACTTATGAATCATTCAACTCTATATCTACTAAGCAATTTGAGATTGTGCAACTCTCCTATATCGGTTGAAATCTCACAATTACATGTTTGGAACGTCCTTGCATTCTCAAGGATAGTTACCCAATATTTCGTTGTTGGGAGCTCAATGTCATCATGGACCACACTTTCAATTAGCTCTGTTATTGGTTTTTATCTCAAAACATATATTGTACTAGATTGAAATTAGAACTTTATTCATAAATCTTTCAACTTTACCTCTTTGAAAGTAATATAAGATTGTCCAACTTTTCAAGCAAGAGATGACAATCTAGTATCTATCACAATACTTGTAAATTAACTTATTTAAGGTAAAACAAGATTAATTGTTGAAGTTGAGAGAAGTTGTTAATTAATGAATATGCATATTTGGATTCAATGAAGGGAACATTTTGTCTACTAACGTGAAGACAAAATCATTAGGTTTTAGCAAACATATGTTAAGGCAGTCACGTTAGGTGGACCTATAAACCCTAGGTAGACGGGTCCCATTAAATAGTTACTTTCCAAGTTTTTTTACAATCTAAAATAAAATAAAAAATAAAAAATAAAAAATTATTGATCGTCAGTTTCTCTTAAATCCCTAAGCATCAAACCTAGGGCTTGTTTCATCTTTTCAGATGTCCTACATGATCATATTATTCTTTGGTTTTTTCATAGGTATGCCCTAACTTGACTACTAGGTTTATTAATCATTAATTAGATAGTAATATAGTTTTTAAATATGAACCATAAATATTAATAATTACCGACATTCACTTTTGCAAGTAATTTTATAGTGATGTGTCATTTATTCTATAAACTAAATATTTTTTATGAAAATTAAAAAAAAAAAAACTAATAAATGAGTGACAACAACTAGTACATTACTACTAAGAAAGATCACACTTTAAGATAAATAATAAGGCTACAGTATTAGGCTATAAAATTAGGGTTTCTGACCTAATTTTACAAGCAAAAATCTAGGAATTTTTCCTTTGTATATTTTTTTTTAAATTTAGGGTTTCAATTAGCCAAAAAGTCTTGGCCATGCGTGTGGGCAAAACAGCATTATCATTATTTATTTTAATTTTTTAATCTCAAGAAAAAGAGAGTGTCACAAGTGTTAAATATAAGTAAAGATGACCAATCATTGAACTATTGATAGGAGTTAGATTTGTTATTTTAATGGAAAATGGTGAAAAATTCAAAGCTTGCCCTCAAAACGTCCTAAAAAGTTGCTCTCATTCATTGCCTTAAAAGCTGCGTTTATCTACTTGGAGTTGGAGAGTTCACACAGTACTTAAAATTATCTGTCTAGTGAGATCGAGAGTAAGTAAGTATAGAGAGAAAGGGGAGAGGGAGAGGGAGAGGGAGAGAGCCATATTATCTAATATGCACCGTTACAATAAAAACATAATTAATTATTACTAATAATACTCATTTAACCCCTCATCATTCTAAAAGCCAATGTTTGAAGTTCATCACTATTACAAAGCCTTTCCTTACAGAAGGTCTGGTACTGAAACTCGTCTGCTGATCTGCTTTGTATTTCCTGCAGATTCATTGCTTCACTGCAGTGATTCATGGATTCGACTGAACTCTGGGGGGAAATAGGGTTTGCTAGGCAAGAAGGATAAGTTGGAAAATTTGAAACTCCATTATGATAATCATTCTGGGTCCATTGATTCTTTACTTTGTGAGGATCATTCAGTTTCTGAGCCAGTTGAGCCCTAGCTTGGGCTAGTTGAGCTTGCAAGCATGCAACCTATATTTAAAAATATTATTATTATTATTATTTTTTTATTTTCTTATATCAGAAATGACGAAAGAGGAGAGTAATTGCATCATATGTAGACAAAACTTACAGTTTCATTCTTTACATTGACTCCAACTAAAAAAGAAAAAGATGATCTATAAAGTCCAGAAATAATAAGAACTTGAAAGTAGCCAAAATAAAAGATTATTAATTGCTTTGTATACAGACAAAACTTACGGTTTTTGGTATTAATGGAGTTCAACAAACAAAAAGAAAAGAAAAATCTTATGTTAGAACTCAGATTGGCTTATGTCAAAGTCAATTAACCTAATATGGTAGCTCGTATACTGGACTTCAAGCGAGGAAAACGAAGTTGGTTCATAGAAAAAGATGAAACAAAAACCAGTTGCAGAGCAGACGAAGGAAAAAAGGAGGATTTACACGATTAATCAAATTTAGCAGCCTCTACTTGAAGATAAGGAATAGAAAGAGATGAAAAACTAGGTATAGAAGAAGAAGAAACCTGCTGTTGCAAGGCAAAGATATGAGAAACACATCCATAAACAGGATCTCTAATTCTAGCTTGAGCTTCATAAGAAATAGTAACAACAGCCTCAGACCGATCAGGAACAGGAACATGCAACAAAAGCTTCGCAACATTGCTCGCTCCAAACACTTTATGGATCGCAGCGAATCGAGCAGGCCCTTGTTCCGAGCAAAAGTACGGCGCAAATATACAATCAGCCGCGCACTTTCGCCTCAGAAACTTGCAGGCCCCGCAAGGAGAGCTAGCGCCGGACGCCATGGGAGAGGAACTTTAGTCTGCAGAAACAAAAAAAGATGGAAGATAACAGAACAAAAGGAGGTGAAAAGTATGGCCAACCCAAGCACAGCACACGAGGGGTCTAGGAAATGGTGCAGAAAAAACAGTGCTTGGAAGAATCAGGGGTCTAAAAAATGGAGAAAGAATGGTTCAAGGGTTGTAAAATGGAGAAGAAGGATCTTCTTATACGTGTGAATGGTAGACAGTGAAGGGTCCTTGTGTAGGGTTCCAAGGGAACCTTTATTTATGGGGTTTTGCAATTAATTAATTAATTAATCTTATGCCTTTTAGATCGACCAATGACTTCACCATTATTTGGTCTCCATTTGATTTTGTTATTAATATTCTCAAATTGCTTAAATTAATAATCAAATTTTATTAGGTTTAAGAGTAATTAAGAAAGTTAATGTATGTTTTGATGAATAGTTAATTAATAGATTTTCCGCCGAAGTGCGTCTTCTTCTAAACACTCGCTTTCTGGCCACCCTCTAATTTAATTATTTATTAGGGAAAAGTACCATTTAGACCCCAACGTATGGGATCAGTGGTCATTTGATACCTAACGTTTTTTTTTAACCCAATCAAACCCTAACGTATAAAACGTTTACAATTTAAACCCTACCGTCAATTTTTCAGTTAAATTTAACAAATTCTTTTCAAAATTCCTAAACTACCCTTCTCTCTCTCTCTCTCTCTCTCTCTCTCTCTCTCTCTCTCTCTCTCTCTCTCTCTCTCTCTCTCTCTCTCTCTCTCTCTCTCTCTCCCCCTCCCCTCTTTAATTGTTTTTCTCTCTTAAAATTTGAAAATGAAAGAAGATCTCTCTCTTTTTTTTTCCTAAGAATGAAGTTGCTTTCAAAAAGCCATTTTCCTCATATATCCAATTGACAAAATCATAAAGAAAATATACCCATCTTACTTTAAACCGATAAAGCCATTTTGAATATACTTACCCTAATGTTCAATATTTCGAAAAACAAGAAAAACACAATAAACATCTCCTAACACACTCTAGATTAGAACATTAATTTGTATAACAAATTGTCTCACAGGTTCTGGTTACCAGGTGAAAGAATAGAAAATAAAAAAGGTTGCACCTATGTGCATGGTTGTGAGGGTTACCACACCATGAAAGGTGAATAAAACAAAAATAGAAGCTTCAACGGAGAAAGATGCCAACTAGGTCAGGAGTACACCTTATGAGAATGAATTTTTCGATTGATTTTTCATCAATTCATGGAGGACAAGTCGCAAAATGAAAACAATTTGATGAACTATTCAGAGTGCTCAGATATTCCAGGAGAAACGTTTGAAACTACGTCCTATCAGAATTATTAATAGAAGTGAAACTCATCTCCGTAGAAAAAAATCCGACTCCGGAAAAGAAAAGAAACAATCTACAATTTCCGAACATCGAATAAAGATGCAGACTTAAGGATCCAGAATCGAAAATAGAATCCTCAATCGAAAATGGAGAAAATGAGTTAAGAGAGAAAAACAATTAAAGAGGGAAGGGGGGTCTTCTGGAGTTTTACGCAGATAGACATGAAAGAGAAGAAGAACAACTACACCTTATGAGAATGAATTTTTCGATTGATTTTTCATCAATTCATGGAGGACAAGTCGCAAAATGAAAACAATTTGATGAACTATTCAGAGTGCTCAGATATTCCAGGAGAAACGTTTGAAACTACGTCCTATCAGAATTATTAATAGAAGTGAAACTCATCTCCGTAGAAAAAAATCCGACTCCGGAAAAGAAAAGAAACAATCTACAATTTCCGAACATCGAATAAAGATGCAGACTTAAGGATCCAGAATCGAAAATAGAATCCTCAATCGAAAATGGAGAAAATGAGTTAAGAGAGAAAAACAATTAAAGAGGGAAGGGGGGTCTTCTGGAGTTTTACGCAGAGAGAGAGAGAGAGGGGTAGTTTAGAAATTTTGAAAATAATCTGTTAAATTTAACTGAAAAATTGACGGTAGGGTTTGAATTGCAAACGTTGTATACGTTAGAGTTTGATTGGGTACAAAAAAAACGTTAGGTACCAAATGGCCCCTGATCCCATACGTTGGGGTCTAAATGGTACTTTTCCCTATTTATTATTATAATTTTGTAGTTCCTTGTTGACATTAATTAAGAGTGGGGGCTAATTTTGTCACTAAATTTAACATATAATATAAGGATAAAAATCATTTCAACTCTCGAATTATAATATATTTTTTAAAAAAATCTCATAGTATTAACCCTAACAAAACAAACCTTAAACTATAAAAAACCTATAAAAAAAAATCTCTTGTGGTCGACCGATATCCCCATGTTCTGCATTTTATACATAGAATTAGAACGGTCCCTCGTTGTGTCGGGGCGTTCTCCAACAGCAGTCTCCCTTTTTTCACGCGAGAGGTGAGTTTCGGGTGAAGACCTCCATGCACGTTCGGGGCACGTTCTAAGAACACAGCAAACCGTGTAAAGAGTATTCTTAGAACGGTCCCTCGTTATAAAAACACGCAGGGGGTGTTCGCCCTCAAACGGAAGATCAATAGGCGTTAGTTTAAAAGTTGACAGCCCTCATTTGGACGATTTTCTCTCGTCCAAATCCTCAAATTCGAGCGTTTTGCAAAAATCCCAAAAAAACCTTCGAGGAAATCCCAAAACTAAGCCAAAACTCTATGCCGGAGCTGAAAATCGCCAAAATCGAGGTTTTTTTCGCAAAAATCCCAAAACTGAAGGTTTTTTAGCGCCGAAAGTCCCTAAATCTGCTCTGTTTTCTCGCCAAAAATCCAAAAAAACCCTCGAACCTGAAAAGGGCCCCTCCAATAATGTTTATTGGTCGAAAGGCTCCCCGGATGGCAGAATATGGCCCATCAAACCAAGCGTCGGATCAAGTCTCGCAACCGCCCCCTTGTTATTTGTCCATGGAATTTCGTAACCAGGGGTGTCAAGAGCAATTCGAGCGGGATACGGAAATCCGCTTGATTATTTATGAGAAGACTGTCAACTTTAGCGGTTGGGAGTCTTTGGAGATCAATGAGATGTTTGACATCATCTCCTTGCATGGAGTGTACGACATGAGGGGCGACAGCTGCGACAGAATTATTCTCTTATTTTATGCAAACTTGGGTAGTATCAGGAGGTCGGGCTGCTTGAAGACGTACTTATTCGGTATAGATATTGTCGTATCTCTAGCTCTTATCAACAAATTGCTCGAATTTGCCGCAAAGACGCAAAGAGATACTATCATGTTTCCCGAGAGTGTGATTTTGCCAGAACAACAAAGGGATTAGAGTTCCTTAGGCTAATCCATTGCAATTCGGGCATTGCAGCATTCGTGAAGCTGAGATCGAAGAATCTGAATGTCAAAACTTAGGTTTTTCACAACCTGATCAAGCACACCCTCCTGTCGATGGATGGTCATAGAGATATCGGCAACTGGATGAATCTGTATGTCATGGAAAAACTCTATAGAGGCACGATGTTCGACCCCAGATACATGATTGTAAGTCATATAAATGAGGTCGGGCGAACCAAGAATAAGAATCTGTCGTACGAGACTTTAATTTGGAAGGTCGTCCAGCAATATCAGATGCCCAGTGAAGAGCAGATAAGATCACACAGATCTGTCGATGTATTTGACAGAATTCACTTGACTCGGATGGGCCTAGTCGAAGTTGACTGGTCTTGGATGCTCAAGGGAGATCCCAGAGCCTCTACATCTCGGGATGTTCCGATGGAGGACGCCATTACCACCACCACCGTGCCGTCATTGTACCCCCCGGAGGGTAGTACGTGGAAATAGAGGCTTGACAGGATGAAACAAAGGTGGAAGTATAGGTGTGACATGATAGAGGAGAGGTGGGGCATGATAGAGGAGACGATGAATGAGCTTAGATTAGCCCAGATACAGCTCGCAGACTCCTTTGAACGTTGACGTGAAGACAGCGATGACGACGACGTCTCACCCTTACCGTAGTTTAGTTAATTCACTTTTAATTTTAATTTATAACTTTATTTCATGTATCAATTTTATTTTGGTTTTTTTTTAATAAACTAAAATAAATAAATAATTATAATTTGAATAACTTAAAATAAATAAGCATTAGCAAAATAAACTACAATAAATAATTATAATTTGAATAATATAATATATATATAATTATATATAATTATTTATAAATTATTTAAATATATATTTCTATACAAAAGTAATGTATTCAAGTGAAATTTTTATAATTTTGAAATATATAATTATAATTTTGAATAACTTAAAATAAATAAATATTATTTAAATAAACCAAAATAAATAATTATAATTTGAATAATTTTTGAAATTACATGAAATTGAAATAAATATTACACAGATTGATTATGTTTGAAAATAAAAAGAAAGATGAAATCGAATAGGAAATTGTTCGTTGACTGGGGATCGAGTGAGCTTCAGTCTATTTTTGGTAGGAAAAAAATTAACTGTAACAAAATACACGACATGCTGGATTTACATTTTTCTGATAATCAATCCAAAGCAGCAAAATGTGAATCCAACATGTCGTGTATCTCATTACAGTTAATTTTTTTCCTACCAAAAATAGATTGAAGCTCACTCGATCCTCAACCAATGAACACCTTCCTATTCGATTTCATATTTTTCATTTTCAAACATAATCAATCCGTGTAATATTTATTTCATTTTCATGTAATTTCAAATGTTATTCAAATTATAATCATTTATTTTAGTTTATTTAAATAATATTTATTTATTTTAGGTCAGTGTAATAAAATTGAAAAAATGGACCCAATAGCGAAATTACAACAGTCAATAATTTCTGTCTCAGCCGCGCGTCGCAGATTTCTACACATAATGAAAACTATATTAAAAAAGAATGACTGTGTTTACGGGCGAAATGTGTTGAACTGTACCTACATCATGTCAAATGTGTTAAAACCAATAAACGTGTCTTGAGAAGCAGCGTCTGAAGTGGATCCTTAGTGAGGACAAGAGCAACTATTGTGTCCCTTCTGCCGACATAAATCGCACGACATCTTTGAGTTCTGCCTACTAATTGTAAAATTTGACGGCTCATCGGCATCTCACACTCTTGTCTTCTTCGACCTATCAGGTTGGCGATATCTTCTGAGCGGGATCAGTTCCTTCAGATCTGGTATTTGCAGCCACATTTGGGGACCGCTCACGGGTTGAATAAACTGTGAGTGCATCTGCAGGTAAGTTGCTCGGTGTAACATCGATGTACGTAATTTTTTTATGCCAGTCTCATGAAATGCATGCATAGAATGAAATGGACACACGAGATTCTAGTAAGCTCTCATCTGGTGTAGTTGCACACACTCGTATTCATGTCGACCACGTATTGTTCGTAACCGTTGCTGACCTCAAATCGTTCAGCTCCCGCAAACTGAGCATTCCAATTTCGAGCTGCACTTTCTAACTTCTCAAGTTTTTTCTTTTTCTGGGGACACAGAGGACCTGTTGATTGAGCTAACTTCTCAAATTTTTTCACAATGTGAGTCATCAAGTACTTTCAGATCATTTCGAATATGGTCAGGATCAGTTTGTCCCTGGCCGGCCATTGAACTGTATTGAATGACTCACACAAATTATTCAATCTCATTTCGCACTTGAGATTTGAAGAAAAGACATGACTAGCCTAATATTTAGGCTCTTCTGCTCGAAGCCATGTGTGGGCATCCGGGCTAAGCTAGTGTAATTTTCTCATTTGTATTTCGAAATGCTATCTTGTGGTTGTCCTGACCGCATTCCACATCGCATCTTTGTAGGCTTTGCCCCGAAATTGGCCTTTAAAATTTGCGTATATATGTCGAAGGTAATAGCAGTATTTGGCTTCTTTGAATTCTTCTTCCACAGCCTTCAGCAAACTCTAATATTTGAAAGAAAAACATAGTTAATATAAAACAATATAACGTGGAGAGTACTGATCATGATAATTCACAAGAAAGATTGTATTAGACAATCTCCTAGACAGAATTACATTTCTAAGTAAGTTCTCAGAAAAGGCTGGAGAGGTCACAAACGGTCTCACTTACAATTGAGTCTCCTAGACAGAACTTACTTATACAATACAATTACACCACTAATATTTGAAAAAAAAAAAACAGAGTCAACATCAAACAATATAATTATCACAATGCCCCTATTTTGAAATAACAATTGAAAATGTATTATACATTTTGGCGATCAGAAATAATTGTCCATCCAGCTCCCGATCCAGTGTTCAAGTCTCGGTTCAAATATTGCAAGAATCACGTCCATGTTTTTGTGTACTCTTTTTTCGACGTTGACAACAACAACGAGATTATTACATCGTTGCCATCAATACTAACGGCTGTAAGTAATTGGCCAGGACACGAGCTCTTAAGATGACAACCATCCAAACAGATAATAAAGCGACCGTACTGCAGCAAACCTATCTTGCAAGCAGCCGTGCACATATACATTTTTGACATGCCAATGAATCATGCCCCATCTCGTAAGTATGTATTTGTAATGTGCTATTCGAATTTGATCTACATATTTATGCTGCGTATGACCAGACTAACTTGTATTGTTCGTCGCCCTTGTCTTTGTTAATTATTCGAGCTACGCTTTTTGCTCTTCTGGCAATACTGGATGTAATGTTGACAGTCAAATCCTTCCTCACTGTCTCGATAATGGAAAAAATTTTCCACATAAGTTGACTTTTGAACCTATCCAGATAATGATTTGCCACCCATTTTGCTCTAGCGTGTCGATTCTCGATTTTCCTCGAACAGCTATGAGAATTGATCAACTCTTTATTTAAAACGTAAGCTTGTCTAGCATCTGAGAAGCATGCAGTCGCACTCACACCTGTTTTAACACTCAGCCGTCAGTCGCCGCTTGTCACTTTTGATGAATTTGATCCCATAACCATTTTTTAAAAAATATTCGCTATTTCCGCTTTAATATCATTTAAATAACTATATTGTTTAAAAAAAAAATCTCGATGAGATTTATTCTCTTACTGGTATGCTTTTCACCTCATTATCCTCTGAATCGACCGGTGTTCGAATCTCCTTGTCTAGAGTTCTAGAGGTCGAATGCACCTCGATTTCTTCGTTTCTATCTAAGTGATCAAATTATCGAATATCACCATATGCAGGAGTAACGTGCGAATACCAATCTATATCGACATAAAAAATTGTTAGCTCGTTTAAATCAACTGCTCTAAATGAATCAGAATTCATCGTCGTCACTTATACAATGAAAATTCTCCAGAGCAAGATAATAATAGAGAAGTTTTAGAGAGTTAAAGAACTTGGAGGTAGTGAGAATAAAGGGTGAGCGGCTCTTTAAATAGGGTGGGAGAACAGGGGACCACTCTCCCAGAACGGTCCTCCATTCTCCTGCAGTGCAGCTTGTGATCAGTCAATAATTGATCACGGGCGGAAGAACGGAGGACCGCTCTTGGAGAACGGTCCCCCGTTCTCCTGTAGTGCAGCCCGTGATCAGCCAATAATTGATCACGGGTAGGAGAACGAGGGACCGCTCTGGAGAGAAAGAGAGACCGTTCTTCTGCACGTGATCAATTATTGGCTGATCACGAGCTGCAATGCAGGAGAACAGAGGACCGTTCTCTAAGGACGGTCCCCGATTTCACGTTGGGGTGAGTTTGGGGGTGGAGACCTCCTGCGTGCACGTGCAGAGCACATTCTAGCACCGAGGGGGGTCTCCACCCCCAAACTCACCCCCGCATGGAGAACGAGGGACTGCTCTTGGAGAACGGTCTCTCGTTCTCCCCATGCGTTGCTCGTTGAGACCGCCCCGACAACGGGGGATCGTTCTAACAAGAATGGTCCCCCCTTTCTATATGTAAAATGCAGAATAGAAGGATATTGGTCGACCGCCAAGAATTTTTTTGATAGATTTTTTATAGTTTAAAATTTATTTTGTCAGGATTAATACTTCAATAGTTTTTTTTAAAAAAATAACATACTTCGAAGGTTAAAATGATTTTTATTCGTAATATAATGACTTTATTTTTCCACTCAGGATGTCTCTTTCATTGATCGAGAACCAACTATATTGTTTTTGTTGACGTGAATAAAAATAAAATGGGCGTCATATTTCATTAGTTGATTCTGATTTCTTGTGCAGTTGCATGAAATAGGGATTTATAAATTCACAATGTATATTTAAAATTATCAATTAATTACTAAAAAAAACTTTTAGAAATTTTTAATAATGCTTAATTATTTGAAAATTATAAAATAAATTGAATTTCAGATTTACCCTAACACGACACCTGCCCACTCAATAGAAGAAGTTGAAATCTTCACAACCACAAACATTTATGTACAAAAAAGCATAAGCAAGAAGTGAAAGATCTCCAACAATCCCCAAAATGAGATCTCATCAAGACTTGCGGAGTGTCATTTTTACAAACAAGTGATGGGTTAAATTTGTCTAATCACTTCCTCCAAAAAACTAAAAATCCAACATATATTTCTCACCTTTTGTGATGAAACTTCACCTTAAGCAAGAACTGCATCTTTACCTGTCCACAATAATTTTGTATATTAAATATTGATGCAGCCATATTTGCACGACCAAACTTGCTTATGAAGTCTCTACTTAATCAACCACCCATGATATCACAATTATGACTCATGTTTGAACCCAGTTTTATGTTTACAAGAACAGAACAGGAAACAGGTGGACACTGTGTTTTCAGAAAACCAATTTACATAAAACCAATGTATCTTGTGAAATTAATTGAAGAGTTTTAAAAAACTACTTCCACTTCACATATTTGATTTTCTCCACTCAAACAACCCGTTATTTGTTTCTCTATCTCCTAATCATACACCCAGTACCACTAACTTTACTACCAATGATGAGCATAACAGTCAATTTAGGAAAAAGTTAAAAAAATTTGAGACTAAATAAAAGTCACAACCAGAGAGCACAATCCGCCATTTTATTTCAATCAAACACTTGAAGTTAATAAGCATTGAGAAAGAAAAGAATATTAGCAAAAAAGAAAAAAAGGTTAAAATGAAAATATTCGTCGTAGAAAAAGATAAATGATGAAAATGTACGACTTACTTGGGCCGTCTCGTAGACAACGTATTCATTATACATCAATTCAGAAGCTCTAACTTTCGATGCCACTGGTTTTCCACAAGGAACGATGATATCGTCCTTCCATTTTACATGCTCGGATTCTGCGGGTATTTTCTTCCCAAGTCCTTTTGTAGAATGCTTTCCTGCAGGTGGTTTTTCCATATACTGGAACAAGGGAAACGACAATGACAATATATGAAGTATACTTCAACATAATGTGGTATTCACATCAAGTTTAAGCCAAAAGCATTAAAAAAAGTGCTATGGAGATGCGAACTTACTTGAGCATTTTTTAGTTCATAGACCTCACCCAAGGCTACTTCACTCAAAAGCATGAGCCCAACAGGATTTGACTTATTGGTATAGCAATACTGAGCGCTTTTACTGACCAAGTCAGCAAAGTAAATTCCTTTACCAAACTGCAGGTCAAGTTAGTTCTCAGAAAACTTTCTCAATCAAATGAGTCTCGAACCTTAGAGAGAGAGAGCTAACAAACCATATAACCGGTAGCGGGAGCCTCAGGGGGGGCTATTCTCAGCCCTTGGCTAAGTATTCCGATGAAGTTTGTCAATCGTGACCCTACAGCAGGTTTGATTTACTTTCAGCTTTGGTATTATGATCTCAAGTAAGAAGAAGTTTCCATAAATACTGATCCTAAGTAGGTCGCAAGAGATAGCAATCCTTCACAACTCCTCCAAGATCTATTTTCAAGCAAGTTTATCGAAACCATAACTTACCATGCCAAAGGAGCATTCTGTTCTTAAGTTTCTCTCGATGAGGAGCAAATTTATCCAATTCCCCCTCTCTATCAAGTGTAAAAACTTCTTCAAGCTCAAGAGACCATTCCTGATACAATCATGAAGTTTTAAAAATTACTTAATGGAATAATTTAAGAAAAGAGGGAGCCAGAAACCATGGGAAAATTGCGCAAACCCACCGTATGAGTTGGGGCGTGAGTAGTGAGAAGATACTTCTCAATTAACTGATAATCTTCACTATCATGGGGAATTGGATTGATATCACATTGAAGCTTCATATACTTTTCATCAAGGGAGTCATCATTATCAACATCAAAACCTACTATTCGAGAAGCAATCTCGATGTCCTGGAGAGCTTCCAACATTTTGACCTACAGAAGCACAAAACAATGGTACATTATTTGAACTACCCACGGGAAAAGAAGAGATGAAATTTATCATACTATGGCATGTTGTAAGAATCCAGAATGCAAGGCATTCGAGACGCTTTAAGTCTGACCCAAAACACTCAAAATAGTCCTTAAACCATTACAACCACTTGTTCATTTTAACACTACCCTACCCCTCTAACAAGCGTCGGTAAAATATTAGCATCCCAAACATGCCTATCGCGCCATTGAGCAGCAATTTATCACATATAGATCAAAATCAATACATTTAACATAGAAATTTCTCACTCTCTCTCTGTATGTAGACAACATGCTCCCAACATCAAGATGATAGAAGAAGAGAGAAAAGGATTACTCTCTCCCCTCATGTAACATAGATTCCTGAATCCATATTAAACAATGATGATCCCAAAAACATGTGAAGGTAAAAAAATTAGTTACCTTAGATTTAAAATCATGCTCATCCCGGATTATGTGTGGATGAATAGAAGGGATCACGGTGAAAAACCGATTGCTGGCATCAATGATCAAGCCTTCTTTGATGGAAGGTTCATGGATATTACTGTTTAACAGATTCTGTATTTCTGTTAATGCCTCAAAACCTAACACGTGGAACCAAATAAAACAATAGATGAATGTATTTTTATTTAAGCATATTTTGTCACTAATTAATCTTTAGAGCATGCAGCAAAATATTTCAAATATTTACCCTTCTGTATATTATTTTTGCTGAGTTTTCCTAGAGGCATCTCGGCCAAATTGATCTCAAACTCCATCATGGCAGCTCTGCAACACTTAAGCTTAGTCTCTTGAAATGAATCATTTCATCACAGGAGAGTGAGAAAGAGACAGTGAGAACCTGTATGTTTCAACATTGAAGAGCATCTTCATCAACTGAGCTAATGGAGGCGCCAGTTTACTTTCTGGCACTTTGCAATTTTTCTTTTGCATTTGTTTGTTCACCCCATAATCCTATTAGTTACAGCATTTGCAGTTCATCTCAATGAGCCCCAATGCTTAATATAGTAATAAACCAGCAATGATGATAAAGAAGGAATAAGCCATACAATGTCCAATGGGAAGAATCTTCCAGGTTGTTTCTCAAAATTTTGCTTCTTTTCCCAAGCCTCCCATGAATTTCCCGTCTTCTCAAGGAATAATTGCTTGAATTCACGAATTGCATCAGACTTTGAAAATTCTTCTATCTTGTTTCCTCCAATCTTTTCATTCCCAACTCGACCCCATTTGCGGAAGACAAAGCAATCTGAACTTCTATCATCTTGGATGATTTGGAGGATATAATAGCTTCATAAAGGAAATATAGTTAAAGTCACAAATCAATAAAGGAAGGATAAATAAACAAAGAAAATGAAAATTTTAAGGACAAAGCAAAAATGCAAGTCTCATTTGACCTAAGTGCCATTAAGGGCCAGTGATACATTAGACGAAAAATAATAGACTAGCTACAGAGATCTGTCTGAGAAAAAATTCAGAACAGGGAACTAACAAAAGAATCGCATGAGAAAAAAAAAAAACTTTAATTCATGGCACAAAAAGTAACACTTCGCCCAATAAAAAGATTGGAAGTAAGGCAATTCAATTAAATGTTTATGATACAATGTGTCTGACCCTTAAAATTAGTCTCATTTGACCTAAGTGCCATTAAGGGCCGGGTGATACATTAGACGAAAAATAATAGACTAGCTACAGAGATCTGTCTGAAATTCAGAACAGGGAACTAACAAAAGAATCGCATGAGAAAAAAAAAAACTTTAATTCATGGCACAAAAAGTAACACTTTGCCCAATAAAAAGATTGGAAGGAACGCAATTCAATTAAATGTTTATGATACAATGTGTCTGACCCTTAAAATTCATGTGGAAAAGACGTATTAGGTAAAATTTAGATATATATATATATATATATGTAGACATGCATGTTCAACGTGTGAAAAAACAAAGATCCACAAGTGAGAAGCAACCTAAGCAAAATACCCAAGGATGCATAGCATAGATAAATACCGACAAGGTTGATATAAAATGTACCTGTTAATACCAGTTGATAAGTCAGACATGTTCAATGTTGTATTGTAAATACTTTTACCATCCTCAAGTATGTGACCTGTCTCCTGCATGCCAGAACTTTCATGCACAGCACTTCGCCCCTTCACTTTTATAGTTGTCACCATACTAGAGGTCTCACTGGTAGATTCTATTTTGTAAAAATCAAATGGAAGCTTCTGCTTTCTTTTAAAGCATTCTACCAAATATTCTTCCCTCACAACTGGTATTTTCATCCTCCTGTCAATTAAACCATTTCGATTAAAAAAAGAAGAATAAAAATAAATTAACAACTGATCAATAACTTGAGAAAAAATTTACTTCGCCTTCTTTTTCTCAGAATCCGAAGAACCCAGTGCTTCATTTACAACCAAGCAATTTGTATCTGCAGTTTATTTTGGTTACAATAAGACTGACTTAAAATATTCATATTGCCGACAATATTCTAAATTGCTTAGAATATTCAGTGATCCTGATCCCTTCTTTATTGTTTCAGAAAAATAGACTCTCCTTACTTTGTCAAGACTCTTTCATGCAACTTCCAATTGATTTTGAAGACTCTGAGGGAGGTTTACGCAAACTTAAACAGACACTGCACGACCTAAAATAATCCCTGAGGGCTTGGTTCAAGAGATTCTATTCATTTATAAGGATATTAAAGTACTAACAATGACAAGCAGATAACACTACGTATTCTAATAATCAGTAATTTTGGATACTCAATCATTCATTCTAACCAGATTAATTTGACTTCCCTCACTTTGTTATCATTTTTTTTCTTCATGTGTACTAGTTGTGACAGAACGTATAGGGTAGACTCTCATTGTTTTCTAATTCTAATTACTTTCATAATCTAGACACAAGTTATTTAGGCTGTAGTTCCACCAATTATAATACATAAAAATTATTAAACTTTACCACACTTCTCTTTAATCCTTGTATGGATCCAAAATTAAACCACACAAAGAATACCTTTCTTAATCTTAGTATGAACAACTCCTCCTTCCTCCTCAATTTTTCTTTTCCATTCATCCTGTGCAAGAACATCTAATGAGACAATTAATAACCAAAGAAAACATGGATGCTAGTGTGGTGGTAGGTAGCTAGCTTTAATATGCATTAGAAAATAAAGAGAAACTTGGAAAGAAGAATCATGCCATGTTCTGCTTTGGGAATCCGGAAAAAGCAACTTTCAGCTCTGCCAAGCTTTCATTCTTCAATATTTGAGACCTGACTATCAGTGGCCAGCGTTCTGTATGAACAACTAGAAACTTGTGGAGGCAGTATCCGAACAGGCTTCACACCTTTTTGTGATTTAAACCACTGTAAGAAACAAATGAAATTGAAATTATGGTAATCATTCATCATTAATAGCAGGTGTTTGAGTTCATATTTCCTTTTAAACAACCACATGCAACTAAGTAAATTTTAAGTCACAATTATATAATTGATCAAATGAGAGCTCTTATGAACCTTGAGAAGATATTCATTAGTTGTTTTTTCTGGATTTTCCACCTTCCTTTTATACGTTCAGGCTCACGAGTAGAGTAAGAACACTTGCTCCATGCAGACTGATAACCATGACAACGATACATTCCTCCAAAGTAACGAAGCGACCCTGAACAGATGGGGCAGCTAGCAAGTGCTCCAAACATCATCCCATCAGCACTAAATAAGAAAAAAGATAATTAGGACATGCAAAGCATTAAGAGAGGAAAAGAAAAGATGAAAATAACAAAGATGACAACTTTGTAGTTCCAAATGTTTTAGAATACATCATTTTTTCATGTTTCTCTACAGTTAAAAAGAGATGTTTATTTCTTGACTATCTTATTCTCCTACTTCGACAATTTCCCATATTTTTGCAATCATCTTTATTAAATACCAATTTCTATTTCTTAAAATAATACAAAAATCACATGTCATTTGGGAAAAATGAAACCAAATAATTGTACACAAAAAATTACCAGCGATCACGCAAATCTAGTTCTGATCCTGTTGAATCTTGACCATTCATTTCAAGCATTTCCCGCAACTCTACCACTTGCACATGCTTTTTCAGATCATCTTTCAGATCCCATAGTGCTTTAGTTTGAGCCTCCAGTTTCTGTTCTAAATCAGATGACTGTGGATTTGGATCCCCCACATCTCGAGCTTTGTTACCTGACGCAACCCTGCTCACCGACACATCTCCTTCAATCTTACCAAATTTAGACTTCACGACTTCTTCATCTTTTCTACGTTTAGTAGTTGGTTGAGTAGCAGACCGCTGCTGCTCACGATCTCCTTGTTTCTCTGCTAGTGAGCCTTGATGATTAAGACCAACACGAGTTGTCATTACTTGAACCTTAGAAGTCAGAAAGAAAATGACATAATGCTTATACCCTTTTTCCCAGTTGAAGGAACCTCTTTAACCAAGGAAGTAACAGACGCCTGATCAGAGACTGAGAGGCTCTCCCATCCAGATAACTTCTCGAGTTGGGTAGATGGAGACTGTTCTATGAAGCAGTTGACATGATGCCAACCCAGAGCTTTAGATCCCTTTCCATCGGATTTTGTGTACACACGAATCTGAAAAATATTAGAGGCACTAACAGTTATGAAAGGAAAAAAAATGCAAAAATTTGTGGAAAAGCTATCGTTTTGTATCTAAGAAACAGATAAAAAAAAGTTCTGCACATTAAATACCAATACATTTTGGTAAGTATCATCTCTTCACATTTCTAACACCATAGTTCTACATTAACATTATGATCAGACACTCTAACTCCACACACTCTACACCAATCCTTAAGCAGCAATTAATTAAAGACAAAAGCAACACTTCGCATAACATATCCGTAATTAAGTTCATGAACATCATCGAGCCAACATACTCTTCAGTCAAAAGCTTCCAAAATATACTTTCAATAATAAATTATGTGTTCCCCAAACATTCAGTATTTAGAGAACCCAACCAAGGTGTTTTAGAAAGGTGATCTTCAAGATCCACTATCATTTGAAAAACGAATGCTAGTTTTGCATTTCAGGGTTCCAAGACAACAACAACTTGCACCTCATCTATCCCATTTATTGGTATTTCTCACTGCCATCACTCATAGCGTAGAGAAATACCGAGGTGTTTTAGAAAGGTGATCTTCAAGATCCACTATCATTTGACAAACGAATGCCAGTTTTGCATTTCACGGGTTCCAAGACAACAACAACTTAGCACCTCAGCTATCCCTTTCTTATTCATGGATACCGCTCTTCTATCTCTATTATATTAGCTCTATAGATAGGGGCGCAATCTTCTTTGAATTCAATAAAGAATTGCGATTGACTTTTATGAAAGAGATCAAAGGTTGATTTCTTAGGCTTGATTCCATTTATTGGATATTTCTCACTGCCATCACTCATAGCGTAGAAAATGTTAACCAAGTTCAAGATCACAATTGTATCTCAAAAAAGATGTTTTCAACGACAGTTATACAAAACCATATAGATTCTTGGAGTGATGTCCACTTAATACATAAGCCTAGCTTCTTTATTCTTGTTTCTTACAGTCAAGCCTAAGAAATCAAGATAAGGGCAAAATACCAACCTTTTCATCAAACTTCAAAGGAAACATTACAACATACCTCTCCTTTCATAATCTTTTGGTTGCAGCGCTTGCAAGCAGCACGAGAAGTATGTGAAGCTTCAATTCCACACTCTAAAAGAGAGACAGGAGTTGTAGTTGAAGCTTCATTTCCCTCCACATATTTCCTAATCTTTTGCTGATCTTCCCATCGAACCGTACTCAATTCCTTCAACATCATCAACTCTAAATCAAAAAAGAAAAAAAAATAATTAATTTGTGTCAGCTAGTTCATTGAACTGCGTGTTCTGTGCTAAGATTTCAAAGAATACGTACGATTTTATCTGCTTTGATTTCTTCAATATGCAGTCTGCATGGTTCCACATCTGATTCACAAAAAAACTAAAACTTACAAAACTTTTTCTATCCACATGCATGTTAAAAAAAGAAGGTTCATCTAAAGATACATTTCCAAACTTCAGTAACGTTACAAGATATAAAGTATGGAAGGTTTCTACAAACTTCTACATAATGATAGAAACTAAAACTATTTATAAGTTCACTTTAGATAAAATGAGAGTCGAAGACTGAGTAGACAGACAAGAGTACAATTAGGAAATTGTGACTATATCCAAGACTACCAGTGTTTCAAATAAATCCATAAATAAGGAATCAAATAGAAGTGTAAGAAATTGGAGAGACCCTAGAGAGGGAGAAAGAGAGAAGCTAAAACTCCATAAGAGAACCAACATTTGAAAGCTAATTGGTTAAACTTTATCGACGGGATGAGAAATTGAAATACAAGGTAGATAAATAGGAAAAACCGATTGAAAAGCAATGCAATAAAACCTAAGGATCATTCTAAGCGGAAAAAATCAGAATTGAAAGCAAACCAAGAACACAACCCGAAATAAACTTATCACATTAAGAACAAGAAAACCAAATAAGTAGAACACAGAAAGACGATTGCTTAAAAAAAAAAAGGCGAAAAAGGGTAAATGGTAGTGAAGGTACAGGCATGAAGCCGTCGAATTGAGTGGCCTGAACCATTTTACCCAGTCGGAGCTTCTCCTTGTCAATGGTATTCTTGCAGGTTTTACACGACGATCGAGACGACTTTGCATACTCCAGTTTCCACGGTTTCTGAGGGTTCGCCATAGACGCTCCACTCCACACAGTGTGGGAATTCGGAGAATTAGAGAGAGAACCCAGGAAATGTGATACTATGACCGACACAATCTGAAACTTCTACCAAAGTTTCCTACTGTTTTTTTTTTTTTTGTCTTTGATGTTTCAACTTCTCTCGTGCTCTTCCTGGGTTCTAGAACTCGAGGGTTCGCTGGTAGATTCAGCTCGATTTATCTAATAATTTCTACAATTTCGATATAATCTCGCGTTAAAACGTAAAATTATAACGTCAACTTATTCTTTAAATAACATTTAATTTATAATGTATGACCATAATTTCATTTACAACTTGTGTGAAAGCTTGCAAAAGCATTCAATAAAATGAATTCATTCTTTTTAAGTTGTGGCATTGATGGCGTCATTGAAGAACTTGTTTGGGTTGACAACGTTGAAACATATTCTCATGTCTCTCTCTCTACAGTGATGTCATTGCTCTCGTCTCCACACCCTTGGACTTATCTTCATGACTTTTATGATGGTGGATCAAAGTTTTAGTTCTAAGTTCTAAGTCTGCGAGGTTTTTGCTTCTTATGCAAGTACTTTGAAAAATCTTAAGACCGTGAGTTTCAAGTGTAGGAGAGGGCGATGAAATTTCCTAAATGTTAATATAAAGATGTCATCCTTCACTTCCAAATCAGGGTATCGCCATGGCCGCCGTCATGTCCCTAAGCTCCTCTTCTCTCTTCTTCTTCTTCTTCCCTTTCCTTCCACTTCTAGTCCTTTTTCTTTTTCAGAAAAAACCCTCTCTCCAAAAACCCATCTGTAGCTCTCTCCAAACACTCAGCTCCAACCATTCCTAAAGTTTACCCGTTCGTTGGTTCTCTATTTGCTCTCTACCAGAACTGGAATCGCCAGAATATATGGCTTTCCGACTGTTATCCAAATCTCTCCCACCCCAACATTCGTTCTCACCTCTGGTTCGGGAAACGTCAGATCATCACCGCAGACCCCGCCGTCGTTGAGCACATTCTTAAAACCCGCTTCCATGTATACCAGAGGGGAGACCTTTTCCGAAGCGCCCTCAAGGACTTTTTGGGCTCCGGCATCTTCACTGCTGACTGGAGACGCCTGGAAATTCCAGCGCCAAGTTGCGAGTCACTGAGTTCAACACCAAGTCCCTAAGGAACTTCGTCGAGACCTGTGGTTGATACTGAACTCTCCGGCCGCCTAATTCCGATCTTGAAAGAAGGCGCAGCGAAAAATTCTGTTTTGGATTTTCAGGATGTCCTTCAGAGATTTGGATTCGATACTATTTGCCAGATCGCTTTTGGATACGATCCTGCCAGTTTATCACCTTCTTTTCCTGAACCGGAATTCGCACAAGCTTTCGACGATGGAGCAACGATCTCTGTCGAGAGATTCATTTCAACGATCCCGATTGTTTGGAAGTTGAAGAAGTTTTTCGATATCGGGTCCGAAAAAAAGCTCCGAAAGGCCGTTGCTATAGTCCGAGGGTACGCTACAAAAATCATTGAAGAAAAGAAGAAAGAACTTAAAGAGAAGGATTATCTCGATTCAGTCGACCTATTATCCAGATTCCTCAGCTCCGGTCACTCCGACGAGAATTTCGTCACCGATATAGTCATAAGCTTCATTCTCGCGGAAGAGATACGACCTCCGGCGCACTCACCTGGTTTTTCTGGCTACTCTCGAGATACCCCGAGGTGGAAAAGAAAATATTCGAGGAAGTCAATAACAAATCTGAAGCTTTTTCCGCTTACGACGAAGTGAAAGACATGACCTACATTCACGCTGCTATCTGTGAAAGCATGCGGCTGTACCCACCGGTTCCGGTCGACGCTAAGGACGCAGCGGCCGACGACGTTTTGCCGGACGGAACTATGGTAAAGAAGGGGATGAGAGTGGCCTTACCATTCTTACGCAATGGGGAGGTTGGAGTCAATATGGGGAAAGGACTGGGCAGAGTTTAAACCAGAGCGATGGTTACAGCGGGAGGATTCGGCGGAGGGAACGCCCGGAAAGTGGAGGTTCGTGGGAAGAGATAATTTCACGTATCCAGTTTTTCATGCAGGACCCAGGATTTGCTTGGGCAGAGATATGGCGTTCTTGCAGATGAAGAGGGTACTGGCGGAGATTGTCAAGCAGTTCAGAGTAGTTCCGGTGGCCAGCGCCGGAGAAGAACCAGTGTTCAACCAACGCCTGACTGCGGAAATGAAAGGCGGGTTTTGGGTGAGAATTGAGGAGAGAAAAAAGAAAGAGTGACAACACACAATTATCTATATATATATATACATATATATATATATGTAATCCTATGTATTATCATAGTGAGCGACTAGTTTGTTTCCGGTGAAATCTAAAATTGAATCCAACCGAAGCGAACCTCTTGTCACGTCTATTCTTTGCGATATTTTCTAATGTTAATCAATTGCTTGGAATTCGAGAAAATGGGGTTCGCTTTCGAACGTGGTGACATCCATCCATATTTGTCGAGAAAATGGGTTTCGCTTTCGAACGTGGTGACATCCATCCATATTTGTTCACACGTTCATCAAGCTCTATTTGGCTAATTGGCTTCTCTAGTGAATTTTGAGCGTAAAAGCCCACCTACCAATGCCCGGCCACATTCCGGTTCGGTCTAGTCACGGAACCAGACCAACCATGACCTAACAGTTCTCAATTTTTGGAACCGCCAGGAACAGAATCGGGTTCCAGTTCAGTTATGGTTCAATGTTGAATTTTTATAAGTCGAGTATTCGGTTTTTGTGTCGGGTTTGGGCTCAATTTTAACATGAACGAACGGAACGTAACCTTAACTTGTGGTTTTTTGGAGGTGTAGAACCTTTGGTAGTTCCTGGATCGGCTTGGAGAGGGCCGAACTGTATGAGTCGTTTAAAAATCCTGGTCTGAGTAGGTTTTGACAACTCTTTACTACCATCCAAGCAGCTTAGTGACTTTTGAGCATTGTTTATTTGAAGTTAATTAATTGAAATTAATTTTTCGAAGTACGTAAAATGCCATTTTTATATAGCCGAGTTGCACATGACCAGTTTATACATGAGGATCTCGCGTCGAGCTGTAGATGCAAATAAAAGATAAACAAAAGGACCCTTCTCTACTCTCTCTGCTATTTTTATATATAATGTCTTTGACCTTTTTCTGATCTGGGTTGGTGAAAATTGAGCAACTAATCGGCGAGCTATCGTCCTCTTTTAACATAATAAAATGACAACGATGATGTAGGAATTAGTTGTATTGATTGGGAAGGAAAAGCAAGCAGGCTTACGTACGATCAATGGAAGGAATTTGAGAAAATGAAGTTTGGGAACTACATATGACTGAGATTTCAGGGTGGGTTTGCTTTGGATAGAGTGTTTTGATCTTCGTCAGTCTGGGATTCGTGCGAAGGTGAGTGGCTTTCTTCCATTCTAATGTTTACTAGATCACAGAAAAGAAAATTAGATTTCTTTTTAAGAAGACTGAACGTCCTCTGTTTTGGAGAGTAAAAACAGAGAGCTTAAGCATTTTCTGTTTGATTTGGAATTTCTTCTTTTTGTTCAAATACAACTTGATCTAGGCCTACGATTGAATCTTATTCTTAACAGAGACGAAGATTATATTTATAAAGTTTTCAAAAAAACAGAGGAAATTCAGATGAATCTCTCTTCGTGAGAGTTAAAAATTGCAGCTTTATACTTTAGCTGGT
>CM039511.1:4446232-4571371 GCA_022432975.1 Begonia masoniana
CCCGAGCCTTCATTTGATGACGCACAATATGACAATATGTTTTGTGCGCTCATGAAAAACATTGTTCTCAACAATACACAAAACAAATTTATTATCATAAAAAAGAAAAACAGCCGTTGAAAAAGGAATATGAAGATCACAAAGTAAAGCTTGCAGCCATATTAATTCGGAAAAAGTATCAGTCATTGTCCTATACTTCGCCTTAGCCGTAGAACGTGAAGCTGTACATTGTTTCTTGGACTTTGAGGAAACCAAACAATCTCCTAAGAAAACAAAAAAAACCAGTAACCGAACGACGTGTAACAGAACAAGTATCCTAATCAGAATATGAAAAAGCTTTAAGCAATAATGATGAGGATGAAGGGTAGAACAAACCTTGGCCAATTGTACCATTAAAATACTTTAAAATCCGATGAGCAGCAACGAGATGAGCTGTAACACTCGAAAATTTATCGACTTAGTAATTACGTAACGCATCATGTCCTTTAGTTAATTGATTTTATGCAAATAATAAAATGTTATTATGAAAACTAAACTCAAAGTTTAGAAATAATTTTGGATGAAACAAATGGAATAGAAAATTTATGAAGTATTATATAAAGCTTGAATAATCAAAATTCTTAGTGATTTTTAGCTATTCACATGAAAATAGAAAGGGTTTTGGATATTTTTATTTTGAAGGAAGAGAGATCTGATGGTGATGAGGAGTGTTATAAAAAAAAATCTGAAAAATAAACAAAGAGTTGAGGTTGAATTAGAGGTTTGACAAGTCAAACTTATCAATTTTTTTTTTTTAGGTTTTCTTTAAACCTCACACATTCGAGATAAAAAATGGGGAGGTTAGTTTTCTGAATGAAGAGGGGTGAGAGGGTAATGGTGGCCTTAGAGAAATAAGACATCTCATCAAATGTTGAGGTTATCCTTTAAATGAATTATCTTAGTTTATTTTATTGATAAGATAACTTTTCTATCATCTTCTATCTTCTCCTTCGAAGCCCTTCTTTCTCCCTCATTTGCTGAATATTTCTCTCAAGAAAAACTCTCATCTATTGCCCAAGAAAATCAAGGTAAAAGGATTGATTAATTAAAGGTTGTAAGTTATAAGTTTTATGGCTTTATTGATTAGAGTTTGATTTAGGGTTTGTTGTGGGTGATTATGGTTGCACGAAAATGGATTCCTTGCTGGTCTTCTTCCATTGTTAGATACTTCTTTAAGCTATTAGCTCATATTGATGGTTGTTATGGAAAGACTTTGAAGTTTAGTTGAGTCTTGATGAAAACCTGAAATTTAAAACTAAGTACCAGACAGTTTCGGATCTGCATATTTTTGGTTGAGCTGTGTGTTTAGTTTATGAAATGAATCTTACTATGAGAAACTAGATATCTTGAGATTTCTATAGCATTTAAAATCATCGAATTCGGACAAGTATTAGATTTGTTACGAAATATGGAAGTTGGACAACATGTTAGTCAATTTCGGGTTTGTGGAATAGCATGAATAAAATGTGTTGAGTTTATTGTTTGTATGACACTTGGATTAAGTTAATGAATTGAATTACATGTTTGGATGATTATTGGAAGTTTGGTTCAATTTTGGATTTTGTTATATCATAGGTTGTAAAGTTCTCAAGGTTAAGTGAACGATTGAGATAAATTGGCTAAGGAATCGAGATAAGTAGTATATGTATGCGCTTTGCCTTCGAGCCTACATCATAGGACGCTAGGTTTATTGTAACACCCGGCATTTTGGCCGGGAAATTATCCCTCGAAATTATCCAATGGGATTAGGTTTATATTAGTATAATGTATGTTTTGGTGAAATTTGTTGGGATGTTTAGTGGAAAACTAAACCAAAGTGTAACCAAAGCATTCATTTAGTTAGAAAACCAATGGAGGGGTTGTTTAGGTAGGAATTAAGGTAGGTGGGAGGAAGCCAATGAATGGCTGCCAAGTGTTCAACTTGCTGAACAAGATATGTTCTTCCTCCTACGTGAAACCCTCATTTTTCTCTTCTCTGCTTTCTCTCTGCCAGACGGAGTGCGACAGATTTCCAAAACTCTGTCTTCTCCATTTTTCTCTAGTTTTCTCCAGTAAAGGTTCGTGCATCACCGAGGTAACCCGTTCAAGACTGCAACTCACGGACCACAGGTAAGTTCATACCCGTAGGTTGGCCCTTAAGGCCCTACATCACGGAGGTACTAGGTTTCCATTTCTGTCGGGTTGTTTCGGGTAGAAAAGTTAGAGTTACGTTCTGAGTTATCTGTTTTTTTTTTTCCTTATGTTCTTCTGTTTCAAGTTTAAGCACTGTAAATGCTCATGCATACATGATTTTCCCGAAAGACATACAAAAGTTTTCTGTGCACGACTTCGAAGTTAAGAAGGATAAAATCTGACTGTAATTTAACGTTCGGTTAAGTGTGGGATGGGGACTGGTGTTCTGCTCTGCTACGCCTGTTTCCCTACAGGGACTGGTGTTCTGAATTACTAGTGCCTGATAGTGCACTTCTGTTACATCTGTTTCCCTATAAGCCCCACTTTCTGACAGATAAAAATAATGTTCTGTAATGTCATTGTATTTCCGAAATGTTCATGCATTGCATATGCATCACTGCATTATATTATGTTCTTACTGAGCTCTAGGCTCATAGTTGAACTCTCTGATGTAGGTACTGAACCCGTGGATGAGGATTTTGTGCCTCAGACCGACGAATAGGTGGTTGGTGGTTCGAGCTCTTGGGGGTGGTTGCTGCAGTCAGACGTATTTCTGTCCCGAGGTTTAAGTTTTAAAGTGAATTTCATGTCTGTAAACCCTATTAGGATTTTGGTGTTTTCGTTTTAAAATCCTGTTTAGAACTTTGTTGGGATTTTTGTAATGTATAGGTTTTGGTGTTCAAGTTTTTAAACCTCTGTAATTGACAGTTGAATGCATGTTTTGATTTATTCTGGAACTGCTTGGAGTTCTCCTATTTTAGGTTGTGTAAGGATTGTCTCGAGCTTTAGAGCTATCCATACAGTCTGGTTTCTTGCACTTCTGTCATGTTTTTATGCATGTTTTAAAACTGTGTTTTGAATCAGGTTTTCGTGAAATTTGTAATTCCTACGCCTTCTGTTTTTATGCATTTAAGTTTTTGTCTTCTGAGTTTTTAAGTATTTGGCTAAGTGTTAGTCGTCCACGCCTTCAGTAAAACAGTTGTCATTCTTTTCAGTAAAATAGTCGTCCACGTCCATTCTGCCTTCAAAATAATAGTCTATTTTGCCTTCGGATTTTGTTCTTTATTCGGCTAAGTGTCATCGTCCACGATAACGTCGCCGAGAGTCAGCCTGTTATTTTAAAAGCCCAAAGTTTGTCTCTGATTTTAAACGTCCACGAACTGCTGTGTCCACTGTTTTTGTCTTTTAGTGCAAACGTCCACGGACTCCTGTGTCCACTGTTTTTGTCTTTTAGTACAAACGTCCACGGACTCCTGTGTCCACTGTTTTGCCTCTGTTATTTTTAAAAGTCCACAGCCCCTGTTGTTTTTAAATGTCCACGACTCCCGAATGTCCACGACTACTGTAGTCTTCCACAGTATGTCTTCCAGTTTACGTTTTCCATTTTTATTTCCTGTTTTATTCTGATTATTCACTCCAGTCGTCCATTTCTGTTCCCTATTTTTCCTAGTTTCTTCTGTCATTCACTCCTGTAACCTAGCTTTAAATTAGTTGTCGTTCTCTCTCTGTAAAGTGTTTTTCTTTTAGGGTTTTCTATGTTTCTTCATGTTGTTTTCTGTCGTATATTTATGTAGCCTAAATATTAATATGTCTTCTGTCTTCTGTCTTTCGGTTCAATTTTCTGTTAAAGCTTTAAAAGTAAAGTTAAAAAAAAAATAATATGTCATGTTTTAAAATGTCCGGAGTGATGGCTTGGCTCTCGGATCCCGATCGGGACTAGGTTTCAGGCTGTCACATTTATGATTGTATGTTATTATACGCTTTGATTATGTCATGCATCATGGTTTTAAAGGTACGAAAACGAAAAAAAAAAAGAATTTCTCATGTTTTATGAAATGTCATAGTTTGAAACGAAACGTTAAAAACGAAATGATAAGAAATGTAAGAAAAGACTATGCAAGAGTGGGGTTTAGGTATGGCCGTCTCGAGAGGTGGACCTCGAGGTGTGCATCATTTTCTCCCTCTTTACGTGATCATGGCTGTCCCATGAGGTGTGCCTACTCTTTCTAGAGCGAGTTTGACCGTCTCGTGAGGTGTGCCCACTCAATCTAGTACGTAAAGAAGCAGAGAAAGAATGAATAAAATGAAAACGAAAACGAAAACGAAAAATGAAATGAGATGGAAGAAATTGCATATATTAGGATATGAGTTATGTAACATGTTTTCATTTCATTATTGCACTATGTAAACTTTTCAAATTCCCGAGCTTCATTTAATGACGCACAATATGACAATCAATGTCAATATGTTTTGTGCACTCATGAAAAACATTATTCTCAGCAATATACAAAACATATTTATTATCACAAAAAAGAAAAGTAGCTGTTGAAAAAGGAATATTGTGACGACCCCAGCGGGCCGACACGGGACATCGACGTGACTTTGTAGGAACTTAGACTCCAATTTGGATGTAAAATTTTTCTTTTTCTTCAAAACATTAAACCGGTTTTTCGTACGTTTATACCCTTTAAAATACGTAGGAAACGTTCATAAAATACATTTGAAAAATATCGTAAAACGTTAGGTTGAAACGTGTTTGAAAATCAAAAACTAAAAAAAATATTTTTGGAGCACATGGCATGCGGTGCGTGCGTCGCCCAGTCAGTGCGCGCACAGCGCGCTGTCGCTGCGCACGCGGTGCGCTGTCATTGCGCGTGCAGCATAAACCTGGTGCGCGCGCGGCACCCACATAGTGCCCGCCTCGCACTTCGAATCAGTCGATCGATCGCGCCCCTCGCGCGACCGATTGGCTCACGCTTCGGGGGCGCGCCTCATACAGCGATCAACGACCGATCGATCAGCCACCAGCGCTTGGCACGCTCCGCTCGTGCCTTGCGCGTGCGGTACGTGCCTTGAGCACACGCACACCTTGCGGCCACCTCGCGCCCCTCACGCCCATTTCCACCTTTTTCCATCTTTTCCATCTTTTCTTCATCCCTTTTCACCTACATTTCATCTTAAACCATCATTAAACTTCTCCTCAACATATTCAACCCATCAAACACTTTAAAACCTAAAAACGTAACTCAAAAACGTGTTCGAAAACGTAGCAGAATTTACGAAAACAAACTTCATGAAATGACTCTATAAACCGAACGTATCCATACATAACCTAAAAAACCCAAATAGTTTCAGAAAATCTTTAATTTCAAATCTAACTATATGTTGCGAAAAATCGTGATACGCAAGTGCACGTGTCGCAAAAGTAATAAAGTGTGTATAAGTACGAGTGTCGATCCCACGAGGAATAATTATATTAAATATTGAATATCTAATTTTCAGTTTAATTTGAAAAGAAATAATAAGTGGTTTTTGGATTTTAAACTAAAATAATTCAAATAAAAATCAACAATTTAAATAAAAGATTTAAATTTAAAAGAGTAAGATTATATGATGAGAAAATCCAGGGTTCCGATTTCACTTAGCTAATCTTATTTATTAAACCTAATTCAAGTAACTAAATCTTATTCCTTCGTGTTGATGGCAATTTCACAAAAATATTCATCAATCTCTCTCGAGCAAAGACAAACTTATTCAATTAACGAATTATCACCTCTCGGTCTCTAATCCTGAGAATTAATTGAATACATTAAGAACAAGAAATTATATTACCACTCAAACGCCCTAACTATCTCCAGCCTAGGATCCTTTTTAAGGCAATTTATTCAGTGCACGGTTAAATTCTCCGCTCTCGCATCTCGAACTAACCCTAAAGTTCTTAGTTTTGGTGATCAAGCAAACCTAAGTATTACGTTCAGAATAAATTACTCAACACAGAACAGGAACAGAAAATTAAATACTTGAATCAAGAAAAATAAATAATCATAGTAAAGTTACGTCGAAACCCTAGAACTAGAAGTTTAGTTCATGCTAAAATAAAGAAAAACAATAAGAATAATAAAGAAGTTCATCGTTCAGAAGAAAAAAGGAAAGAAAAACTATGCTGAATCCCAATTCCAGAAGCTCTCGCTCGGTTCCGGTCTCCGTCTTGCTCTCGCTCTCTGGGGCTATCTTGAATGAATCCTACAATTAGGTTAACATATAACTTATTTATCAATTAATTTGAAGCCCAGCCCACAATCATCTTCGACGGCTAAGATTAAAACAAGCTTCAACGGTCCAGATTCAAACACCTCAATTAATTAAAATAGCCGATTGATCAACGGTTGAGATTAAAATAATTAAAATAGCCGATCGATCGACAATTGCTCTGATTTCACCGAAACCTATAATTCTCCAATTTTTTCTACACACTCACCAAATATATCAGAATTTTCATATACTTGAGTAAAACTCATCAATTCGTTATCACACCCCCAAACTTGAATGAAAGCTTGTCCTCAAGCGAACAAAGATAAGCATAAAAATCTAACAAAGTTTATCCAAGAATTTCTAAAATTTAAAGTCTGCAAAATATTTAAAATTTCCATGGTAAAATCATCTAAATCATAGTTCACAGTATTTCGTCTCAGCTTGATATTTGCATGCAAATAAACCATCTAAATAAACACTTTCAATAATACAACTCATGATATCACATTGAGAGAAACTTAATCAGAAATTCTTGTGTGTGTACATGCTCAAACTCATTCTCGTTTAACTGATAGATCTATAATTGTGTCTTATGAGAAGGGAAATCAAAAATACCTCTCAGGGTCACTCCATTCCACTCTTATTGTTCATCAGTCTTGCCCATTAATCACTAATAACAAATATGAATAAACAGAATAAAAGTCGGTAGGTCTTTAATTAAGCTTGCAATGTAAGGCCGGGTTTATAAGGTAGGAATATTTTGGATTCAAGCGAAACTCTAGAGCACAATCCATCCTTATGCCACCCTCACTCCTTACACTCACTTAAACTCTTTTCTAATCAGTTAACTCAATAATCCCCTCAAACTTGTCTCACTCTCTATTTTTCAAAACCAACTCCTTTGTCAATGTCTTTACTAACAAACATAAAATACAAATAATAACAATAACAACAAATTAAATAACATATAAGAAATTGTTCTACTACTGAACAATTCAACTTTTTTTTTTTCTTTTCTTTTCTTTTCTTCTCTTCTTTTTTTTTTCACAACTTTAATCACTGAAAAATATAAAAGAAGAATAAATAAAATCTCAAAATACTAACAATTTAGACAATTGACAAAAGAATTAGCTCTGATTCTCACCACTACTTTCTCCAACTCTCCCCATAATATGTACCCACAACCCTGTGCTCAATAAACAGGATAGTTAAAATAATTTCAGGGTAGGCTAAGTTAGGGTTGACAAAATAGTGGTAAATAAAGGTTCAAATAGGAGACTAAGGGTGCCATTTAAATGACACAAATGAGGTATGTCAATAAAAGCTCAAACGATTCAAAAATGGCCTAAGTCATTCTCTTAATTCTGCAAAAATCACAATTTGTATTCATGAATGCAGGGCAAAACCACGAACAATTTAATACTCACTAATCACTCACTAAATTTAAATGGAGCTCACTCCCTTTCAGTGTTTACACTCAAGCACTCCTTACTGTGTTTAGGCTCTCGATCTCAAGACAACAATTTATATCATTATCAGCTAAATTTAAACAAGAATGAACATTTCCACACAAACAAGTCTAACTTCCTAAGCTCCACTCAATGCTACTATCATAGATCATATTATCTCAGAATCTATTCAGAAGTTGAAACATGCATTGATCAAAGGTGCAATCATCGACACTTTAAACAAATGGAATAAATAATCATACCATAGAATTTAAAATATTAAGCAGACTTCCTAAAAAATAATATCCAAATAAAAACCCCCCCAAACTTAATATAGACATTGTCCCCAATGCTAAATCAGTTTAAATTAGTAGGGTAAAGTAAAAGTACCTCATATCGTCTCAGGCAGCCGTCAGTGTGGTGGAACTTCGGTCGAAGGAACGATCAATCAGGATTTTTTTTTTTTTTTTTTTTTCAGGAAAAATAAATTCAAAATAAACTAAAACTAAAGACGAAAATAATAATAAAGGTGAAACGTGAGAACAGAAAAAATAGTAATAACAATAATAATAATAATAAAGCAAAACGAAAATAAAAACAGTAACAAATAAATATAAGTAAATAAAGTTAATAATAATAATAATAATAATAATAATAATAATAATAAGAACTAAATAAATTAATGGGTTACCTCCCACCAAGTGCGTGTTTTAACGTCGTCAGCTTGACGATATGTTGCGTCATGTGGGATCACGATATATAATGGAATTTGCATTTTTAACCGTACCGTCCCAATATGGTAACCATTGTTGCCCATTTACGAACTTATCATTTGCCAAAAGTTTGTTGTAGTCGGGTGGTTTCTTTATATGTGGTAGGACCCGTAATGAATGGCGACTCCCCCAAACTTTCAACATGTTGCTTTCCATTAGGCTCAAGAAAATCGTTTGGTTGACGTGAAGCTTCTATTGGGTACTCCAGTGATTTATACACCTTGAATTGACATCTTCATCTTGTACGTGCAATTTAAGCTCTCCCTTTCTAGGCAATTACAGCACACCCTGTGGCTAAGAATGGATCGACCTAAATATTATAGGGATACAACGATCTTCCTCCATATCAAGAATCAAGAAATCAGCGAAAAAATAAACTTGTCGACTTTGATGAGACATCTTCAATAACCCCATACGGATGCTTTATATAGCGATCGACCATCTGCAGAACTACACTTGTGGGCTTTGCTTCACATTACCAAGCCTCCGAAATATAGATTAAGGCATCAGGCTAATGCCCACCAAGTGCGTGTTTTAACGTCGTCAGCTGACGATATGCTGCGTCATGTGGGATCACGATATATAATGGAATTTGCATTTTTAACCGTACCGTCCCAATATGGTAACCATTGTTGCCCATTTACGAACTTATCATTTGCCAAAGTTTGTTGTAGTCGGGTGGTTTCTTATATGTGGTAGGACCCGTAATGGCGACTCCCCCAAACTTTCAACATGTTGCTTTCCATTAGGCTCAAGAAAATCGTTTGGTTGACGTGAAGCTTCTATTGGGTACTCCAGTGATTTATACACCTTGAATGTGACATCTTCATCTTGTACGTGCAATTTAAGCTCTCCCTTTCTTAGGTCAATTACAGCACCCCCTGTGGCTAAGAATGGTCGACCTAATATTATAGGGATACCACGATCTTCCTCCATATCAAGAATCAAGAAATCAGCGGAAAAAATAAACTTGTCGACTTTGATGAGGACATCTTCAATAACCCCATACGGATGCTTTATAGAGCGATCGACCATCTGCAGAACTACACTTGTGGGCTTTGCTTCACCAATACCAAGCCTCCGAAATATAGATAGAGGCATCAGGCTAATGCTCGCTCCCAAATCACAAAGTGCCCTTTCAAATATAGAATTCCCAATTTCGCATGGAATAGTGAAACTTCCTGGGTCTTTCAGTTTTTGTGGAAGCTTCCTCTGAATAATAGCACTGCATTCTTCTGTAAGAGCTATAAAACCACACTCCTCTATTTTGCGCTTGTGGGAAAGAATATCTTTCAAAAATTTTGCATATTTAGGCATTTGCTCGAGAGCCTCAGCGAATGGAATGTTGATGTGGAGCTTTTTGAAGATATCAAGGAACTTAGCAAACTGGTTATCAAACTTTGCATTTTTCAGGCGTTGTGGGAAAGGAACGTTGGAGATGATCTCCTTTGGAATCTGAGCTGGAGCGTCCAGTAGCTCTTGATCCTTTGATGTGGACTCGGATGATGACGAATGCACTCCGTCATGTGCAACCACTTTCTTATTTTCCTTGGCACAATTTTCAAACACTGCTCCACTTCTAAGTGTGATAGCATTGCACTGTTCTCTAGGATTGACTTCAGTGGAACTAGGTAATGTGCCCTGAGGACGACCATTTAATGCAGCTGCCATCTGGCCCATTTGAGTTTCCAAACTTCGAATTTGAGCTGACTGGTTTTGCAAGGTAGTGCGTGTTTCAGCCATAAATTTATTAGTATGCTCCCCCATTTCGGCAATGATACTACTAGTGCGCTCACCCATTTTGGCAATTAACTCTTCAAGATTAACTTGTCTTTCCTGTACTGGTGGTCCTTGTTGAGGTACTTGAGGCGGTTGCACGACGTTGTTCTGATTCTTCCATGAAAAATTCGGGTGATTGTTGCGCCCCCCATTAAAATAATTCCCTGAATTCTGATAGGTTGGTCTGGTATAATTTCCCACGAATTGAGCTTGTTCAGACGAATTACTAGCCATTTGGTTCCCTTGCTGACAGTTCTCACTAGCATGTGGTCCTTGGCACCAACGACATTGTATGATTGGGGAATGAATGGCATTAACTGGAGCTTGATTACCCTGGATGTGCTGAGTGAGGGATGCAATCTGTGTAGTCAATGCTTTTATCGCTTCCATTTCTGGGGTATTAGGCTGCCTCCTCAAAATCTGACGTTCAACCGGACACTGATCATTATTTAAGGATAACTCTTCTAACAAGTTGAACGCCTCCACTTCTGTCTTTTGTAGTAGTGATCCACCAGCTGCTGAATTGACAAGAGTCCGTGTAGAAACTGATAAGCCAATGAAGAATGTCTGTATTTGTATCCATTGTGGTAGACCATGTTGGAGGCATTTTCTTAAAAGCTTCTTGAATCTGCCCCATGCTTCATAGATTGTCTCACCATCAAATTGAGTAAAATTTGTGATCTCATCGCGGAGTTTCGCCATCTTTTCAAAGGGAAAGAATTTGGATAGAAATTTCTGCACTAATTCATTCCATGTGGTAATTGAATCCGAAGGTAAGGAGTTTAACCAATTCTTCGCGCGATCTCTTAGTGTGAAGGGGAATAACCTGAGCTTGATAGCATCCTCAGAGACATTATGGTATTTAAAAGTATCACAGACCTCGACGAAGCTAGCAATATGATCCTTCGGGTCCTCATTAGGCAGGCCACAAAATTGATACTGTTGGATCATTTGTATTGTTCCCGGCTTTATTTCAAAATTATTGCACGTGATGGCAGGTTTTCGAATTGCTGACTGAACCCCGTCCATGGATGGCATAACATAATCGAGCAAAGTTCGTCGTCCGACCTCTGCCACTTCAACCCTCTGTTGTAGATTTGCATTTTGATCATCTGCCATAATTGCTTGTTTTGTTTCCCTTCGATTTCGGCGACAAGTTCGTTCAATTTCAGCGTCGAGAGGGATTAGGTTGGCAGTACCTAATTTTCGCATACACCTGTAATGTGCCAATAATATAATTTAAGCCTAGCAGCAAAAGAAAATTCAAATATAAACTAAAATCAAATAATTCAATAATAACAAAATTAATTCCCCGGCAACGGCGCCAAAAACTTGTTGCGAAAAATCGTGATACGCAAGTGCACGTGTCGCAAAAGTAATAAAGTGTGTATAAGTACGAGTGTCGATCCCACGAGGAATAATTATATTAAATATTGAATATCTAATTTTCAGTTTAATTTGAAAAGAAATAATAAGTGGTTTTTGGATTTTAAACTAAAATAATTCAAATAAAAATCAACAATTTAAATAAAAGATTTAAATTTAAAAGAGTAAGATTATATGATGAGAAAATCCAGGGTTCCGATTTCACTTAGCTAATCTTATTTATTAAACCTAATTCAAGTAACTAAATCTTATTCCTTCGTGTTGATGGCAATTTCACAAAAATATTCATCAATCTCTCTCGAGCAAAGACAAACTTATTCAATTAACGAATTATCACCTCTCGGTCTCTAATCCTGAGAATTAATTGAATACATTAAGAACAAGAAATTATATTACCACTCAAACGCCCTAACTATCTCCAGCCTAGGATCCTTTTTAAGGCAATTTATTCAGTGCACGGTTAAATTCTCCGCTCTCGCATCTCGAACTAACCCTAAAGTTCTTAGTTTTGGTGATCAAGCAAACCTAAGTATTACGTTCAGAATAAATTACTCAACACAGAACAGGAACATAAAATTAAATACTTGAATCAAGAAAAATAAATAATCATAGTAAAGTTACGTCGAAACCCTAGAACTGGAAGTTTAGTTCATGCTAAAATAAAGAAAAACAATAAGAATAATAAAGAAGTTCATCGTTCAGAAGAAAAAGGGAAAGAAAAACTATGCTGAATCCCAATTCCAGAAGCTCTCGCTCGGTTCCGGTCTCCGTCTTGCTCTCGCTCTCTGGGGCTATCTTGAATGAATCCTACAATTAGGTTAACATATAACCTATTTATCAATTAATTTGAAGCCCAGCCCACAATCATCTTCGACGGCTAAGATTAAAACAAGCTTCAACGGTCCAGATTCAAACACCTCAATTAATTAAAATAGCCTATTGATCAACGGTTGAGATTAAAATAATTAAAATAGCCGATTGATCGACAATTGCTCTGATTTCACCGAAACCTGTAATTCTCCAATTTTTTCTACACACTCACCAAATATATCAGAATTTTCATATACTTGAGTAAAACTCATCAATTCAAGTATTAAAGAGTACAATAAAGTGTGTAAAATACACACTTATCACTATACATCCTATTTCAAAAAACTTAAAAAACATAGACAAAACTTAGACTTCAACCACGAGTCAAAATTTGCCTTACTGCCACCATCAACCCCCATGAGCTTGTCCCAGCAACTGCGTCTACTCGTTAGCTTGAGGCTTGAAGTCATCATCTGTACGGTCAGTACCTACATCATGAAGTTCATCTAATGAGCATAAAGCTCAGCAAGTTCATAACAATGACATACGATGCTCGTGCTATGCATGATACTTTTCAAAACATGTACATACTTTATTTTTCATTTAGTTCCAGTGACATAGTGGTTAAAGGAACGTGTTAGAGGAATAGATACTAGAACATAACATGTGTCCCTCCGGCCCAGGTCAGGCCCAGGATCAGCGGAGTTTTAACCGCCCCCTGGCCCACCCAGCGGTAAGGATTCACAGGGCTTATGGTGGGCGATTTTGTATGCTATTCCCCGTCCCACAACTTAACCGATACATTACATAACATGACATTTTCTTATCTTTCTTACATAAAACATGTGCATAAAACATTTTCATGATTTCATTGAAAACGTGATGTATGAACATACAGTGTGCATTGTTAGTGATTTTTTACACCCTAATTCAAGTGCACGTGTCGCTAATGAAGTAATAAAATAAGTAAAAGTCGATCTCACGAGGATATTTTTAATCAAATTAATGTTGCTATAAATTTCTATAAAATAAAGATGAAAATATTGAAATTAAATAAATAGTAAGAAGTGATGAATTAAAATTGCTTGAAATTAATTAAGACTAAAAATAGAAATGATTTAAAAAGGTAATTATGAGAAAAACCTTGGTTAAGGTTGATTTCCTCATTACATACATTTACTACTGATACTAGAGCAATTATACAACATTAGTCACAGAACAGCAATATTCATAATATTCCTAGGGTTTCGTCGAATTGCCTAGATAAATTCGTTTTAGAATTTTCTTTTCGACTTTGAAAAGATAAAAACTTAATTCGAATTTTCATATAAACCTATTCTTAACGCCAAATAAATTAATATTAGCTACTTTGCAACAATTTTTATTTATTTAATTACTCATGCATCTAAATTCTTATTTACCTATCGATACAATAGGAACATTTGATATTGAATTTGTTATTCGACATAATTCAATTTTCGCAATAAAAATCATGAGAAATTGTTCAATGACAGAATACGTAGCATTCATAAATTAGAATAAAAGCATGTAAAGAGTACTCTCTCTCCTAACCAAGATAAAAGAAAATAGCCTAAAATCATAATGAAAATAAAACTAAAAATAATAATATTCATAAAAACATCAACAGTAAAAGAGAAGAAGAGGAAAGCCAAAAAATGTCGTCGATCTCCCTGGTGCAGACCACTCTTCTCTGTTTTCTAATGCTCCCTGATGTTGCCCAGAAAAATCTCTCTTTTCAATTGCTTCCTCCTCCCTTTTGTTCTCTCTCCAAATTTCATTTAATTTGTTTTTTTTTCTTTGATTCCAGCATCCTTTCTCTCTCATCATATTCAGAGTGATTTTTCAGCAACGATTTCTCCCTTTTTTTCTTGATTTGATTTCTTCATTTCTAGTAACAATAATCTCCTTAATTTGCTTTCTTTCTCTTTATAATTCTTCAGCATTTGAATTCGATATTCTCGCTAATAGCTCTGCATTTAAATAAGAAAATATAAAATTTGAATTAATGTTAGAAATCTGCTTTTAATAGAGAATATGCATAGAATTTATTAAATTTAATCAAAGCATTGATGCTGCAGCATTAGGTAGCAATTATAGTAAATCCTATCAATTTCTTCTTACATTCACTCAATTCATATAAGTTCTATCAATTAATTACCGTATAAAATAACTCTAATTTAAGAGTTATCATGCATATGTATAACATAAATAGTATACATATCCTCAAAGCGTAAAGCATAACATAAACTACAAAGACAGGTCAGTCAAACAATAATTCTAACCTAACTATCCATCAATGTACCCCATGAAAGCATAAAACCTAATACCTCCGTGATGTAGGCCTTAAGAGCCAAACACATACAGTATGAACTTACCTGTGGTCCGTAGAAAACTCTGCACTTGTTCAACGTTCTTTACGTCGCAGACACCTATTAACGTAACAGTCGAAAACATTAACATCCAACCAAATTGAAACAAAGTCCAATACTTATCAAACAAATGCATAAGTCAATTCAAATAGCTTAAACCTAATCAACTATCAAATTTCAACAAATTTCCATTCAAAACTCGGTTTTTGTCGAAATTTTTAGTCAAATCTTCAGACGGTCGTAACTTCCTCAATTTTCATTCGTTTTCGATGATTCAACAGGCTACGAAAACCTTATAACGTCTAGTTTAGCATAGACTCATCCATTTATAGAAAAAAAAATCGAAAATAGGGCCAGAAATCCAAAATCGCGGACAGCCCTTTTTTTTTTATTTTTCTTTTAAAAACTTACTCGTTTTTGCTTCAAACATGAACTTCTATCCATTTACACATCCAATAATGCATTAGATAAGTTTAAATCCAAGTTAAACGTCAATTTATGGAGGGAGAAATTTTTGATTTTCAGAAATCTCAAAACCCGCTTCAAAACTCTGTTCAAAACTCTAAATACACGTCAACTAACCTAGATAATGCATAAACCGAAGGAAACTTACCTTAATACGTCGGAAACGGAGCTTTGTTTTTGCGTAACGTGAGGAAGAAAAAGAAGAGGAGAGAGAGTGTTATAGTTTTTTAAAACTTTTCCCTAACTCGATTTAAACCCCTCATCTTTACTTAATTCAATTTACACCCTCGTCTATTCCTCTTCTTATCGTTTGAATCCCATTTTGTTATTTTCGTCCATTACTTGTTCTTAAATAAAATCTCATCCATAATATTGATAAAATATTTTAAGGACAAACTCATGAACAGAAAGGTCGGGTGTTACAAATATGAAGATCACAAAGTAAAGCTTGCAGCCATATTAACTAGGAAAAAAGTATCGATCATTGTCCTATACTCCGCCGTAGCCGTAGAACGTGAAGTTGTACGTTGTTTCTTGGACTTTCAGGAAACCAAACAATCTCCTAAGAAAACAAAAAAACTAGTAACCAAACGACATGTAACAGAACAAGCATCCCAATCAGAATATGAAAAAGCTTTAAGCAATAATGATGAGGATGAAAGGTAGAACAAACCTTGGCCAATTGTACCATTAAAATACTTTAAAATCTGATGAGCAGCAACGAGATGAGCACACTTAGGCTTGTCAAGAAACAGACTTAAAACATTAACAGAAAGATCCGGATGAGTTATTGTAAGATACAATAGAGGACCAATCAATCGACGAAACAACTTGGGATCCTCAAGTAGGTTACTATCCTTAGACAAAATTTTGAGAGTAGGATCCATAGGAGTAAAAGCAGGCTTAGAATCAAGGAAACTTGTATCTTGCAAAAGCTCAAGAGTATAGCGCCTTTATTAACTAAAATACCTTTAACTGAATGATCAACCTACAATCTGAGAAAGAAAAGTAGATTGCCTAAATCTTTGATCTTGAAAGTAGAATTAAGATAAATATTCAAATCAGCTATTGCAGAAGAAGAATTCTCGGCTACCATTATGTCATCAACATAGACTAAAATTGTAACGACCCCCGGGGTGCCTTCACGGCATGTCATCTCCCGGTTTTAACCTCGACCACGTGGTATTCTCTCAGAGCACGTCACCCTACGTGGCCAGGTGGCACTGTTCTTCACGACCTTCTCCCTCTTGGAAAGAGAGTTTTTGCCTGCTCCAGCACTCGAACCTAGGACCTCCAGGCTATAATCCATGGGCTACAAGTGCTGGTACCATTTGTGTTAGGCGCCCTCATAGCACGTCATCTCCCGGTTTTAACCTCGACCACGTGGCACTCTCTCAAAGCACGTCGTCCCACGTGACCATGTGGCACCATTCCTCACGACCTTCTCCCCCCAGAAAAGGAAGTTTTTGCCTTTCCCAGCACTCGAACCAAGGACCTCCAGGCTATAATCCATGAGCTACAAGTGTTGGTACTACTTGAGCTAGTGAACGGTTCCACCTGGCCACGTGGGGCAACGTGCTCTGAGAGAGTGCCATGTGGTCGAGGTTAAAACCAGGGGATGACGTACTGTGAAGGCGCCTCGGGAGCCGTTACAAAAATGGCCAGAGAAATCTTTTCATGTTTACGGATAAACAGTGAGTTATCAGTCTGAGATCGAAAAAAACCATTAGATAACAATGCTGCAGATAGTTTACAAAACCATTGCCGAGATGCTTATTTCAGTAAGTTGTCTCCTATTTCTCAGCCGAGTGCAAAATTCACGACGTAACCATGCTATTACAGCGAGTCTAGTTAAAGAAGAACTCAACAGAAGAAGATGACTTAAAAATAGTACAGCCAATAAAAGAGAGCTTGTTTTTAGCAGTCAGTGTCGTGGTTATTGATCGTCTCCAAGTGTTGAAGTATAGACCAATAAGAAGACGCCTAACCAAAATCAAACTTGTATGAGCTCTGCTTTGCAAGAAAGATGGACTTGATGAATCATATGTGACAGTCGGTGTACGATTTCTAGTCGCTTGATATGAATTCATAGTGCACCTAGAAGAATTGACAGCATTTTGACCCCGTGCCTTTGAGGAGAGATTAGGGCTAAAGACTTGAGATTATGGTAAAAGGCTTCACTCTGATACCATATTACGAAGAAGATAAGGCTGAAAATAAACTCTTCTTGAATTAATTCAGACTTGAGGAAGGGACAAGAACCAAGATCTAAAGAGAAGGGTGCTTCAAAAACTTCAGAATTGCTTCGTAGGATCTTGTGAGGATAAATTCATTGCACATCTCAACGAGATCTCTAGTATGGACATGGTCTTCCTTGTGTCAAGGTATTTTTCTTTTCCATGTGATCCAGAGTGTCGTCTTGGAGAGTCATTCAAGTCCGAGAATTCAATTTGGGCGTCAGATTTGAGCAGCTGTTTACATTACTATCAATCGAGATCGTTTCTAGCAAGATTAGCCGGGCTTCAGACCGTTGTGTATGTACCTTTGAAATGTGGTCTTGTAGAACTTGGCTCGGTTAAATCAACTCCGGAGGAACAGAAGGTTTTGGATATGGTCAAATCTCTGTTTGGGGAGTCTGATTATCCGCAGTCAAAGGCATTTCCAAAACTTTTCGGACACGAACTAAGTCTAGGTAGCTCAAAATCTCCGACACTAGGCATTCTTTTTTGGCCAAAGATAGAAGACGATGCAGATATGACTACGGATGCTTATGACGTACAACCACTCGGTAATCATATTTTTGGAAATTCTTCGAATGAGTATAGAAGCGATGACAATGAAACAAAGTTTTTTCCTCAAGCAAGGCAAGACATTGTCGGGGGTTTAAATGCTCAGCCGAGGGTCTCTTGTTTGGAGTTTCCCCTCGATGAGTCAGCTCAAGCCGACGAGAGAAAACCGAGAAAAAGAGGGAGAAAGCCTGCAAACGAGAGGGAAGAACCATTGAATCACGTGGAAGCAGAGAGACAGAGGCATGAGAAGCTCAACCAACGATTCTACGCGTTAAGAGCTGTCGTCCCTAACATATCGAAAATGGACAAGGCTTCGCTTCTTGGCAACGCCATTGCTTACATTACTGATCTCCAGATGAAAATTCAGCTGTTGGAAACCGAGAAACATATGGGAAGCGACAAACAAAAGACACTTCCCGCTCCGGAAATTGATTTTCAGACAAGAGAAGAGGATGCTGTCGTGCAATTGAGTTGCCCCCTGGACACTCACCCTGTTTCCAAAGTCATTCAAACCTTCGAAGAACATCAGATTGTCCAAAAGAATGTAATGCTTCCAGTACAGAATCAGGCATGGTTGTTCATACGTTTTCCATTCAAACCGAACCCGGCACTGCTGAGCAGTTGAAGGAAAAGCTGGCTGCTTCCCTCTCGAAATGATCGAAAAATGTAAAGCTGTTTTCGAATGTTAACGTTAAATCGAAAACATTATTATCTGTACTCATCATTTTAACTCCAGATAATGTTAGCAAGTTTATGAAGATAATGGTGCTTCTTTCATTCATGTGGTGATTTGTCTTCACGGGTTCATTTTGTTTTCAGTTGATACCCTTGAATGTTCTTGTTCTTAGGAGTTTATTTCTTCCCCAGTGAAATAAAATCAATAGTTTGTGTATTTGAAAGAGTCGTGAGACAAATTATGGTGTGGAACTTATTCTGGTTCGTGCAATTGCTCCTCAAATTTTGACTTTACAGACGAGAAAAGTCATCGTAAAACATGGGACTTGACCTAATTGGTCTTTACTTTTTACAACAATACAGATAACTTCATGCCTTGACATGTTCCCTAAATGCCCACTTTATTTGATTACGCCATTATATTAGTCTCTAATTATATTCGTTAACGTGTCAAACAACGATAAATATAATTAATGTCATAAATTAATTATTTATAATACGTTACATTATTGTATAAATCATTATTTGTCACGTCGGTAAGTAAATGGAACATTGCTCTTAATTTAAATATTATAATTTGGCGACTCAAACTTATAATAAGTGTAATGATACGTTTATTCTCTTATTATATTTTTTTAAAATACTCATTGTCACGTCAAATAATTATTAATGTAATTAATTAATTATTTATAATTTATTAATATAATTATACATTAATTTTCTAGCGAGTATTTTAATTGAGCAAACATAATATTATTATTTTTTTTAAAGAATATTTCCGAAACTAAAAGAAAAAAGAATTTTATCCAACCAACCACCTAATATTTTTCATAAATGTTACAGTAATAATAAGTTCTCTTTTACATTGACTAATTAAAAAAAGATTGAGTAATGCTAGATTTACTCTCTTAAAATACTCACGGACATGTTAAATAATTTAGAATATTATGTGAATTTAGACTGTATATGCACAAATTGTTGTTTTAGTATATGTTAGTTTGCATAAAATTACTTTAGTAAATTTATGTGTATTTTATAAATAGTTAATTTTTTATATTAATTACATAAATAATTATTTGATTTTACGAGAGTATAATAAAAGAATAACAGTATCGTTATTTTTCAAAAAAAAAAAAATATTGTATTGATCAAAGTCATTAGGAGGACCTTATTTCTTTCAACCTTCAAACAATGGCTTCGTCAAATTCAGAAAAACCATTTGAACCGGAGTCAAAATCAACCCTGCGAACCCTGTGTTGTGTAACAATATAAATAGCTTCCCTCTCCGACAACATAAATCACTCACTCACTCATCAGACTTCATAAAGAAGAGAGAGAAAGAAGCAGTAGAAACAAAAACCATGGCATTCTGTCTGAACAAAACCCTTCTCTTCATCTTCATCATTCTCTCAGTCTCTCCCCGGCTTGAAGCTGTCAGACCCATCAAGGATGAGCAATGGACGAGCCATGAAGGTCCTCGCCTTCCGCTTCAGTCTCTCCAACGAGGCCCCGTCCCGCCGGCCGGCCCCAACCCTCCTGGTAACATCCCTCGCCTGTGCTCCGGCCGCTGCAATTAGCTCAAACCCAATGATCATTAACCATATTTAACGACGGAGAAGATGCAAGTGAAGAACTATTGACTATGGTAGATGACCATAATATAGTGGAATAATCGCAATGACGTTTTCGTTTTCTTATGATTCCTATTTTTTAATAACAATTAATACTTATAAATTTTTCGATATTTCCTTGGCATCTCGTTGCCTAACTATCGTAATTGTGAGCGAATTTCACCATGTTGCCCGTAGATAATGTCTCGTGTCATTAAAAACAAAAATTCTTCATTTTCTTCTAATATAATATGAATCGTGCGTCCATAAAACTTATTAAGTCATTACATTACTTAAATAATTAAGCAAAATAAAGTTCGTAATTACTATATCGGAGATCACCGAGATCACCTCGGTTACGCCAATAGAGCTTTGTGACATATGTGACTAACTGATTGGCTGATAATTTTTTTGGAGCAATTTGATCTTCGTATTGGGGGTGGTTGGCAAAACGTTCCTTTATTGCCAAGTCACAGAGTTATTAAGAAGAAATCTTTTACATCAACTTCAACAATTAATACAACATGTTATTAATGAATGTAGAAACAAGTTCTATTTATTGCTGGTTTCGTGGTTCTCTAACTTTTAAATTTTATGTTTTGTTCATAAATTATAAAAGAAATAAGAAATTGGTCAAGAAATAAGAAATTGGTCAACATAAATGACTATTAATACTGTAGTTTCATGGCTGGAATAATAATAAAATATAAATGATTAAATTATTCTTAAATCACAAATTTGAGTTTTTGGAATTGTTGGTAACTTGTCATATAAAACACATAAATTATTGTTTTCATTTCTAATAAATGATTGTATTGAAATTTATTTGAATAATTAGTTAAAGTATGTTTTCAATTTTTGTCCGATTTTATTTTGATTTATTTTATTATTAAATGAAATAAATTTAAAAAAATACTCAGAAGCCAGATTATATGAATCAAATAACTCGCGAAAATTCTTCATGCATCAATTGTCTCCGACCTCTTAGATCATCATTATGTTACAAATTACCTTTTAATTTGTTAGTCAAGAGCTAACATATTTTTACATATTTATTTATGATATTTTTATAATTTAAGAAATTACTCTAAACCCACTATCTTTCAAAAAAACTTCACTCCAAGTTGTTATAGTTTGATGTTGGTCAACGTTTATTTGACTTTTTATTGGTCTAAAATACATGTTTTTGATTCATTCTAACTTGAATTTCAACTTTCAAACAATGACTTCGTCAATTTCACAATTATACCTTTTTTCTATCACGCATACATTACATAACGTACATGCATATGTGTGCGTATGTTTATATGACTAGCCTTGTTTATTTTCAAAATAATCTCATTCTAAATAAAGCCCACCAAAAGAAGTGGGAGATTGCTTCGAATTTTAGGGTGAAGAAAGCTAGAATTAAGAAATTGTGGTTTGAAAGAAAGCTATGCAAAAATTGAGTTTGAAGAATGTGCTCATAATAGTCACGAACCTGCTATTTTTGACCAAGAATTAGAAGCTTAAATTGGACATATTGAAGCTTGGAAGAACCATAGGAAGATAGATAAATGCTAGCAAAAAGTAGAGCAGACAATTCAAACCTCAGAAGATATGTTAAGCACATGTTTTTAATTTTCAAGATATCTGAACAAAAAAAAAAAAATCCACGACTTATTCATGACTAAAAACATGATTTGTAGCAATAAGTGAATTTCTGGATTTGAAATTTGTTTAATTTTTTTTAACTTATTTTTCTATTTGTCGTTGTTTTTGGCCAATTCTTGAATTTTAAAACTAGATACTAATAGTCCTTAAGAATTTAAAACAAATATCATTTTTTTAATGTACTAGCTTATTTTATAAAAATAAGGATATTACAAAATTTTATAGGAAAATGTACAATTTTACATCGCTTGAAACTAGTAAAAATGAATGATTTATGAACGGATAATACTAGATATACCCGACATTTAAACTATTGATCGAAGTTTAACGTGTCTCTCATTAATGATGTAAAATTAAGATAAATAATAAATAGTTAAAATAATAAATTAATTGTACCACATCAGACTTAGAGGGCCGAAGAGGAAGGAGGGAGAAATGAAAGGATTTCGAGGGAAGAGCATTTGAGAGAGAAACAAACTTGGTGGATATGTATTACGAAGAAGATAAGGCTCAAAATAAACTATTTTTGTATTAATTCAGACACAAAGTCTTTAAATACACAATAGACGTAAGAAATTGTTAAGAAACTACTATTACCTAATTAACTATATAAGTAACTGCATTTAATATCTAATATAATATCTAGTACTTCTCCTCAAGATGGAGAGTGAATGTTTAAAACTTCCATCTTGTTAAGGTGAAATTTAAACTGAGAGGGATGTAAAGCCTTTGTAAACAAATAAGCAAGTTGATGATAAGAAGACACATTTAAAGTTTTCAGATTCCCGAGCTTCATTTGATGATGCACAATATGACAATAAATGTCAATATGTTTTGTGCGCTCATGAAAAACATTGTTCTCAGCAATACACAAAAGAGATTTATTATCACAAAAAAGAAAAAACAGCTGTTGAAAAAGGAATATGAAGATCACAAAGTAAAGCTTGCAGCCATATTAATTCGCAAAAAGTATCAATCATTGTCCTATACTCTGCCTTAGCCGTAGAACGTGAAGCTGTACGTTGTTTCTTGGACTCTCAAGAAACCAAACAATCTCCTAAGAAAACAAAAAAATCAGTAACCGAACGACGTGTAACAGAACAAACATTCCAATCAGAATATGAAAAAGCTTTAAGCAATAATGATGAGGATGAAGGGTAGAACAAACCTTGGCCAATTGCACCATTAAAATACTTTAAAATCCGGTGAGCAGCAACGAGATGAGCTGTAACACCTGAAAATTTATCGGCTTAGTAATTACGTAATGCATCATGTCCTTTAGTTAATTGATTTTATGCAAATAATAAAATGTTATTAGGAAAAGTAAACTCAAAGTTTAGAAATAGTTTTGGTGAAACAAATGGAATAGAAAATTTATGAAGTATTATATAAAGCTTGAATAGTCAAAATTCTTAGTGATTTTCAGCTACTCACGTGAAAATAGAAAGGGGTGTGGATATTTTTATTTTGAAGGAAGAGAGATCTGATGGTGATGAGGAGTGTTAAAAAAAAATCAGAAAAATAAATAAAGAGTTAAGGTTGAATTAGAGGTTTGACAAGTCAAACTTATCAATCTTTTTTTTTAGGTTTTCTTTAAACCTCACTCGTTGGAGATAAAAAATGGGGAGGTTAGTTTTCTGATTGAAGAGGGGTGAGAGGGTAATGGTGGCCTTAGAGAAAAAAGACATCTCATCAAATGTTGAGTTTATCCTTTAAATGAATTATCTTAGTTTATTTTATTGATAAGATAACTTTTCTGTCATCTTCTATCTTCTCCTTCGAAGCCCTTCTTCCTCCCTCATTTGCTGAATATTTCTCTCAAGAAAAACTACCATCTATTGCTCAAAAAAATCAAGGTAAAAGGATTGATTAATCAACAGTTGTAAGTTATAAGTTTTATGGCTTTATTGATTAGAGTTTGATTTAGGGTTTGTTGTGGGTGAATATGGTTGCTCGAAATGGATTCCTTGCTGGTCTTCTTCCATTGTTAGATACTTCTTTAAGCTATGAGCTCATATTGATGGTTGTTATGGAAATACTTTGAAGTTTAGCTGAGTCTTGATGAAAACCTGAAATTTAAGGCTATGTACCAGACAGTTTCGGATCTACATATTTTTGGTTGAGCTGGTATGTTTAGTTTAAGAAATGAATTTACTATGAGAAGCTAGACATCTTGAGTTTCTATAGCATTTAAAATCATCAAATTTGGGCAAGTATTAGATTTGTTACGAATTATGGCAGTTGGACAAAATGTTGGTCAATTTCGGGTTGGTGGAATAGCATGAATAAAATGTGTTGAGTTTATTGTTTGTATGACACTTGGATTAAGTTAATGAATTGAATTACATCTTTGGATGATTATTGGAAGTTTGATTCAATTTTGGATTTTGTTATATCATAGGTTGTAAAGTTCTCAAGGTTAAGTGACCGATTGAGATAAATTGGTTAAGGGATCAAGGTAAGTAGTATATGTATGCACTTTGCCTTCGAGCCTACATCACACGACGCTAGGTTTATGATTCTATGTTATTATACGCTTTGATTATGTCACGCATCATGGTTTTAAAGGTACGAAAACAAAACAAAAATGAATTTCTCATGTTTTATGAAATGTCATAGTTTGAAACGAAACGTTAAAAACGAAATGATAAGAAATGTAAGAAAAGACTATGCAAGAGTGGGGTTTAGGTATGGTCATCCCGAGAGGTAGACCGCGAGGTGTGCCTCATTTTCCTCCTCTTTACATGAGTATGGCTGTCCCGTGAGATGTGCCTACTCTTTCTAGAGCGAGTTTGGCCATCCCGTGAGGTGTGCCTACTCAATCTAGTACGTAAAGAAGCAGAGAAAGAATGAATAAAACAAAACAAAAATGAAAACGAAAAACGAAATGAGATGGTAGAAACTGCATATGTTAGGATATGAGTTATGTAACCTGTTTTCATTTCATTATTGCACTATTTACTAAGCATTAGGCTTGTAGTTTGAATTCTGTGATGTAGGTGATGAAAAATTAGTTGGTGAGATTTATGAGCAGGTGCAGGACTAGGAGGCAGTTGGAGGAGTACGTGCGACGATCAGGCCATTTGTGAGGGCGATTTAACTCTGGCTGTATGTATGTTTTGAAGAAAGAACTTGTATATATATGTTTAGTTTTAAACTTTGGTAAACCTGTTTTGGTATAATATAAACTTTTGAATGGTTTGATGGAATCGATAAGCTTGGAATTTTAAATAAAAATGTTTTGTTAGTTTTCTAATGATTTGTTTAGTTCGGGTTCATAAAAATTTAAATGTTATGCTGCCCGATTTTTTTAAGAAGATATCAAATTGAGTTTTTACGAATGTTTTCTTCAAACGATAAAGCTTCCGTTGAGCATTTTTAAACAGTGTAGTTACAAGTCAAAAGAAAATTTTAAATTTTACAATAAATTTCGGTACGGAATAAAGGTCGTTACATGAGCACAGTTAGACTTGTCAAGAAATGGACTTAAAGCATTAATAGAAAGATCTGGATGAGTTATTGTAAGATACAATAGACGACCAATCAATCGACGAAACAACTTGGGATCCTCAAGTAGGTTACTATCCTTAGACAAAATTTTGAGAGCAGGATCCATGAGAGTAGAAGCAGGCTTAGAACCAAGGTGTAACGACCCTAATTTCCCATAACACTATTCCTAAGAATGACGTAAAATTTAAATTTTTATTTTATTCTTTTCATCTTACTTCTTTAAAGACAGTTAAATTCGTCAAGCGGAAGTCAATAATTTCTCTCGGGTTTCCTCAAATGAACAGTAAAGTCCACACTTCCTATCGGGTTTCATTGAAGGTATAGTATTTTTACTCTCGGATTTCTTCAATTTAAACAGTAGGGGTCGACGTGGCTTCTGTAAAGAAAGGCAGTGTAGACGACAGAAGGCAACGTGGACAACAGAAAACAGAAGGCAGTGTGGACGTTTGAAATAAAAGACAGAGTGGACGACAGAAAACAGAAGGCAGCGTGGACGACGGAGACAGAAGACAGAATACTTTAGACGTGGACGATGACTTTCTTACAGAAACACTTAATTGAACTTTATCGTCCACATTCCACGTGACTTCATTGTCCACGGGCTACATAAACTCATCGTCCACAGACTAACTGTAGGATCAAGATTGTCTAAGAGAGGGGTGAATTAGACTTTTAAACTTAATTTATTAAGCTATTTAATTTCTCTCTTGTTACTAACCGATTAGAAAACAGCAAATAACCAAACAGTAAAAATGAGAGAGAGAAAGTTGACACCACAATTTTTAACGTGGTTCGGCCAAGCTTGCCTACTTCCACGCTCCAAGGCTCCCCCTTCAAGATTCTTAACCTTCTCCACACGAGAAAACTAGATCGAAATTCCGGGCTTCGATCTACTGCCTCTTACACACTGGATTGCTCTTCACGGGCGACAATCCACAGCCTTTTACAAAATAGTGAGTTTGTAAAAATCAGAACAAACTACTCTCCCTCAAAGATTAAATCTCAAGTTCAGGATTCGAGAGGAGTAGATGAAAAATGCAGAGTATGAGAATTACGCTCGTTAGGGCTCATAAATGATATTTGCAAAAAAGTTATTTCTTCGAGCTATCTTTTCTTCTTAAATACTCTGTCTGTAAATCAGCTCCAAAATTGAATGCTTCTTTCTGGATATAGAAATATTTTACTGTTGGAGAGGCATCCGTACAAAGTAGATAGCCGTTGCATTTTGAAGTTACTATCGTGCTTCGCCATTAATAGTCAGAAGTTAAAGCTCTGGGCAAGGTCATTGTTGCTTCGCGGTATATTCAAATTTGACGGAAGACTCTGTTCATAGGTAGATGTATCTTTAAGAGCTTGAACCGATGTCGGTGGATTCTCCTTTAAAACTTTGTACCGTAGAAAATCGAACCGTTATTGGAAGATGTAGCAGTGAAGTCTTGAACCGCTATCGGAAGACGTAGCTTTAACAAGCTGGCGGAAGATGTTGTTCCTTGAAGTACTCCGCCTTTGTCGTTTAGCTGGCGGAAGCCTTAGGCTTTGAACGACTTCACTTTTGTCGTTTAGCTACTGGACGATGTTGAACTTCAAAGAGCCAGCGGATGATATTCTTTGAACGACTTCATTTTTGTCGTTTAGCGAGCGGTGGATGAGGTCTTCTTTGAGAAGCCAGCGAAGGATGTGAAATTTGTCGTTTAGCTGGCGGATAAGGTCTTCTCCAAAGAGCTATCGGTAGACGTAACTCTTCGACAGACTCCGCCTTTGTCGTGTAGCTGGCGGAAGATGTAGTCTTTGAACGACTTTACTTTTTGTCGTTTTCCTAACGAATAATGTCTTCTTTTCTACTTCACCGGTGGATGTACATTGTTTTTATTCGTTTTCAGCCCTGTTAAACTATTTAGCCCTGTACACTTAGCCACAATTGTTAGAATACTAAAATACCATTTCCAACCGATTAATTTCATATGCATAACTCATTTTTCTCATTTAATAAACATAATCAAATTACATTACTAAACACATCATCAAAAACATATTTAGACTTAAACACTATTTAAGTCAAGACTAACATCCATAGACTTACTTAAACTTAACGTTCATAGACTACGTGATTTTATCGTCCACAGTCCACGTGACTTCATTGTCTCCAGCTTTGGACTCGCCCCTAACTTTGGACGATGACTCATCCACTTACTCTGGACGACGTCTATACTTTGGACAACTACTAAAAACTTATAAAATCCCGACTCTAAACCATGCATTACCCGATCGATTGCCCCTTCCGGGCGATCGATCGGCTAGCTCTCTGGATTTTGTCCAGAGAGCTGCCTTCATATTCTTTCCCCTGTACCCACACATCATTCACCAAGAACTTCCAGAAACATTTAAAACTTCAATATCAATTTTCCATTATGTTGCATCAAAATCTATCAAAACACTCATTTTTATCCATACATAGCGGAAGCTAATGAAAATCCTCAAAATACATCAAAACAACATTTTTGTAACATATCCAGATACCAAGCATCCTAAAATGGCTCGACTGTACAATTTCTCCTATTCTTCTATCCATCAAATCCTCAAAACATTTACTTACATCCCCACGGGTCAAAATACGCACCGACTGCCCAGCGCACTCCCATGGGCATTCTTCTTCAATCAACTCGCTCCACGGGTGGAAGAACAACATTCTCACATTGCTCAAGATTACCTACACCATAAAAACATTTTATGAGCTAAAAGGCTCAGTAAGCTTCGTAAATGAGACATGCATGCTATGCTTATGCAATTCATACAAATCATATTGTTCTTTCATACATTCATTTCTTTCATATACTTTCATTACATATAGGAGGGGTGGACAACCTCTGCCCCACCTGAAGCAGACAACCTTTGTTCCACTTCAAGCAGGGAATGCCAACTTCTAACCTCCGTTGACAACCTTTGCCCCACTCGAAACAGACAACCTTTGTTCTGTCCCAAGCTGGGAATGCCAACCTCGAGTAGACAACCTCTGCCCCATCTGAAGCAGACAACCTTTGTTCCACTTCAAGCAGGAAATGCCAAACTCGAGCCCCCGTTGACAACCTTTGCCCCACTTGAAACCGACAACCTTTGTTCTGTTCCAAGCAGGGAATGTCAACCTCTAACCCCATAGTACCGTTTATATACATTATTTTCGTTCGTTCTTTCTTACATGAAAACGTATGCATAAATCCTTTTTTCATGTTTTTTCATTTTTAAACATGATGCATGATCCTGAACGATGTATTAAACATAAAACAATTATAAAGCAGTAATTTAAACCTAAGAAAACATTTTAGCACAACAGATACCTTAATATACCCATTCGATCTACACCTAGACCATAAACTCACCAAATCTTCTGTCAATGACAATCTTTATGGTGTAGGCCAATCGGCCAAGCAAGTCACGAATACTTACCTGATGTCCTTAGCAAACCGAATGCTGTCCGTGTGCTTTGTTTACCTAAGCCAATTCACAACACTTGGTAATAAAACCGAGCTTAATCAATCAAACTCTGAACTAAACAAAACCCCATTAATTCTATTTAACTATTCTCCATAATCATAAATATCTTCATTTCAACTGTATCTACTGTGAACCTAACCATTTTTAACGCACCCGACAAAATCTCAACCGAATCTTAGCTGTTTAAATCCGTGACAACGGGTAACTTACATCCAAAAACTATAGAACCTTACCTAGGATCGTGTTTTTGGGAAGAACACGGGAAGGTTCGACGGAGCTTGGAGGAGGAATCGGTGTCAGCTTTAGGCACTCATCGACTGGGAGCCAAAATTGCCAGAGAGCTCGAGAGGGTGATTTCGAAGATGGAAGTCGTTAAGTGTTGAAGAGAGGGAGTGATTTTAGGTTTTTAATAGAATTTAACCTATCCAATGATAGTTTTGCCCCTTAGTAAATTTTCTATTAATCTTCTTCTGATTTCGTTAATTAATCCACCGATCCATTTCTCCAAATTTCCTTATCTCACCAATAATTTTGATTTATTTCTAGGGCTTTAATAAAACTTCTCATTCGTAAAACGGGCTTAATTTACTATTATTACAAAAAAAACTTATTTATATTACTAAGATCCAAAACCCGTAAAGCCAGGTGTTACACAAGGAAACTTGTATCTTGCAAAAGCTCAAGAGTATAATGCCGTTATTAACTAAAATACCTTTAACTGAACGATCAACCTCCAATCCGAGAAAGAAATGTAGATTTCCTAAATCTTTGATCTTGAAAGTAGCATTAAGATACATATTCAAATCAGCTATTGCAGAAGAAGAATTCCCAGCTACCATTATGTCATCAACATAGACTAAAATGACCAAAAAAATCTTTTCATGTTTACGGATAAACAATGAGTTATCAGTCTCAGATTGAAGAAAACCATTAGATAACAATGCTGCAGATAGTTTACAAAACCATTGCCGAGATGCTTATTTCAAACCGTAAAGTGATTTGTTCAATTTGCAAACCAAATTTTGAGAATTCTCCTCCTTAACTAAATATCCAGGTGGCAAGGAGATGTACACCTCCTCATTTAAATTGCCAATCAAGAAGACATTGTATACATCTAATTGAACAAGGAACCATCCATGAATAAATGCTAAGGCAAGTAACAACTTTACTGTCGTCATTTTAGCTACCGGTGAAAAATTGTCAAAATAATCGACTCCCTCTTATTAGGTAAGCCACTAATCGAGCCTTAAAATGTTCAATTGAACCATCTGCATTGAGTTTCAATTTATAAACCCATTTTCATTCAATTCAATGGGTTGTTTACCAACAAGAATTGAAACTAATGACTAAGTATGATTATTTTCAAGAGCTTTCAATTCAGCATGTATAGCATCCCTCAATTCAGAAACTTTAATTGGTTGAGAAAAAGATCGGGGTTCAAGATTTGAAGATAAAGTAAGAACATATGATCGAAAAGAAGGTGATAGCCAATCATAAAAAAAAAAAAAAAATTGATAATGGATATTTAATGGTGGAGACAAAAGGGTAGGATAATTTTTGTGCAAGATAACAATGATAACCGACTAAGTAAGAGAGAGTTTTGGATATCTTGTTGAATTCAAAAATTGAAGATTCATTCAAATTGAAAGAAATTAAATGGTCGACCGTAGAAGGCAAAAACGATGAATCAAAAAATTCAAAATAGTCAGAGGATTTGTGGAGACTATAATTTTTTAAAGGAAAAATATTTTCATGAAAAACAATATTTCAAGAAATGGAAACATTGTTGGATTCAAGATCAAGGACTACAAAACTCTTAAATTTCGAAGGATAACCGAGTAAAACACCAACCTTTGCTCGGGGAGCAAATTTGTGACGTCTATTACTAATAGTGGAATTAAAACATAAATAATCGAAAGTTTTAAGATGATCGGAAGCTGAAGGCTAGGAATACAACTTTTCAAAAGGAGATTTATTGTTTAAGAGAGGAGAAGCCAGGTTGTTTATAATGTAAACAACAGTTAAGACACAATGCCCCCAAAATTTTAGAGGGACATTTGATTGTAACAGAATAGCTCTAGCAACGCTGAGAATATGCGAATGTTTGCGTTCCACAACCTAATTTTAATGTGATGTCTCCGTACAAGAATAGAAATGTGTGATGCTTTTAGAATCAAAAAAAGATTTCAAAGAAAATCCAAGCCCCTTATCAATTGGTTCAACTTTAATAGTGGTGCTAAACTGATTTTGAATAAGACGGATAAATTTTGAAAAAATGGAAGCAACTTTAGCTTTAGATTTAAGAAGATAAATCCAAGTTGTTTAGGAAAAATCATCAAAATTTGTAAGGAAAAAACAATGACTATTATATGTCTCATTGTGAAATGGACCCAAAACATTGCTATGTATTAGTTCAAAAGGTTTGCTGGCAAAGGAATTATTTAAAGAAAATGGAAGAATTTTTTGTTTGAAAAGTGGACAAACAGAGCAAACATAAAAAGTATTAAATTTTAAATTCAATACATTGTTCAAAAAATGAAGTTTTCCAGGAGAAGGATGGCCTAAACGATAATGCCATAAGCTGGAAGAAACATTATTGCAGTGAATATTTGCAGCAAAAAAAGAATCATTTTGAAAAACATAATGATTGCCAAATGTTTAGCCATCACAATTATTTTGCTGGTTGAGAGGTCTTGAATAAAACAAGAAGTAGAGGAGAAAGTTATTTGACAATCAAGAGTGGACGATAAAGCATGGATGAAAATAAGATTGAAATGAAATTGGGGGACCAAAAGAACATTTTGAAGTAGAATAGTTGAATTGAGGCAAATTTTCCCTATTGCAGTAATAAGGACTTTAAAATTATTTGGAAGTGTGACAAAACAATTTGAAATTGATCTTGAAGTTGAAAAAAATTGAAGATTGGAACAAACAAGTTGTGTAGCACCATTATCCAAAATCCAATGAGAACTAGACAATTTTATAACATAAAAAATTGAAGAAATAAGACAAATACCTGTGAAACCAAGCACAAAGGAATTTATGGAGGGTTCAAAAACTAAATTCTCAACTGGAGAGGATGCACTGTGCTGAAATTTTTACTCAAAAAAGCAATCAATTGCTGACATTGGTCTACTGTTAATTTAGGTGTTGAAGAAAAAAATCTTAGAAGGAAACTATGAGGAAGGACTGGTAACTTGATTTACTGTAACAGCCTTGCTTTGAAACTTGTATTTGGGTGGAAATCCATGAATCTTGTAACAATCAATCATATGTCCTTGCATCTTACAATGTGTGCAAAATGGCCTATCCCTTCGTGGTTTAGACTAAGAAGAAGAAGGATTGTTCTGGACAAAATTCATCACTAAAGTATCATTTGTAGATGAAGGAAAACCAACTGATTTTTGAGGTTCTTCTTGAACTACAAGTGAGAAAACTTTGCTCATGGAAGGCAGAGGCTCAATCATTAAAATCTGAGTGTGAACCTGAGTGTAAGATTCATTCAGACCCATCAAGAATTGCAAGACTTGTTCTTGTTGGTTGTTAGTTTCGGTGTGACCCGATTTCTGATTAGGCCAGGCTGGTACGGTCCACGTTGTAAATCTCAATATGACTAGGGTTTTATGTTTATGTATAAATATATGTTTGAATTACAAAACTCATTGTATCTTGATTTTACATAGTAATTTCTCCTTTGTCCGTGGTTTTTTTCCTTTTAGGGTTTCCACGTAAATCTTGGTGTCCACTATTTTCTCGTTTTTCTTTTTCGATTTCCATTTCGGTTTTTCAACAATTGGTATCAGAGCTTTAGGTTGAACCTGTTTCAAAAATCAGGGTTTGATTTTTTGAAGGTATCGAACGTTTTTTAGGTTTACAATTTCGGTAGTTGAAATTGAAATTTAGAGGAAAAAGAAAATAAAAAAGAAAAGAAATTTAATTTCTTTTCTATTGATCTGCGTGAAAAAACACAAAAAGAAAAACGTAAGTGTAAAAACAGAGAAGTTTGTCTTCTCCCTCACGCCTCCGTTCATAAACTCGCCGCCATTTGACAAAGAAGAATACAGAAGGTTTTGGATATGGTCAAATCTCTGTTTGGGGAGTTTGATTATCCACAGTCAAAGGCATTTCCAAAACTTTTTGGACATGAACTTGTTGGAAATTATGTTCTCAAACAAGCAAATGTAATAGAACAATTATATTATTTAAATTGATTAATGTTATGCTTGCATTTAAAGATCATGCTTTATAAAATTCAGAAAAAATTCCTTGGTTATTTGTGAAAACTATATATTGACATATATATTGTATATATGAAGGATATAATATAAAGAGTAATAACCAAAACAAGTCCATGACTTATATTTGAAATATGGAATCTTCAAATAAATCATAGTCATAAACTTAGTTTATCTCATTAAGAATGTATAGTTATATCCCAACTATATATGTAGTGACATAAGGTAAATAAGTTTTATATAATATGATTATATAGGACTGGACCAGATAAAATTATATTGTTCTTATAGTTTCTGTTAAACCTAGAACAAATAACTTTATCATAATGATGGTCATATGTGTGTAATCTTAATTCATTGTATTTAACAAACTCCTATTTTATTTTAATTTATTCTTTAATTTACTTAGTAAAGTTTTGTATGAGTTACAATTCACACACCTCGTATATTGGGAATAAATTAAAATGAATAGCAGAGAATGTTAATATCGATACAATGAAATTCATTTTATTGGATTCCCTTTTTTGTTAGTTAAAAGATCGAATAATTAGCGCGCAAATTCATAAATCATTATGAATTAATTATTCAATCAAGGACTAATAGTAGTTAAGGATAAAGATATAATATGAGAGGTTAACGGATTATAAACCTAGCTCTATTACGAATCTAAATGGAGGGTTAGTACATATGTAATGACTATATCAACAGACATTACTTTGAGTAAACATAATCTATAATTTTAAGAGTCCAACTCTAAGTGTTTAGTGGACTTACTTTAGAGTTAATAATTACGTTAATTGATATAAAGAGTTCATATTAATTAACGAAAAAATTATTGAAGCTTAAAATTATAAGTCCATCGGTCCCTTTGTCACCTTCTATCATTATTCGAATAATAAAAAAATGAACAAAGAAGATTAAATAATTAACTATGAGTTAATTATTTAATACACTCAATAATAAGTTTATTATATTTCATTAGATGAAATAGTTGAAAATTAACTTATAAGACATTTGATATGCTTCATTAAATGAAATAATTGAATTGTTCAATTAATTAACAAACATAAAGTTGTTATGTGTAAGGCCAAAGTTATTTTGATGTCCATAACATCTTTTGTTATAAATGTTATTAAGAAATCAATTCTAACTTAATGGTAAATTAAATTTTGTAACGTTTGTTTCTTTTAAATGTTATGATAACCGTTATAAAATTTTTACACTATAAATAGAGGTTAAGATCTCATTTGTTATAAGAGTGCAAGAGAATTCATTTTGAAAATCAATATATTTTAAGAGCATTTCCGTGGTGGTTTGGAAAAGTGCTCTCTATATCCATATAGATCGTCTCATGTGTTGAGAAAACGATCTATCACAAAATTGAGTGTGATCCTTTTATGTTCATCACGCCCACACGTCCTTATTCGAGGTGAGAAGGATTGATAAAGAAGATCGAAGGCTCTTCGATATTAAGAAATTGTTCTTCAAAGGTAATTTCTTTAAATCTAAATTATTTGTTTATTGCATATAATTATTTATATATCATAAATGATGATCCTATTATTATTATGTAAAAATTGTTTTTCATAATATTTAAGTTGTGCAAGTATGGGTGTTATTAAACACCATTAATTCTGCCGTGTGAGAGAACTTAAATTCCAATAGAACTAAATCTAGTTAGCTCAAAAATCTCCGACACCAGGCATTCATTTTTGGCCAAAGATAGAAGACGATGCAGATATGACTACGGATGCTTATGACGTACAACCACTCGGTAATCATGTTTTTTGGAAATTCTTCGAATGGGTATAGAAGCGATGACAATGAAAAGCAAGGCAAGACATTGTCGGGGGTTTTAATGCTCAGCCGAGGGTCTCTTGTTTCGAGTTTCCCCGCGATGAGTCGGCTCAAGCCGATGAGAGAAAACCGAGAAAAAGAGGGAGAAAGCCCGCAAACGGGAGGGAAGAACCATTGAATCACGTGGAAGCAGAGAGACAGAGGCGTGAGGAGCTCAACAAACGATTCTACGCGTTAAGAGCTGTCGTCCCTAACATATCGAAAATGGACTAGGCTTCGCTTCTTGGCGACGCCATTGCTTACATCGCTGATCTCCAGATGAAAATTCAGCTGTTAGAAACCGAGAAACATATGGGAAGCGACAAACAAAAGACACTTCCCGCTCCGGAAATTGATTTTCAGACAAGAGAAAAGGATGCTGTCGTGCAATTGAGTTGCCCCCTGGACACTCACCCTTTTCCCAAAGTCATTCAAACCTTCGAAGAAACATCAGATTGTCACAAAAGAATGTAATGTTTCCACTACAGAATCAGGCGTGGTTGTTCATACGTTTTCCGTTCAAACCGAACCCGGCACTGCTGAGCAGTTGAAGGAAAAGCTGGCTGCTTCCCTCTCGAAATGATCGAAAAATGTAAAGCTGCTTTCGAATGTTAAAGGTAAATCGAAAACATTATTATCTGTACTCATCATTTTAACTCCAGAATTGATGAATGATAATGTTCGTAAGTTTATGAAGATAATGGTGCTTCTTTTATTCACGTGGTGATTTGTCTCAACGGGTTCTAATCATTATTCGATTTTCCATTTTGTTTTCAGTTGATACCCTTGAATGTTCTTGTTCTTAGGAGTTTATTTCTTCCCCAGTGAAATAAAATCAATTGTTTGTGTATTTGAAAGAGTCGTGAGACAAATTATGGTGTGGAACTTATTCTGGTTCGTGCAATTGCTCCTCAAATTTTGACTTTACAGACGAGAACAGTCATCGTAAAACATGGGACTTGACCTAATTGGTCTTTACTTTTTACAACAATACAGATAACTTCATGCCTTGCTTGACATGTTCCCTAAATGCCCACTTTATTTGAATATAATGTCACCTTACGCCATTATATCAGTCTCTAATCATATTCGTTAACGTGTCAAACAATGATAAATACAATAAATGTTATAAATTAATTATTTATAATACGTTATATTATTGTATAAATCATTATTTGTCGCGTCGGTAAGTAAACGTAACATTGCTCTTAATTAAAATATTATAGTTTGGTGACTCAAATTTATAATAAGTGTAATGATAAATTTATTCCCTTATTCTATTTTTTTTTAAATACTCATTGTCATTTCAAATAATTATTGATGTAATTAATTTATTATTTATAATTTATTAATTTAATTGCACATTAATTTCTTAGCGAATATTTTAACAGAGCAAACATAATATTATTTTTTTTAAGGAATATCTCCGAAACTAAAAGAAAAAAGAATTTTATCCAACCAAAGACATAATATTTTTCATAAATGCAAGAGTAATAATAAGTTTTCTTTTACATTGACTAATTAAAAAAAGATTGAGTAACGCTACGTTTACTTTCTTATTCTATTTTTTTAAAATACTTGTTGACGTGTCAAACAATTTAAGATATTATGTGAATTTAGACTTTATATGGACGTCCTGTTCTTTTAGTATATGTTACTTTGCATAAAATTACTTTAATTAATTTTTGTATATTTGATAAATAATTAATTTTTTATATTAATTGCATAAATAATTATTTGACAAATTAACAATTATTTGACAAATTAACAATTATTTGACGAGAGTGTAATAATAAAAAAAGTATCATTATTTAAAAAAAAAAAAAAATTGTATTGATCAAAGTCATTAGGAGGACCTTACTTCTTTCAACCTTCAAACAATGGCTTCGTCAAATTCAGAAAGACCATTTGAACCGGAGTCAAAATCAACCCTGCGAACCTGTGTTGTGTCACATTATAAATAGCTTCCCTCTCCGACAACATAAATCACTCACTCATCAGACTTCATAAAGAAGAGAGAGAAAGAAGCAGTAGAAACAAAAACCATGGCATTCTGTCTGAACAAAACCCTTCTCTTCATCTTCATCATTCTCTCAGTCTCTCCCCGGCTTGAAGCTGTCAGACCCATCAAGGATGAGCAATGGACGAGCCATGAAGGTCCTCACCTTCCGCTTCAGTCTCTCCAACGAGGCCCCGTCCCGCCGGCCGGCCCCAACCCTCTTGGTAACATCCCTCGCCTGTGCTCCGGCCGCTGCAATTAGCTCAAACCCAATGATCGTTAACCATATTTAACGAAGGAGAAGATACAAGTGAAGAACTATTGACTATGGTAGATGACCATAATCTAGTGGAATAATGGAATGACCTTTTCTCTTATGATTCTTATTTTTAATAACAATTAATACCTAAATCTTTTTTTATATTTCCTTGGCATCTCGTTGCCTAAACTATCGTAATTGTGAGCGAATTTCACTATGTTGCATGTAGATAATGTCTCGTGTCATTAAAAAAAAATTCTTCGACATTTTCTTCCAACATAATATGAATCGTGCGCCCGTAAAACTTATCAAGTCAAGTTCGTAATTACTATATCGGAGATCACCTCATTTACGCGGATAGAACTTTGTGACATATGTGACTAACTGATTGGCCCATAATTTTTTGGAGCGATTTGATCTTTGTGTTGGGGGTCGTTGGCAAAACATTCAGTTTTTGTGAAGAAATCTTTTACATCAACTTCAACAATAAATACAACATGTTATTAATGAATGTAGAAACAAGTTCTATTTATTGCTGGTTTGGTGGATCTCTAACATTTAAATTTTATGTTTTGTTCATTATTTATAAAAGAAATAAGAAACTGGTCAACATGAATTACTATTAATACTGTAGTTTCATGGCTGGAATATTAGGAAAGTATAAATAATTAAATTATTCTCAAATCAAGTTTTTAGAATTGTTGGTAACTTGTCTTAAAAGACATATAAATTATTGTTTTCATTTCTAATAAATGATTGTATTGAAATGTATTTGAATAATTAGTTAAAGTATATTTTAATTATTTGTATTTATCTAAGAATTTTTTTTTTGCATATATTACTATAAAATATTCACGCAAATATCATTAAAATTTTGAAACATTTTCATTTTTTGTCAGATTTTATTTTGATTTATTTTATTATTAAATGAAATAAATTAAAAAAAAGGCACAAAAGCCAGATTTTATGAATCAAATCACTCGCAAAAAATCTTCATGCATTAATTTTCTCCGACCTCTTAGATCAGGATTATACAAAAAATTACCTTCTAATTTGTTGCTCATGAGCTAACATATTTTTGTAATTTAAGAAATTACTCCAAACGCTATCTTTCAAAACACCTTTACTCCAATTTGTTATAATTTGATGTATGCGTCATCCCTCTTTAATACGCGTTTTTTATTCATTCTAACTTGAATTTCAACTTTCAAACAATGGCTTCGTCAATTTCAAAATTATACATTTTTTCTATCATGCACACATTACATAACATACATACATATGTGTGCGTGTGTCTATATATGACTAGCCTTGTTTATTTTCAAAATAATCTCATTCTAACTAAAGCCCACCAAAAGAAGTGGGAGATTGCTTCGAATTTTAGGGTGAAGAAAGCTAGAATTAAGAAATTGTGGTTTGAAAGAAAGCTAGGTAAATATTGAGTTTGAAGAATGTGTTCAAAATAGTCACAAACCAGCTATTTTTGACCAAGAATTAGAAGCTTAAATTGGACATATTGAAGCTTGGAAAAACCAAAGGAAGATAGATAAATGCTAGCCAAAAGTAGAGAAGACAATTCAAACCTCAGAAGATATGTTAAGTATATGTTTTTAATTTTCAAGATATCTGAACAAAAAAAAAAAAAAAAATCCTCAACTTATTCGTGACTAAAAACATGATTTGTAATGTCGTTTAATGCTATACGAAAGTGTACAATTTTACATCGCTTGAAACTAGTAAAAATGAATGATTTATGAAAGGATAATACTAGATATACCCGACATTTAAACTATTGATCGAAGTTAAACATGTCTCTCATTAATATGTAAAATTAATATAAATAATAAATAGTTAAAATAATAAATTAATTGTACCGCATCATACTTGGAGGGCCGAAGAGGAAGGAGGGAGAAATGAAAGGATTTCGAGGGAAGAGCATTTGAGAGAGAAACAAACTAGGTGGATATGTATTACGAAGAAGATAAGGGTGAAAATAAACTACTCTTGTATTAATTCTAACACAAAGTCTTTAAATACACAATAAACGTAAGAAATTGTAAAGAAACTACTATTACCTAAATAACTATATAAGTAACCGCATTTAATATCTAATATAATATCTGGTACTTCCCTTCAAGATGGAGAGTGAATGTTTAAAACTTCCATCTTGTTAAGGAGAAATTTAAACTGAGAGGGATGTAGAGCCTTTGTTAACAAATAAGCAAGTTGATGATAAGAAGACACATGTAAAGTTTTCAGATTCCCAAGCTTCATTTGATGACGCACAATATGACAATCAATGTCAATATATTTTGTGCGCTCATGAAAAACATTGTTCTCAGCAATATGCAAAATGAATTTATTATCACAGAAAAGAAAAGCAGTTGTTTAAAAAGGAATATGAAGATCACAAAGTAAAGCTTGCAGCCATATTAACTCGCAAAAAGTATCAGTCATTGTCCTCTACTCCGCCTTAGCCGTAGAACGTGACGATGTACGTTGTTTCTTGAACTTTCAGGAAACCAAACAATCTCCTAAGAAAACAAAAAAACCAGTAACTGAACGACGTGTAACAGAACAAGCATCCCAATCAGAATATGAAAAAGCTTTAAGCAAAAATGCTGAGGATGAAGGGTAGAACAAACCTTGGTCAATTGTACCATTAAAATACTTTAAAATGCGATGAGCAGCAATGAGATGAGCACACTTAGGCTTGTCAAGAAACGGACTTAAAGCATTAACAGAAAGATCCGGATGAGTTATTGTAAGATACAATAGACGACCAATCAATCGACAAAACAACTTGGGATCCTCAAGTAGGTTACTATCTGTAACACCCGGTATTTTTGGCTGTATAAATTATCCCTTGAGTTATGGAATGAGATTAAATTGTCATTAATGTTATAAATATTTTATTGGAATTTTGTGATGCCTTACGAAAAAAGTGGATTTTTGGAGAAAAATGAATCAAAGGATTTAAATAACAATTTAATTGGAAAACCAAACTATGGACAACCAAAAAAAAGCAATTTGGTTAGAAATCAATGGAAGGGCAAAATGGAAAATCAATTAAGGTTGGTGGGAGGAAACCAATGGTTGGATGCCATGTGTTCAACTTGTTGAACAAGACATGTTCTCCTCCTACGTGAAACCCTCACTTTCTCTTCTCTGCTCTCTCTACTCCTCTCTGCTTTCTCTCTTTCAGGCTACCAGCGACGATTCTAAACTCTGCTTTTTCTCGTTTTCTCTGGTTTTCTCTAGTGAAGGTAATCATCTACTAAAGTTAATGAGTTTGGATAAGTTTAAATCTGAGTTCTGTTGAAGTTTAGGATTAAGATATTTTGGAGAAAACTCACTGTTTTTGGATGAAAACACGTAGGTTAGTTTTTTAAAGGTTTGAATGGAGTTTAGAGCATGTTGTAAGGACCCTTTTCCCAGCCAGTATGTGGAAATGAAACATATGTAAAGAGACCCTCCCAAAAATAGTAAGACGCGTTTTGGAGCACAATTGACAACGGATCCCATAAGAACTCCGAAGTTAAAAGTGCTTCAGTGAGAGTAGCACTAGGTTGGGTGACCGACTGGGAAGTCCTCGCCAAACAAAGCTGTGAGGGGAGGATATTGGGCTGCAGCCTAATCCCCAGAGCGGACAATATCTTGCTGGGAAAAGGGGTGGTTACAAATGGTAACATAGCCTGTACCCAACCGGAAATGTGGCCAACGAGGACGTTGGGTCCTCGAGAGGGGGTGATTGTGATGACCTGAATGGACACGTATGAGGAGGAACCACCCAGTGCTCCGCGAATCTCGAGTGGGACTTGGGCCGGAGGATTCGGTTGTAGAAAGAGGGGTCGTCACAATCCCACATCGCTTGGGGAAGTATGTGGAAATGAAACATATGTAAAGAGACCCTCCCAAAAATAGTAAGACGCGTTTTGGAGCACAATTGACAACGGATCCCATAAGAACTCTGAAGTTAAAAGTGCTTCGACGAGAGTAGTACCAGGTTTGGTGACCGACTGAGAAGTCCTCGCCAAACAAAGCCGTGAGGGGAGGATATTGGGCTGCGGCCCAATCCCCAGAGCGGACAATATCTTGCTGGGAAAATGGGTCGTTACACATGTCCTACTGAGTTATTAGTTAGCATTTGCTGCTCTGTTTATTTTTCCTTGCGTGTATGTTATAGGTTCGTGCATCACCGAGACAACACTTTCAAGACTTACAACTTCACAAACAACAGGTAAGTTCATGCGTAGGTTTGGCCCTTAAGGCCCTACATCACGGAGGTACTAGGTTTTTCATTTTTGTCGGGTTGTTGTTGGGTAGATAAGTCACAGGTTATGTTCTGAGTTATCTGTGTTTTGCTTTTCGTCTTGCTGTGTTATTCCTGTCGTCTATATATGTCAAGTTTAAGCACCGTATCTTTTCATGCATACACGTTTTCTCTGAAAGTCATGTAAATGTTTTCTGCACACGGTTTGAAGTTAAGAAAGATAAAACTTGTAATGTAATGTACGATTAAGTGTGGGACGGGGACTGGCATTTTATTATCCTTGTTATCCCTGTTAAGTACTTGTCGTGTACTCATATTGCGCTAGTTTCTCTATAAGCCCCACTTATACCTCCCTATCCAGTGAAACATAATGTAATGTACTGTAATGTAATGTTCATGTATTTCGAAAGTTCATGTATAGCATATGCATCACTGCATTTCTAACATGTTCTTACTGAGCTTTAGGCTCATAGTTGAACTCCCTATTGTAGGTACGGACCCCGTGGATGAGGATTTTGTACCTCAGTCCGATGAATAGGTGATTGGTGGCACGAGCTTGCAAGGGTTGGTTGTGGCAGCCAGACATATTTCTGACCCATAAGTGAAGTTCTCTTTTAAATGAATGTCATGTCTGTACAGTCTATATAGGAATTCTGTTGGGATTTTGATAATGTATAGGTTTTGATGTTTAAGTTTTTAAACCTCTGTATTTGACAGTTATATGTATGTTCTGAAGTATTCTAGATCTGTTTGGAATATTTTCCTTTTAGGTTGTGCATGAATTACCTCATGTTTTAGAGCTATCCATGCAGCTTAAATTCTTGAATCTGTCATGTTGTCAAGCATGTTTTAAAACTGTGTTTTAAATCGAGTTTATGAAGTTTTGATGTTTTTGTGTCAAATGTAATAAGTCGTCCATGCCGTCGTCTAGGGGTGTGCAAAATCGGTTTCGGTTCGATTTTGGAGAGAAACCAAACCGAACCGATCGGTTTCGGTTTCGGACTTACAAAACCGAAACCGATCGGTTTCGCTTCAAGAAGAATAAGGTGATATTCGTGTTAAAAATATTAGTGTTAAAAACACTTGGGTCTGACCTCAATTCTCTTAATCTCAAATTAATGAAGCTTGAATCAAATTGCTTCTTCTATCCAGTGAGATTTGCATTATCTCTCTTAAATGCTTTAGTGAATCAAGAACTTCACTCGCCCTGTCACTAACTGGCTTCATCTCTCTCAGCTCTGTTTTCTGGGGCAAGCTGATTGCAACTAATGACAATGAAATCTCATTTCTCTTAGCTTTCTCTGCCATTGAACTTTGAAGAGTTTGAGCTGGAAGAACTGTAAGAAATTACATTACCCATCATTTACTTAATCTTGCTTTTCTCAAAAAAAAAAAAAAAAAAAAAGAGGGGAAATGAATTTCATGATCGTAGAACAGATTTGATACCTTTGATCAGTAAAGTAGTCTTCGGCGCTTGAATTTGAAGAACCATAAACTTGTGTTTTTCCACTTTCTTCTCTGTCGTGTGTTCACAGAGAGCAAATTTGCCTGAAGCTTGTTCACAGTTCACACTTCACAGTTCACATAGAGCAAAATCAAAAACAAAATCAAGCAACGAATGAAAGAAAAGAACATACCCGGTTATTCTGAAGCCTGCTCGGTGCTGCTGTCGTCAGTGCTGCTGTCGTCAGTACTCTGTGCTGCTGTGAGCTGTCGTCGTCACCTGCGAGCTGTCTTCGTCTGCTATGTCTGTCGTCGTCGCCTCGCCGTCGCCGGATCACCTTCGTCAGCGACTACGTGTGCTGCGGTGTGCCGTCTCTGGAGGAGAGATTTTGAGATGAAGCGTGAAGTGAAGTGAAGACTCGATTTACGGATTTAGGGCTTCTGGTTCAGTGGTTCGCTGGTTCTGTTCTGGGTCTGGCTTCACTCTTCAGTTTTTTATTTTTATTTTTGTTAAGGTCCGGTTCGCTTTCGGTTTGCATCGGTTTTGGCCGATACAAACCGAAAACCGAACCTAATTCTACGGTTCTTATAAAATGAAACCGATCCGAACCGAACCTATGCTCAAAACCGGTGAAAACCGAACCTAATTCACCGATTCCAGTTCGGTTCCGGTTCGGTTTGCACACCCCTACCGTCGTCCACGCCTTCTGTAAAAGAGTTGTTCATTTTGTCCTGTGAACAGTCGTCCACGCCTTCTGTAAATGCCTTCTGTCTTTATCGTCCATTCTGCCTTTCAGTTTCTGTCTTTCGAGTTTTCAAATATTTGGCTAAGTGTTAGTCCTTCAAAGTTGTGGACGATAACGTCGTCCATTTTGCCTTCGGACTCAGTCGTCCATTCTGCCTTTAAAATTCTGTCGTCCATACTGCTTTTAAATTTTAAACGTCCACGGTCATTGTTCTGTTTTTTATTTTTAAACGTCTACAGCTTCTGTTTGCCCATAGATTCTGTCTTTTATTTTAAACGTCCACGGTCATTGTACTGTCTTTTATTTTTAAATGTCCACAGCTTCTGTTTGTCCACAGATTCTGTTTTCGATTTTAAACGTCCACGGCTTCTGTTTGTCTACAGATCCTGTTTTTGATTTTAAACGTCCACGGATCCTGTCTTTGATTTTAAACATCCACGTCTCCTGATGTCCACAGTAAGTCTTCCATGACATGCTTTCCAATTTCAATCGTCCATTTCTGTTTCATGAATTTCTGTTTTCACGTCTTCAGATTTAAAAGTTTTAAAAAGTCGAAGTTAAGTCCTAGTGAAAATCCCGGGAACCGTTTTCGTTTCTCCCTGCCTCCTGTCTCCCTGTTCTCTTCTGTCAATTATTACTGTAACCGAATTTCAACTTATCTTCCAGTCTTAAGCTACAGAGAAGGTTTTCCCTACCTCCCGTCTTCCTGATTTTTTTCTGCCATTTATAACTGTCATCTAGATTTTTATGTGTCTTCCTGTTTTCTTTTGTTATTCACTGTAGTCTTCCAGTCTTCAATTCCAAAGAGGGTTTGCTCTATCACGTTATAAATGTCCAGAGTGATGGCTCCTCGGCCCAGATCGGGTTTGGGGCCGTCACACTAACCCAAGGAAACTTGTATCTTGCAGAACTTCAAGAGTATAATGCCTTTATTAACTAAAATACCTTTAACTGGACGATCAACCTCCAATCCGAGAAAGAAATGTAGATTGCCTAAATCTTTGATCTATAAAGTAGCATTAAGATAAATGTTCAAATAAGCTATTGCATAAGAAGAATTTTCAGCTACCATTATGTCATAAACATAGACTAAAATGACTAGAAAAATCTTTTCATGTTTACGGATAAACAGTGAGTCATCAATCTGAGATTGAAGAAAACCATTAAATAACAATGCTGCAGATAGTTTACAAAACCATTGCCGAGATGTTTATTTCAAATCGTAGAGTGATTTGTTCAATTTACAAACCAAATTTTGAGAATTCTCCCCCTTAACCGAATATCCAGGTGGCAAGAACATGTACACCTCCTCATTTAAATCGCCAATCAAAAAGGCATTGTATACATCTATTTGAACAAGGAACCATCCATGAATACATGCTAAGGCAAGTAACAACTTTACCGGCGTCATTTTAGCTACAGGTGAAAAAGTGTCAAAATAATCGACTCCCTCTTATTGGGTAAGCCACTAATCGAGCCTTAAAACGTTCAATTGAACCATCTGCATCGAGTTTCAATTTATAAATCCATTTGCATCCAATGGTTTGTTTACCAACGAGAAGTGAAACTAATGACTAAGTATGATTATTTTCAAGAGCTTTCAATTCAGCATGTATAGCATCCCTCCATTCAGGAACTTTAATTGGCTGAGAAAAAGATCGGGGTTCAAGATTTGAAGATAAAGTAAGAACATATGATCAAAAAGAAGGTGATAGCCGATCATAAGAAAAAAAAATTGATAATAGATATTTAATGGTAGAGACAAAATGGTAGAATAATTTTTGTGCAAGATAACAATGATAACCGACTAAGTAAGAGGGAGTTTTGGATATCTTGCTGGATTTAGAAATTGAAGGTTCATCCGAATTGAAAGAAATTAAATGGTCGATTGCAGAAGGCAGAAACGATGAATCAAAAAATTCATAATAGTCGGAGGATTTGTGGAGACTAGAATTTTTGAAAGGAAATATATTTTCATGAAAAACAATATTTCAAGAAATGGAAATATTGTTAGATTCAAGATCAAGGACTACAAAACCCTTAAATCCCGAAGGATTCGTAGGCTGGAGGCTAGGAATACAACTTTTCAAAAAGTGATTTATTGTTTAAGAGAGGAGAAGCCAGGTTGTTTATAAGGTAAACAGCAGTTAAGGCACAATGCCCCCAAAATTTTAGAGGAACATTTGATTGTAACAGAATAGCTCTAGCAACGTTTAGAATATGCTGATGTTTGAGTTCCACAACAAAATTTTGATGTGATGTCTCCGTACAAGAATAGAAATGTGTGATGCTTTTAGAATCAAAAAAAGATTTCAAAGAAAATTTAGCCCATTATCAATTAGTTCAACTTTAATAGTAGTACTAAACTGATTTTGAATAAGACGAATAAATTTGGAAAAAAATGGAAGCAACTTCAACTTTAGATTTAAGAAGATATATCCAAGTTGTTCAGGAAAAATCATTAACAATTGTAAGGAAAAAACGTTGACTATTATATGTCTCATTGTGAAATAGACCCAAAACATTGCTATGTATTAGTTAAAAAGGTTTGCTGGCAAAAGAATTATTTTAAGAAAATGGAAGAATTTTTTGTTTGGCAAGTGGACAAACAGAGCAAACATAAAAAGCATTAAATTTCAAATTCAATAGATTGTTCAAAAAATGAAGTTTTCCATGAGAAGGATGGCCTAAACGATAATGTCATAAGTTGGAAGAAACATTATTGCAGTGAATATTTGCAGCAAAAAAAGAAAAGAATCATTTTGAAAAACATGAAGATTGCCAAATGTTTAGCCATCACAATCATCTTGTTGGTTGAGAGGTCCTAAATAAAGCGAGAAGTGGAGGAGAAAATTATTTGACAATCAAGAGAGGAGGATAAAGCACCGATGAAAATAAGATTGAAATGAAATTGGGGGACCAAAAGAACATTTTGAAGTAGAATAGTTGAATTGAGACGAATGGTCCCTATTACAGTAATAAAGACTTTAGAATTATTTGGAAGTGTGACAAAACAATTTGAAATTGATCTTGAAGTTGAAAAAAATTGAAGATTGGAACAAACATGTTGTGTAGCACCATTATCCAAAATCAAATGAGACCTAGACAATTTTATAGAATCGAAAATTGAAGAAATAAGACCAATACCTGAGAAACCAAGGACAAAGGGATTTATGGAGGGTTCAACAACTAAATTCTCAACTGGAGAGGATGCACTGTCATGAAATTTTTACTCAAAAAAGCAATAAATTATTGACATTGGTCTATTGTTAAATCAGGTGTTGAAGAAAAAGTCTCAAAAGGAAACTGTGAGGTAGGACTGCTAACTTGATTTACTGTAACAGCCTTGCTATTAAACTTGTATTTGGGTGGAAATCCATGAATCTTGTACCATTTATCAATCGTATGTCCTTGCATCTTACAATGTGTGCAAAATGGTATATCCCTTCGTGGTTTAGACTATGAAGAAGAAGGATTGTTCTGGACAAAATTAATAACCATAGTAACATTTGTAGATGAAGGAAAACCAACTGATTTTTGACGTTTTTCTTAAACTACGAGTGAGAAAACTTTGTAGGCTCAATCATTAAAATCTGAGTATGAACCTGAGTGTAAGATTCATTCAGACCCATCAAGAATTGCAAGACTTGTTTTTGTTGGTAATAATTATAGATTGACTGAAGATCTCCATAGTAACAAGCCAGAATTGGCCGAAAATCTTGGAGTTCATCGTAAAGCGTCTTTAACTTTGTATAGTAGGTACTAATTGATAGAAAGTGAAAAGGTAGAACTCACTCTAAAATTTAGTTCAAGGAGTGAGGGAATCCCCTTCATATTTATACAGAACCGTTTGCTTTAGTTATATCGATGTGAGACAACACCCGCCCACATGTCTAGCGTGATATATTTTTATTTCTTTCACGGCTAGCGTATTTAATCGGTCTTCATATCGTACAGATTTCACTCTGATATAATGATAGAAAGTAAGAGAGTATAACTCATTCTAAAAGTTAACTCAAGAATCGAGGGAATCCCCCTCATATTTTTACAAGACCGTTTGCTTTGGTTCTATTTATGTGGAACAACACTAATGTCCATAGCTCATTGAGATAATCGTAAGAGAGATTGACGAATCTGATACATTCTTAGACCATTATTTTGATGAAATCTCTCAAATAGGTCATTCTAGACTAAGGCAGCATATTCAAAATACATTAAGTTGTCTCCTATTTCTCGGCCGAGTGCAAAATTCCAGACGTAACCATGCTATTACAGCGAGTCCAGCTAGAGAAGAACTCATTGGATTGGGCGGCAGATATGAGCAGCTGTTTACATTACTATCAATCGAGATCGTTTCTAGCAAGATTAGCCGGGCTTCAGACCGTAGTGTATGTACCTTTGAAATGTGGTGTTGTAGAACTTGGCTCTGTTAAATCAACTCCGGAGGAACAGAAGGTTTTGGATATGGTCAAATCTCTGTTTGGGGAGTCTGATTATCCGCAGTCAAAGGCATTTCCAAAACTTTTTGAACATGAACTGAGTCTAGGTAGCTTAAAATTTCCGACACTGGGCATTTAGTTTTGGCCAAAGATAGAAGACGATGCAGATATGACTACGGATGCTTATGACGTACACCCACTCGGTAATCATGTTTTCGGAAATTCTTCGAATGGGTATAGAAGCGATGACAATGAAACAAAGTTTTTTCCTCAAGAAAGGCAAGACATTGTCGGGGGTTTTAATGCTCAGCCGAGGGTCTCTTGTTTGAAGTTTCCCCTCGATGACTCATCTCAAGCCGACGAGAGAAAACCGAGAAAAAGAGGAAGAAAGCCTGCAAACGGGAGGGAAGAACCGTTGAATCACGTGGAAGCAGAGAGACAGAGGCGTGAGAAGCTCAACCAACGATTCTACGCGTTAAGAGCTGTCGTCCCTAACATATCAAAAATGGATAAGGCTTCGCTTCTTGGCGACGCCATACACTGATCTCTAGATGAAAATTCAGCTGTTGGAAACCGAGAAACATATGGGAAGCGACAAACAAAAGACACTTCCCGCTCCTGAAATTGATTTTCAGACAAGAGAAAAGGATGCTGTCGTGCAATTGAGCTGCCCCCTGGACACTCACCCTTTTCCCAAAGTCATTCAAATCTTCGAAGAACATCAGATTGTCACAAAAGAATGTAATGTTTCCACTACAGAATCAGGCGTGGTTGTTCATACGTTTTCCATTCAAACCGAACCCGGCACTGCTGAGCAGTTGAAGGAAAAGCTGGCTGCTTCCCTCTCGAAATGATCGAGAAATGTAAAGCTGTTTTTGAACGTTAAAGGTAAATCGAAAACATTATTATCTGTACTCATCATTTTAACTCCAGAATTGATGAATGATTGAAAGAGAACAGAGAGAGAGATTCTAAAATGTTTGTGTATTTCAGCTTAAACATTACAGCAGCCAACATAGAGTATTATAGTGATTACATCCTAATAAGACAAAAACACGAGAAGAGGGTGAGAGGAAGATTACAGAGAGAGAGAAGAAGATCTGCAGAAAAAATAACAGAAAAAATAAACCATACTTATTAATGAACCCGGTCTAAGATAAGTGGTGGTTTAACATCCCCCCGCAAACTGACGGGTCTTGGGAGAACCGAAAGTTTGGTTCGAAGTTCCTGGAAACGAGCAGCGACCAAAGCTTTGGTGAGACAATCAGCAACCTGATCGGAAGAAGGCACGTAAGCCAAGCGCAGAGAACCAGAGGCAACCTTTTCACGAACAAAATGTATATCGATTTCAACATGTTTCGTACGAGCATGAAGAATAGGGTTGGAAGCCAAACTGAGTGTGCTCAGGTTATCACAGTAAAGAAGAGGAGGAGAGCTCGGAGACAAACCAAGCTCAGAAAGCAGGGATTGAATCCAAATTAACTCAGCAGCTCCGTTAGCTAGGGCTCGGTACTCTGACTCGGTACTTGAACGAGAGACAGCTTTCTGCTTTGACGAGGACCATGAAATAAGGTTGTGGCCGAGAAAAACACAATAGGCGCTGGCGCTGCGGCGATCATCAGGGCAAGAAGCCCAATCAGCATCGGTATAACAGTAAAGGGAGTGATCCAAGCTAGGATGAAGAGAGAGACCCAGATGAGCAGTACCACGGAGATATCTAAGTATCCGTTTAACAGCAATCATGTGAAGATCAGTGGGAGCGTGCATGAACTGACATAATTTGTTAACAGCATACGATATATCTGGTCTGGTGATAGTACAATACTGGAGTGCACCCAGAATGCTACGATACTCTGTAAAATTCGAGAGCAAGTTACCATCATGGAGAGACAACGACGAAAGGGCCAGAGGTGTATGTTGAGCTTTGGAATCCAACATCCCAGTTTTCAGCAGAAGATCACGGATATATTTAGTCTGGCTGAGATGAAGTCCAGAAGCTTGACGATGAACTTCGATGCCTAAGAAGAAATGAAGCGGGCCAAGATCCTTAATAGCAAAGGATTGAGATAGATGACCAATCAAGGTAGAAATAAGTGTTGAGGAAGAACCAGTGACGATAATATCATCAACATAAATCAAAACAACAATAATATCAGAGGCAGATGTATAGATAAATAGAGGGGTGTCGGATTTAGAAGCCTTGAAACCAAGATGAAATAGTGCCAAACTGAGTTGAAGAAACCACGCTCGGGGAGACTGCTTGAGGCCATAAATCGAACGATGGAGTTTGCACACATAATCAGGGTGAGTTGGATCAATGAAGCCCTGAGGCTGAGCCATGTAAACATCTTCAAGGAGATCGCCATGAAGGAAGGCATTTGAACATCCAGCTGTTGAATCGGCCATTGACGAGAAACAGCGATGCTCAGCAGAAGACGAATTGTGGTCGGCTTAATAACAGGACTGAAGGTTTCATGATAATCCAGACCCATTGTATGTTGAAAGCCCTTGGCGACGAGCCGAGCTTTGAAACGATCAATCGAGCCATCGGGTCGAAGCTTGATCCGATAAACCCATTTAGAACCAATAACCCGAGAATTAGCTGGCTTGGGAACCAGTGACTAGGTTCCTTGAGAGTGAAGAGCCTGGAACTCCGATGCCATAGCAGAACGCCATTCTGGATGAGCCGAGGCCTCTTTGTAGGAAGAGGGTTCACTTAGAACAGTACCAGCAATGCTAAAAAAAACCTTAGGTTTAACAATACCAGATTTTGACCTAGTAATCATCGGATGCTCGTTCACAGTCAAGGGAGCAGGAGAAAACTCGGGGCAGACAGAGGAGGAAGAAGCCAAGGGAATGGAGGAAGAAGAGGTTCCAGGTGGCAGAGAAGGAGAGGGCAGAGCCTGGGTAGGTGGAGAGCATTTCGAAGAAGGCTTTGGAGAAAAAGGAAGAGAGGAAATAATAGGGGTTGAAGTAGAAGGCCCAGCCCGAGAGGAGAATAACTGAAAAGGAAAAATAAGTTCATTGAAAACAACGTGACGTGAAATATAAATACGCCCAGTATGGGGTTGAAGACAAAGGTACCCTTTGTGACTGCTACTATAACCAAGAAAAATACACGGACTAGATCGAAACTCAAGTTTATGAGAATTATGAGGACGTAAAAAAGGAAAGCATTGACACCCAAAAATACGAAGATTAGCAAAGGACGGTTGATGGTGATATAAAGATTCAAATGGAGATTTATCAGATAAGACTTTGGAGGGAAGACGATTAATTAAATAGACAGCTGTAGTAAAAGCAAAGGGCCAATATTGTAAGGGTAAGGAGGAATGGGCGATAAGAGTTAAGCCCATTTCAACAATATGTCTATTTTTACGTTCAACCCGTCCATTCTGTTGAGGGGTATAAGGACAAGAGACTTCGTGAATAATGCCATTGGCAGAGAAAAATTTAGATAAGGAACGAAATTCGCCCCCCTAATCAGAACGAATACGTTTAATACGACAATTAAACTGAGTGTGAATCAATTTGTAAAATGTAAGAAAGGTGGCATAGACTTCGTCCTTAGAATTTAACAAATAAATCCAAGTGAAACGAGAAAAATCATCGATAAAGATAATAAAATATTTAGCACCCGTAATAGCCGTAACAGGAGACGGACCCCATAAGTCATTGTGTATTAAATCAAACATAGCTTTTGCTTTAGAAGAAGATAGAGAAAAAGGGAGTCGATGAGATTTAACAAGTTGACATGAGGAACAAAAATCAAAACATTTAGAAGAAATACGTAAACGAGATAAAATGGCTTGAACAACAGCAGATGCAGGGTGCCCCAACCGGAAGTGCCAGAGATTGGATGGGTTGCTGGAAACAGAGAAAACTTGAGTGGATGAGGACCGAGCTGGAGGAGGACACACCCGATAAAGGCCATTGTCAAGGATTCCCCGAAGACGGATTTGATGAGTGAGAAGATCCTTGACAACAAAAAAAGAGGGGTGAAATTCAATATAAGCTTTATTATCAAGACACAACCGAGAGACACTGAGGAGGTTTTTATGAATAGAAGGAGAATGATAAACAGAATGTAAAAACAATGGAGAGACAGCAGCAGGGAGTAAAGCGTGACCCACATGAGAAATAGAGGAAACCATACCGTTGCCGACAGTGATTTGAGCATCACCGGAATAAGGCACAGCAGAATCCAACAAGTTTAGATCCGGAGTAAAATGATGCGATGCTCCTGAATCCAAATACCAGTTAGCATCAGGTGATGGCACATCGGAAGTAGGATAAAGGTTGGGAGTCGGAAGGATGGCTGAGAAATTTCTCGGTGGAAGAGATGCAGGCTGATATTGAAGGTTAGTGCGATGATAACAGACATTTGCGGTATGACCCGGTTTGAAGCAAATTTGACAGCGAGGTCGATTTGGTGGGCGGGTCTGTGGTCGATTCTGGGGAAAGAAAGTTGGAGGGGGACGAAAAGGAGGAGTGGGAAGCAATGGGGAGGTGGAGAAGGGAGGTCGGGGTCCTCGTGGTCGGTCTGAAAAATGAGAGTGAGGTCCAGTCGGTGAGGGAAATTTGGGTTTGGATTTATTTCCAGCAGTAGTAGTGTAATGAGCTTGAAAAGGGCTCAATGTTGTAACAGCATTCTGGCGATCAAGACGAGCTTCATGGCTCAAAAGCAGACTATTAAGCTCTTCAAGAGATGGTTGATTCGGAAGTGTAGAAATAGAGGTGACAAAGGCATTATACTCGGCCCCCAAACCATTTAGAAAATACATCACCTGATCTTGGGAGCTTACAGGTTCCCCAATGGCAGCTAATGTGTTGCAAAGACCACGAAATTTCTGGACATAGGTCATCGCACTGAGACCGTCTTTGCGAAAACCTTGTAGATTGTTACGAAGCTCAGAAATACGAGCAAACGAGGCAGCAGAGAAAAGCTGTCCTAGGGCTTCCCAGATTTCAAAAGCTGTAGAATAGCCAATTAATTGGCCGAGCAATTGTTCATTGACAGAGGCATAAATCCAACTCATGATAAGGTGATTGTATCGTTGCCAGGAGATGAAGTCAGGATTGATAGTCGATGAATGCGAATCTTCAACTTGAAGAGGACAGGAGCGAGTGCCGGTAAGGATGTCTTCAAGACCATTGGCAATAACGATGTTTAGGATCTGATTCTTCCAAACCAGAAAGTTGGATTCATCCAATTTAATAGTGAGTGGCTGATTAACAGAAGGAAGATGAGGTAAGAGGGTGGGTTAGAAGAAGGCGATGAAGGAATTTCCGTAGTACTCTGAGAAGAAGAAGCCATTGAAAAATAAAAAAGAGAAGATAATAACAGAGAACCGAGAAGAGAATAGGAGCCGTTAATGGCTCTGATACCATGAAAGAGAATAGAAAGAGAGATTCTAAAATGCTTATGTATTTCAGCTTAAACATTACAGCAGCCAACAGAGAGTATTATAGTGATTACATCCTAATAAGACAAAAACACGAGAAGAGGGTGAGAGGAAGATTACAGAGAGAGAGAAGAAGATCTGCAGAAAAAATAACAGAAAAATAAACCACACTTATTAATGAACCCGGTCTAAGATAAGTGGTGGTTTAACAATGATAATGTTAGTAAGTTTATGAAGATAATCTGCTTCTTTTATTCATGTGGTGATTTGTCTCCACGGGTTCTAATCATTATTCGATTTTCCATTTTGTTTTCAGTTGATACCCTTAAATGTTCTTGTTCTTAGGAGTTTATTTCTTCCCCAGTGAAATAAAATCAATTGTTTGTGTATTTGAAAGAGTCGTGAGACAAATTATGGTGTGGAACTTATTCTGGTTCTTGCAATTGCTCCTCAAATTTTGACTTTACGGACGAGAAAAGTCATCGTAAAACATGGGACTTGACCTAATTGGTCTTTAATTTTTACAACAATACAGATAACTTCATGCTTTGACACGTTCCCTAAATGCCCACTTTACTTGAATAATAATGTCACCTTAAGCCATTATATTATTCTCTAATTATCTTCGTTAATATGTCAAACAACGATGAATGTAATTAATGTTATAAATTAACTATTTGTTACATTATTATATAAATCATTATTTATCACGTCAGTAAGTAAACGTAATATTACTCTTAATTAAAATATTATAGTTTGGTGACTCAAACCTATAATAAGTGTAATTATACGTTTATTTTCTTATTCTATTTTTTTAAAATACTTGTTGTCATGTCAAATAATTATTGATGTAATTAATTAATGATTTATAATTTATTAATTTAACTGCATATTAATTTTCTAGCGAGTACTTTAATTGAGCAAACTAAATATTATTCTTTTTTTAAAGAATATTTCCAAAACTAAAAGAAAAAAGAATTTTATCCAACCAACCGCATAATATTTTTCATAAATGTTAAAGTAATAATAAGTTCTTTTTTACATTGACTAATTAAAAAAAATTGAGTAACGCTAGGTTTATTCTATTAAAATACTCGTTAACGTGTCAAACAATTTATGATATTATGTGAATTTAGACTGTATATGCACATACTGTTCCTTTACTATATGTTACTTTGCATCAAATTACTTTAATTAATTTCTGTGTATTTAATAAATAGTTTATATTTTATATTAATTATATAAATAATTATTTGACTCATTAACAATTATTTAACGAGAGTGTAATAAAAAAATAAAAGTATCATTATTTTTCAAAAAAAAAAATATTGTATTGATCAAAGTCGTTAGGAGGACCTTATTTCTTTCAACCTTCAAACAATGGCTTCGTCAAATTCAGAAAAAGCATTTGAACCAGAGTCAAAACCAACCCTGCGAACCCTGTGTTGTGTAACATTATAAATAACTTCCCTCTCCGACAACATAAATCACTCACTCATCAGACTTCATAAAGAAGAGAGAGAAAGAATCAGTAGAAACAAAAACCATGGCATTCTGTCTGAACAAAACCCTTCTCTTCATCTTCATCTTCATCTTCATCATTCTCTCAGTCTCTCCCCAGCTTGAAGCTGTCAGACCCATCAAGGATGAGCAATGGACGAGCCATGAAGGTCCTCGCCTTTTTTTGTTTTTTTTTTTTGTTTTTTTTTTTTCCCATTTTTTTTTTTTTTTTTTTTTTTTTTTTTGTTTTTTTTTTTTCTTTTTTTTTTTTTTTTTTTTTTTTTTTTTTTTTTTTTTTTTTTTTTCTTTTTTTTTTTTTTTTTTTTTTTTTTTTTTTCCCCCTTTTTTTTTTTTTTTTTTCTTTTTTTTTTTTTTTTTTTTTTTTTTTTTTTTTTTTTTTTTTTTTTTTTTTTTTTTTTTTTTTGGGGGGGGGGGGGGAGGGGGGGGGTTTTTTTTTTTTTTTTCTTTTTTTTTTTTTTTTTTTTTTTTTATTTTTTTTTTTTTTTTGTTTTTTTTTTTTTTTTTTTTTTTTTTTTTTTTTTTTTTTTTTTCTTTTTTTTTTTTTTTTTTTTTTTTTTTTTTTTTTTTTTTTTTTTTTTTGTTTTTTTTTTTTGTTTTTTTTTTTTTTTTGTTTTTTTTTTTTTTTTTTTTTGTTTTTTTTTTTTTTTTTTTTTTTTTTCCAACGTGGTCCCGTCCCGCCGGCTGGCCCCAACCCTCCTGGTAATTAGCTCAAACTCAATGATCGTTAACCATATTTAACGATGGAGAAGATACAAGTGAAGAACTATTGACTATGGTAGATGACCATAATCTAGTGGAATAAATGTAATGACCTTTTCTTATTATTCTTAATTTTTAATAACAATTAATACCTACAAATATATGAATCGTGCATCCGTAAAACTTACCAAGTCCTTACATTGCTCATGTAACTAAGCAAAATAAAGTTCGTAATTATTATATCGGGTTTCTTGATCACCTCGGTTATGCGTATAGAGTTGTGTGACATACGCGACTATCTGATAGGCCGATAATTTTTTGGAGCAATTTGATCTTCGTATTGTGGGTCGTTGTCAAAAATGTTCCTTAATTGCCAAGTCACAGAATTTTTAAGAAGAAATCTTTTAGATCGACTTCAACAATTAATACAACATGTTATTAATGAACGTAGAAACAAGTTCTATTTATTGCTGATTTCGTGGATCTCTAACGTTTAAATTTTATGTTTTGTTCATAAATTATAAAAGAAATAAGAAACTAGTCAAAATAAATGACAATTAATTCTGCAATTTTATGGTTAGAATGTTAAAAAAATATAAATGATTAAATAATCATCAAATCACAAGTTTAAGTTTTTGATATTGTTGCTAATTTATCATGGTATCAGAGCAATTAATCTTATTTTCACATGTAAGAATCGATAAAAAAATTGACCTACATGTGAAAAAAAATGTTAAAAAATAAAAATAATTAAATTATCCTCAAACTACAAGGTTAAGTTTTTTGAATTGTTGGTAACTTGTCATGGAAAACACATAAATTATTGTTTTCATTCCTAATAATTTAAGAAATTACTCCAAACACGTTATCTTTCAAAAAAAGCTTTACTCCAAGTTGTTATAATTTGATGTTGGTCAACGTTTCATTTGACTTTTTATGGGTCTAAAATAAGTGTTTTTTATTCATTCTAACTTGAATTTCAACTTTCAAACAATGGCTTCGTCCATTTCAAAATTATACCTTTTTTCTATCACGCACACATTACATAACATACATACATATGTGTGCACGCAAGCGTGTATATATATATATATATGACTAGCCTTGTTTATTTTCAAAATATTCTCATTCTAACTAAAGCCCATCAAAAGAAGTGGGAGATTGCTTAGAATTTTAGGGTGAAGAAAGCTAGAATTAAGAAATTGTGGTTGGAAAGAAAGCCTTGTAAAAATTGAGTTTGAAGAATGTGTTCATAATAGTCACGAACCAGCTATTTTTGACCAAGAATTAGAAGCTTAAATTGGACATATTGAAGCTTGGAAGAACAAAAGGAAGATAGATAAATGCTAGCCAAACATAGAGAAGACAATTTAAACCTAAGATATGTTAAACACATGTTTTTAATGTACCAGCTCATTTTATAAAAATAAGGGCATTACAAAATTCTATAGAGAAATGTACAATTTTATATCGCTTGAAACTAGACAAAATAAATGATTTATGAACGGATAATACTAGATATACCCTACATTTATACTATTGATCAATGTTTAACGCGTCCCTCATTAGTGATGTAAAATTTAGATAAATAATAAATGGTTAACATAATACATTAATTGTACCACATCATACTTGGAGGGCCGAAGAGGAAGGAGGGAGAAATGAAAGGATTTCGAGGGAAGAGCATTTGAGAGAGAAAAAAACTTGGTGGATGTGTATTACGAAGAAGATAAGGCTGAAAATAAACTATTCTTGTATTACTTCTGACACAAAGTCTTTAAATATACAATAAATGTAAGAAATTATAAAGAAACTATCATTACGTAATTAACTATATAGGTAACTACATTTAATATCTAATATAATATCTAGTACTTCTCCTCAAGATGGAGAGTGAATGTTTAAAACTTCCATCTTGTTAAGGAGAAATTTAAACTGAGGGGGACGTAGAGCATTTGTAAACAAATTTGCAAATTGATGATAAGAAGACACATATAAAGTTTTCAGATTCCCGAGCTTCATTTGATGACGCATAATATGACAATCGATCTCAATATGTTTTGTGTGCTCATGAAAAACATTATTATCGGCAATATGCAAAGTTGATTTATTATCATAAAAAAGAAGAGCAGCCGTTGAAAAAGGAATATGAAGATCACAAAGTAAAGCTTGCAGCTATATTAACTCACAAGAAGTATCAGTCATTGCTCTATACTGCGCCTTAGCCGTAGAACGTGAAGTTGTACGTTGTTTCTTGGACTTCCAGGAAACCAAACAATCTCCTAAGAAAACAAAAAATCCAGTAACCGAACAAAGTGTAACAGAACAAGCAGCCCAATCAGAATATGAAAAAGCTTTAAGCTGTAATGATGATGATGAAGGGTAGAACAAACCTTGGCCAATTGTACCTTTAAAATACTTTTAAATCCGATGAGGAGCAACGAGATGAGCACACTTAGGCTTGTCAAGAAACAGACTTAAAGCATTCACAAAAAGATCTGGATGAGTTATTGTAAGATACAATAGACAACCAATCAATCGACGAAACAACTTGGGATCCTCAAATAGTTGACTATCCTTAGACAAAATTTTGAGAGCAGGATCCATGGGAGTATAAGCAGACTTAGAACCAAGGAAACTAGTATCTTGCAAAAGCTCAAGAGTATAATGCCTTTGATTAACCGAAATACCTTTAACTGAACGATCAACCTCCAATCCAAGAAAAAAATGTAGATTGCCTAAATCTTTGATCTTGAAAATAGCATTAAGATAAATATTCAAATCAACTATTGTAGAAGAAGAATTTCCAGCTATCATTATGTCATAAACATAGACTAAAAAAACCAGAAAAATATTTTCATGTTTACGGATAAATAATGAGTTATCAGTCTGAGATTGACGAAAACCATTAGATAACAATACAACAGATAGTTTAAAAAACCATTACCGAGATGCTTATTTCAAACCATAGAGTGATTTGTTCAATTTGCAAACCAAATTTTGAGAATTCTCCCCCTTAACCGAATATCAAGGTGGCAAGGACATGTATACCTCCTCATTTAAATTGCTGATCAAGAAGGCATTGTATACATCTAATTGAACATGGAACCATCAATGAATAGATGCTCAAGCAAGTAACAACTTTACCATCATCATTTTAGCTACTGGTGAAAAAGTGTCAAAATAATTGACTCCCTCTTATTGGGTAAGCCACTAATCGAGCCTTAAGACATTCAATTGAACCATTTGTATTGAGTTTCAATATATAAACTCATTTGTTAAACCAGTAGTTGAAGAAAAAATCTCATAAGGAAACTGTGAGGTAGGACTACTAACTTGATTTATTGTAACAACCTTGCTTTTAAACTTGTATTCGGGTGGAAATCCATGAATCTTGTTACATTTATCAATCGTATGTCCTTGCATCTTACAATGTGTGCAAAATGGCCTATCCCTTCGTGGTTTAAACTAAGAAGAAGAATGATTGTTCTAGACAAAATTCATCACCAGAGTATCATTTGTAGATGAAGGAAAATTAATCGATTTTTGACGTTCTTCTTGAACTACAAGTGAGAAAACTCTCATGGAAGGCAGAGGCTCTGTGATGACCCGAATGTGCAAGTATGAGTACGACTGCGGGGCAAACCTCGGGTTGCGGGGCAAACCTCGGGACCTAAGCCGAGTGTAGGTGAATCCCGGACTCGAGTATAGGCGAATCCCGGGTCGTAAAGAGGGGGTCGTCACAATCCCACATCGCTTGGGGAAGTATATGGAAATGAAACATATGTAAAGAGACCCTCCCAACATAGCAAGACGTGTTTTGGAGAACAATTGGCAACGGATCCCATAAGAACTCCGAAGTTAAAAGTGCTTCGGCGAGAGCAATTCCAGATTGGGTGACCTTCTGGGAAGTTCTCGCCAAACAAAGCTATAAGGGGAGAATATTGGGCTACGGCCCAATCCCCAGAGCGGACAATATCTTGCTGGGATATAGGGTCGTTACAGGCTCAATCATTAAAATCTGAGTACAAACCTGACTGTAAGATTCATTCTGACCCATCAAAAATTGCAAGACTTGTTCTTGTTGGTAATAATTGTAGATTGACTTAACATCTCCATAGTGACAAGCCTCAATTGGCAGAAAATCTTGGAGTTCATCCCAAAGTGTCTTTAATTTTGTATAGTAGGTACTAACGTCCATAGCTCATTGAGATAATCGTAAGAGATATTGACGAATCTAATACATTCTTGGACCGTTATTTTGATGAAACCTCTCAAATAGGTCATTCCTGACCAAGGTAGCAGATTCAAAATACAATAAGTTATCTCCTATTTCTCGGCTGAGTTCAAAATCTATGACGTAACCATTGTATTACAGCGAGTCTAGCTAGAGAAAACTCATCGGGAGAAGATGACTTAGAAATAGTACAGTCAATAAAAGAGAGCTTGTTTTTAGCAGTCAGTGCCATGGTCATTGATCGTCTCCTAGTGTTGAAATTCGAACCAAGAAAAAGATGCCCAACCAGAATCAATCTTGGATGATCGCTGCTTTGCAAGGAATAGGGACTTGAGGATTCATATGTGACAGTCGGTATGCGATTTCTAGTCGCTTGATATGAATTCGTAGCTCTCCTAGAGGAATTGACAGCATTTCGACCCGTGCCATTGAAGAGAGATTAGGGCTAAAGACTTGAGATTATGGCGAAAGGCTTCACTCTGATAACATATTATGAAGAAAATAAGGCTGAAAATAAACTCTTCTTGAATTAATTTTGACACAACGTCTTTAAATATACAGTATATGTAAGAAATTGTAAAGAAACTACTTGTAACGCTCAGAATTTTGGTATTATGAATTTCAAATTTCTGTACCCAATATTTTTGGAATTCAAAAATTTAATGCAGGATTTTTATTATTATATTTGAGAACGGAAAAATAATATTTGAAAATTAGAGCCAAATTGTGGAACTAAATGGAGATTCAATGGGTAATTGAATTAGTATGGCAAAACAAATGGAGTAACTACCTAGTTAGGATCTAATGGGAGGGCATAGTTGGAATATAAATTGGGTTGGTGAGAGGAGCCAATAAGATCACGACATGGGGCGAAGCTTCTTGGAGACGCTTCTCCTTTATTATTTTAAAAATCAAAAGATTGCATAACTTGGGATTTCTTCCTCCCTTCTACACATTTTCGGTCTCTTCCATTTTCTTCCTCACCCCACGGCTCCCTCACATCTCCTCTCCCCATGCCACTTTCTTTCAAATTTCTCCCCCCATTTTTGGAAGATCTAAGGTAAGGTTAAGTTTTATGGAATGAATTTTTGAGTTAGGGCTATGAAATGGTGAAGAAATTTATAGGTTTTTATGGTTGTTTAGGGTTCAACGAAAATCACTCTTCCCTTAAAGGTTCTCCACGAAATTCCCTTCATTTTATTGGATTTTGAAGGTCAGATAACTCTTCTTTGATTGTTTGATGATTTTAAGGTTTAGATGCATTAAATTGAATGGATTATTGGTTGTGAACTTTAGAGATTTTATGATTGTGGGTTATGAATGCATGAAATTGGATTGTTAATGCTCAAATCTCTCTCTATATTGTTGGATAAAAATGTGGGAATGTGTGGTTTGGATTTATTGATGGAATTATGGGATTTTGATGGACAAATTGTTAGTTTATTATTGCATAATTGATAATTAGTTGAAATGTGAAAAAACTGGAATTTGAGGGGCAATTTCAGTTTTTGGTTTTCTACCATTAATTGAGATGGATTTTTTATAAATGGATTTCACTATGTTAAACTAGATATTTTAAGGATTTTATAGCATGTTGAATCATCGAATTCAGATAAGTATACGATGTGTTATGAATTTTCAAAGTTTAGGCAAAAATTGTAAAACGAATTCTGGGCACATTACTGTTTCGATGCTTTTTGACCCCCTTCCAAATTTTATCTTGCAAAACTTTTTTGTGGGTTAAATTAGATACTGTAAGGAAGCAGTGGCCTTTGGAATCAAGACATTTAAATAAGTATACACCGAGTTACAGATTTTTGAAATTATTGTGTAAAAACTGGATAGGCTCAGGTTTTGCTATTTTTACCTAACTCAATGGTTTGTTTTTGCTAAATGGACTTCACCATTTAAAATAGACCCTTTAAGTGAATTGTAGGCTTTGGAATTTATGGATTTTGTTAAGAATTAAAGGAGATATAGATATTTGAAGTTGGGCCAAAATATAGGGTACAATCCGAGAATGTGAATGGTTTGATTCTATGTTTGGTTTTGTAATGTTTAAGTCATTTGGATCTTTGAGCTATTTGAATTAGATATTGATGAGTTTGTTGGACTTGATGGGTAATGCATAAAATCGGGAGGTTATGCCGAAATTTTTAGAAAATTTGCCTTTAAGAGTTGTTGTAACGACCCCTTTTTCCAGTAGGATATTGTCCGCTCTGGAGATTGGGTCGTATCCTAATATCCTCCCCTCACGGCTTTGTTTTGGCGAGGACTTCCCAGCCGGTCACCCAACTTGGTACTACTCTCGTCGAAGCACTTTTAATTTCGGAGTTCTTATGGGATCCGTTGTCATATGTGCTCCAAAACGCGTCTTACTATCTTGGGAGGGTTTTCATACATATATTTCATTTTCATATACTTCCCCAAGCGATGTAGGATTGTGACGACCTTCTCTTTACGACCCGGGATTCGCCTACACTCGAGTCCGGGATCCACCCCGCAACCAGAGGTTTGCCCCGCAGTCGTACTCATACGTACACATCCGGGTCATCACAATCACCCCCCCCCCCCCCCCCCTCGAGGGCCTAACGTCCCTGTTGACCACATTTTCGGTTGGGTACAAGCTCTGATACCATTTGTAACGACCCCTTTTTCCAGTAAAATATTGTCTGCTCTAGGGATTGGACCGTAGCCCAATATCCTCCCCTCACGGTTTTGTTTTGGCGAGGACTTCCTAGTCGGTCACCCAACCTGGTACTACTCTCGCCGAAGCACTTTTAACTTCAAAATTCTTATGAAATCTGTTGTCAATTGTGCTCCAAAACGTGTCTTACAATCTTGGGAGGGTTTCCTTACATATGTTTCATTTCCATATACTTCCCCAAGCGATGTGGGATTGTGACGACTCTCTCTTTACGATCCGAGATTCGCCTACACTCAACTCCGGGATCCACCCCGCAACCCGAGGTTTGCCCCGCAGTCGTACTCATACGTACACATCCGGGTCATCACAATCACCCCCCCTCGGGGCCCAACGTCCCTGTTGGCCACATTTCCTGTTGGGTACAAGCTCTGATACCATTTGTAACGACCATTTTTTCTAGTAAGATATTGTCCGCTATGGGAATTGTGTCGTAGCCTAATATCCTTCCCTCACGGCTTTGTTTTGGAGAGGACTTCCCAGTCGGTCACCCAACCTGGTATTACTCTCACCGAAAAACTTTTAATTTTGGAGTTCTTATGGGATCCGTTGTCAATATTGCTCCAAAACGCATCTTACTATCTTGAGAGGGTTTCCTTACATATGTTTCATTTCCATATACTTCCTCAAAACATGTGAGATTGTGACAACCCCCTCTTTACGACCTGGGATTCGCCTACACTTGAGTCTGGGATCCACCCCATAACTTGAGGTTTGTCCCGCAGTCGTACTCATACGTACACATCTGGGTCATCACAGTTGTGATGGGATGCTAAGTATGTTAAATGTGCATATTTAGGTATTAGCAACAAGGAAGTAAAGGTGATCAAAAGATTGCTAAGGACACGAAGTAAGTGGGTATTAGGTGTTCGGCCCTTATGGCCCTACATCACAAGGATACTAGGATGGTTGTGTTTGATGGACTTCTTGATGTAATGTAGTTTTCTTAAGACATGTGTGCTATGGGTAGAGAAGATTATGTGATATGGTTGTTAAGTTGTTAAGTTTCCCTCTTAGAGTAAATTAAGTGCCTCATCTTGCTATTGTTATGAAGGTTATGTTCATGTTAAGCCCTTATGTGCACAAGTCATGTAGCATGCATCATGTTTTGGCAAAATCATGGAAAATGTTTTAAGTACATGTTTTCGCTATATAACTAAGTAAAGAATATGTAATGTATGTAACGTTAAGTTGTGGGTCGTGGTTGAGTATGACTTATGTATATCCACTTCGGTGGCCCTGTTATATCATGTATATCCACTTCGGTGGCTCTGTTATGTTATGTTATATGCCTACTCCCCATGTAAATCTCTCTTAACGGATGTCAAGTGAATTAAATGTAATGTGAAGAGAACATGTTTTACGTATCATGCATGCACGTTCATTCATTTGCATTAATACACTACTTACTAAGAATTAAGCTTATAGTTTGAACCTTGTAATTTAGGTGACGAGTTTGAAAGTGAAGATGTCAAACCTCAAGACGAGTTTAGGCACGGTTGGTGGATGGTGCTCATGGTGGGTGTTTTGTGTTTGGCGAGACGATTTGACCCGAGGGTGATGTCTAAGTAAATTTTTGGGTAAATGATTTTAAAATTTAAAGTTTAAGTAGTACATAATCTCATATTTTGATAAACATTTGGAATGCTTAAGGATTTATGTGTTTTGGAAGAATGTGTTGAATAGATGAGGTTTTTTCCAAATGTTTTAAAATTTCGCTACGTATTTTCTATTTGATGTTGAGGATTACGAGACGGGAGATTTATTTTTTTTAAATTTTGATTTCTAAACATGTTTCAACCCAATATTTTGTGATACTTTCCAAACTTACTTTACGAAGGTTTTTCACTTATTTCAAAGGGTTTAAATGTTCAAAAAAATATATATATGTCAAGTCCCATGATGGCCTTCGGGTCGTTACACTACTATTATCTAATTAACTATATGGGTATATGCATTTAGTATCTCATATAAAATCTAATAATATGGCGAAGAAAGTCTTGGAAGACAAGAAAGTGGAAGACACCGAATGAATACGATATATAAATTTTTCTCTAATTAACAAGTTTATTTTATTTATTAAATATTTTAATGAAAATATGTAAATTAATAAATGGCGATTATTAACAACTTCCCAACTACCAATACATAACATTCATTAATTGACGCATTCTTCATTGATAGATTATATTTAAATTACGATAAAAAATGTTTAATATTTTTTCAAATTAAAAAAAAAAAAGCAACTAAGCATGAAAAAGGTCAAATAAATAATTTTGGCCTGAAATCTCAATCTCAAGCTTTCATGATTTAAGATATTAAGTAATTTGAGATGACAATTTACAATTTGTTTCAAATTTAACAACGACCAAAAACCAAATAGAAACGAGAGCAGAAACCCAGTTCCTAAAAAATTAGTTATTTCGTACGAGAAAACTCAACATAAGCTGTCCATTTCTTCATAATTTATTAGAGCAGCTCCCCTGAACAACCCTACAACTAAATACGAATAATCACTTTCGGTGTTGAGTTTGAATCTTGTCAGATCTCACACAGAGTGAGGTTCGAAATCTTTAAGAGTATGTATTCGCATTAAGGCTCATCACAACAGATGAACAGAAATCGTAGGACATAAAAATGAATTTCTGCAAAAAAAAATAAACAAGTGATAAATGGTACCTCTTACACTGTCTAAACTTACTTTACATGCAAACATTTATGAATGAAAGCAATAATTTGTGCTAGGGTTCCCTAGATTTGGAAAAAAGCAACTCCATTGCCACTCTTTAAGTTTCAACTTCATTGGCTAAGCAATATCCCAGATATAGAACCACGCATCTCCTGGTTAGTACACCTAAAAAGACTTGTTTTATTGCTTTTGACCTTCTCAGATGCCCCAGAGCTTCACTTAGAAGCACCTTCTCTTTTGTTCTCTCTCTCTCTCTCTCTCTCTCTCTCTCTCTCTCTCTCTCTTTCTCTCTTTCTCTCTCTCTCTCTCTCTCTCTCTCTTTCTCTCTCTCTCTCTCTCTCTCTCTCCCCTTAAAGCTGCTGTTCTTTTTGTTGACCACGTTATTGTATTTTTCATTGATCTATTAGGTTGAAGGTGACAAGAAAAGGCATGGAGGGAACTTATTTGAGCAATGCAAGGATCAAAGAGAAATGGGTTAGCAGTAAATTATGCTTGGAAGATGAAGAAGATAGGAATTCTTGTGAAGTTTCGTGGCCTGCAAAAAACTATTCATGCAGCTTTTGTAGAAGAGAATTCAGGTCTGCTCAAGCTCTTGGAGGCCATATGAATGTCCATAGAAGAGATAGAGCAAGATTGAGACTCTTACCTTCCTGGATCTCTGAAAATTCCTTCACTTATTCTAGCCCTAAACTGACATCTAACCCTAACCCTAACCCTAATTCTTCTTCCCCAAATTCCTCACCTTTCTCTTACAAACACCAGTCATTTTCTTCTTCCACGTCTCTCACTTATCGGTCTTCACCTTTTTTGGCCTCTGCAGATGAAGAGAAGAACTCACTAGCTAGTTTTTCAGGCTCTCACGAAAGAGATCCAGCCAAAAGAAAAAGTACTGTTGGAGATTCGAAGGGTTTTGGTCGGAAAACTGAATTCGATCAGGTTTTGAAGAAAGAGAAAATCGTCAGCTTAGATTTGAAAATGGGGTTTCTTAAAGATCCAAAAGATGATGTTGATTTGGAGCTTCGACTGGGCTATGTTTAATCAAAATTTACATTGTTTTTTTCTTTCAAGTTATGCATCTGTAATCTGCTGATCAACGATGAAGTTTAGGTGAAATAAAATGGAAGTACAATTTTCTATCCAGATTTTCTCGGATTTTCTTTCCATTTTCTCAGCAAGCAAACAAGTTTATTTTAAGTTTGAAATGCAGAAAAAGACTAATTTAATCACTTTATGCATAATATTATCACCAATATCTCTTTTTTAAAGTAAGCTATGCACGAAGAGAAGGATTAGATAATTAACTATCGCTGTAATCCTTGTTTAAGTCTGGTGGGATAGTTCAATTTTGAGGTTAAACTGTAGACATCATTAAAGATTTTGAGTTGGGGAGGTACAATCATTTATTATTGAAGCAATTCAATTAGAGAAGGGCAGTACAAATTCAAAAGGATGATTTAATTTCTGTTGTGATTGTTCTCTGGGAAATGCAAGCATGGGCTGCTGTTCTTTTCTCAGTATTTCATTTTCCTCAGAATTTTTTTTTTTATTTTCCAAGAAACTATTAATTCTTTGCTTCTGATATTTTGATTATTCACACACTTTGATCAATCTCAATTGAGTTTCTTAAAAAGTGTCTAAACATAAGATTAATCGCCAACTAGTAGGAGTTTCTAGTTGATTAAATTGAACGTTGCTTGTTATGTGATTTATCTATTAGGCAAACAAATAATTGGTTTTAGAGAGATGTTTTTGGTCTCTGCAATTAGCATAGTGTGTTTCCCAATCTCTGTTCTTGCATGTTCCCCACAAACGTTTCGTACATTTGATCATGATGCCCTTTCCTTTCTCGGAAACTATTTGTTTTGGTCTCTGCAGACTCAAAACCAGTTAAATAACACACTCTCCTCTCTCTCTCTCTCTCTCTCTCTGAGTCTGTGGGCTGTGGATGATCCTTCTTTGCTGATAAAATCATAATAACAAGATAAACATGTCGGAAAAAAACCCAAATGCAACAAAATAACACAAGATCTTTCTCTCCTGGATGCTGGATGGATAAGTCTGTCTTTTCTGGAAACTCATAATTTTGGTCAGAAGAAAAGAGGAGATAAATGAAACTTGGACATCTGTTGTCTCTCTCTCTCTAAATAGGTGAGAGAAGGTTGGATTAGGTCACTAAAAAAGGGTGTAAGAGGAGAGGAAGAAGTGCGGAGAAAGTGAATGTTTTGGTGAAAGAAGAGAGTATGGGATAAAGTAAGCCTGTTCGGCCAACGTCACCATCCTCGAGCAATATCCCTCACGCCCATCTCTCCAACAATCGTTAAATCGTATTTTAGGTAAATGTCAATGTATATTTGTCACAATCGTTGTATATAAAAGTTGCATAGTAAGAAAGCTAATGTAATCAATTCAAATTAGCTCCTTTTGTAAACAATCGATTCGGGTTCATATTTGTGAATATTTGTCACTACATAAGGTAAGAATTAAAAATTAAGAATAGAGAGTAAATATAATATTACTCTAATATTAATAGAGTAATATTCTTGAATAAAAAGATAAAATTCTTGATAAAAAAATTCAAAATATTCTTCTAGCTCAATATGAATACATATCTTCATTTAAAATGATAATTTTAAAATCTGGCAAATCATTTTTTAATATTTTCACTTACGTAATAAAGTAAAAATAACAAATAATCAATATTACGAGACATTTTGAGATAAAATTCGATAATAAAATCATGTAAGCTTATTTAAAAAATAAATAATTTAACTATTGATGAATATGAGCAATTATTTGTACTCTAATGAATTAATTACTAAGGAATCAAACTTATTATTAGTTAGATTGCACCTCATATACTCCAAAAAAAATGGAGGTACGTAAGCAATTACTCAAAATTTCATAATTTATTATATTTCATTGGATTGTATATCATTTTCAAGTTACTACCTAGTATCGGCGATAATTCAGAAACATTATCCGCAAATATCAACTTTAAATATTTATAACTAGTCGATTGACAATTAAAAGAAATGTAGCTTCATATCCAGCAGAGAAAAGGAAAAACAACTTTCAAACTTTACTCCCAGATTAGCTAATAGATAGCTCCTATTATTATTAATAATATTATTATTTAATTAGGAACGTCATCTACGGAAGCCTCTGAATAATATGCAAATGGTGGAGGTGGAGAACCTCTTGGATTGGGCCCAGCAGGAGGAACTGGACCCCTTGGATATTCTCCGAAATTGATCATCTCTGTCTTTATGATTATTTCTTCTGCTTCAGTCTCTTCGGCAAGCTTTCTTCCTTCTCCTCCCATGGCGGACACTCCCAGGATCAACGCTAACACTAGGAAGAACGACAGTGACGACACTTTCTTACTGACAAACTTCATTCTGATTGCTACCCAAAAATATGAATTGTAAGACAAATCTTTCTTCTTGCCCACTTATATACAACTGTTCTTCCTCTCCGGTGCCGCCCTCCCATTGGTTGCATGCCATTTTTGGCCTCATCTCTACCAAATATGGTTTCAGCCTTTTATGACAGGGAAATGAATCCTGAAAATGAATAATTTATTGTTGTGTTATAGAATGACGTGTATATACAATCACAATTACGTGATTATCCGACCAACCCCTCTCAGCCTGATACATAGTTGTCCGAGTTTGGCCCGATCCGAGGGGATGGACCGAGCCCAGAGCCTGCTCGTTCAAGAAGGCAAGCATGCTAGCCGGCCTTAATTTACATCATTTTTCATCATATATTTTAATTAAATTTTTAATAATCCATCCACGTACATGAAAGTGAGTCTCTCTCTCTCTCTCTCTAGCCTTTCTAAATATGCTATTGACATATTCGCTTTAATTGTAATAATAAGGAAAGAAACAATTAAAAAAATGGAATTTATTTTGGATTAATTCTACGTTAAGAAAAGAATTGACTAAATCCAACAACGAAACATTTGTGTAATTGAAAGTTATTTACTAACAATTAAGAATTTAAACCTTACCGCTTTAAATTCGATTCATTTGAAATTAATGAGAAATTATTTTGAATTAAAATACTTTTTAAATAATAATTGTTACAGTCGATTCTATGATTTAATGGAATTTACAATTATCATGCTTTCAATTTTATTTTTAAATAATTCTCCAATCTAACAAAAAAAAAAATATTATGAATTGATTTTTTAGCAGCTAAAATATTTAATTTGAATAAAATAGCAAAACACGTGATTAAGCACGTGCCTTTTTAGATCGAAGCCTGCTACAGTTCACTAGTAGTAGATGAGACAGCAGTTGATCATTTTTCAAGTTGGGATACAATTTTCTTTGAAAACTACGAATCGATTTTAAACCGTGTCGATCTCTTATTCTACGATTTCAAACTATGTCAATTGCAAGATAGTTTGGAATCAGGATACAATTAGGTTAGAAATCGAGTTACGACACTTTACTAAATGAAAATAATAGTATACACGTGTTGGATTTAACTGATAAATTAACAAAAAATTTTAAATTGCTGATAGTTGAAATGAAGAGATTCGATTTGTCCAAAAAAAGAATTTAAGATATAACATGAAAATAATCTCAAACGTTGTAGTATAAATTGTACTTTGTCTTTGTTATTTTCTATAGTGATGAATATTATTCTCTTCAAAAATCCACGCTCTCAAAATTTAGTGTTAATATTATTTTCTATTTTTAAAAAATAAAAACTTTTTAATTTATTTTAGGAAAACATTCATTATATTATTAAGTGTTTAATTAAAATATATGATAAATAGTGATGTAAATTAAGGTCGGCTAGCCTGCTCGCCTTCTTGTACCAGCATGCTCTGGGCTCGGTCCATCTCCTCAGATCGGGTCAGACTCAGGCCGCCATATAGCAAGCCGAGGGGTAGGTTGGATAATGACGTAATTGTGATTGTATATACACGTCATTCTACAAAACAACCATAAATGATTCAGTTTCAGATTTTCTTTTCCTGCCATAAAAGGCTGAAACCATATTTGTTGAAGTACGAGGCAAAAAATGACATGCAACCAATGGGAGGGCACCAAAGAGGAAGAACAGTTCTATATAAGAGGGCACGAAGAAATATTTCTCTTGCAATTCCTGTTTTTTGAGTAGCAAATAGAATGGCGTTTGTTGGTAAGAAAGTGTCATTTCTGTCGTTCTTCATGGTGTTAGCGTTGATTCTGGAAGTGTCCGCCATGGGAGGAGAAGGAAGAAAGCTCGTAGAAGAGACAAAAGCTGAAGAAATAATCATAAATACAGAGATGATTCATATGGGAGAATATCCAAGGGGTCCAGTTCCTCCAGCTGGGCCCAATCCAAGAGATTCTCCACTTCCACCATCTCTTGAATATTATTCAGAGGCTGCAGTAAATGACTTTCGTAATTAAATAATAATAATAATAATTAGCTAATCTATGAATAAAGTTTGAAAACTGTTTATGTTAGTGTTGTTTTTGCCTCTGCTGGATATGAACCTACATTTCTTTTAATTGTCCATAGACTAGTTATAAGTATCTAAAGATGATATTTCCGTATAGTATTTACGAACAATCGTCGATACTAAGTAATAACTTAAAAAGGTATACATATTTTTCAATTAATTCTTTCGAAAAAAAAATGTCCAATACAATGAAATATAATAAATGAAATTTCAAGTAATTGTTTACGTAATCTTCTTATATTATAGCAATTTTTTTTTTAATGTGTTTTACCATAAAAATTTATTAAGTTTCCTAATCTTTTTATGCCTGAAAAAAATGATTGGGCGAAATATTGAATTGCGCTTGGAGATGGACATATATGCTATTCATTTTTTTAGAAAATGTTATTATTATATTTCGAGAATAACTTGAGCCTTAATAACTAGGGCTATTTTAATTATATCTATCAAATATACTGCATCTAAAAATGTATTCTTTGGTACCAATTGACTTTCAGGCAGCTAGATTTTGGTTGGTCAATAGTAAGCTGATTTGCTTTTAGGATGATTTTTGGCAGAGATGCATGCCATAATTTATATCAATTCACAAAGTTCTCCTGACCTCAAAGTGATAGACTATGTTTTATTGGATTTGAAGGAGAGAAAATGATTTTTCTCCAATTATTGTTGTTAAAATAATCCACTGTCACAAAAATTATGTCATTGTTTGCTGAGATATACAAAAATTTATATGTTTGAAAAATAAAATACTCAATTCTTAATGTAAGTAAATTATATAAAAATGTGTAATAATAACTTTTAAAATTTCCAAAAAAACTAAATCTTATTTTTTAAAAAAATAAGAATAAAATTCGTAATTACTATATCTTGATCATTTCTCATCGTATATAGACTCTATTTCTTGAATATTGTGATATACGTGACCAATTGATGGGCCGACAACAATTTGATCTTCGCATCGTAGGTCGCTCGCAAACCGTCCCTCTAATGCCAAGTCATTATTTTGTTATTGCCGAATATAGAAACAAGTTCTATTTATTACTTGGATCCTTAACATTTAAATTTTATTTTTGTTCATAAATTATAAAAGACATAAGAAACTAGTCACCATAAATGACTTATAGTAAAGAGAAGCTTAATGAAATAAGTAAAATAAAGATCACACATGCTTAAGGTAAAGAGAAGCTTGTGAGAATTCAATAATTTTGGGTAATTTTAAATAATTTATGGAGGAAAATGTCAAAACTATGGAATGTTTATTTTACACTAGTAAATTAGGGTGACAATCTTGGTTTGGTTGTGTGTCACGATTTCCTTACCATAAGATCCCACAAATTATCTTATGCCAAATACTTCAACGAAATGAAAAATGGTGGCAATTATATCACCCAAAAAATGTGCCGAAATTGGAATTATTTATGAATGAAAGATACAACATATTTACAATCTATAAATTTAGTATACATCTCAACTATATTAACCATCGTTAAACATTTTGCGCTTAGATATATCATTCAAAATATAGCTCAAATAAAAAAAAAAATATTAAGACAAAACAAAATAGTAATTAATTGAAAAAATCAAAATCATTGTACCATCAATATAAATCTTAAACATGTGTATCATGACAATCAATCTATCCATGTACGATAATTTTGTTAATTGTGAAGGTCAGGTCATACAAGGAGATATGTACAATCTCATATTTGTTGAAATGAGTGAAAGTGAATGATTTATGAATAGATATTTTTTATCTACCAAGTACAATGCATTTTGAATAAAATTCAAAAATAAAACTATACATGCTTAAGTATAAAACATACAATATTGTATTATCGGAACTAATAACTCCACATTGAGTGCTCGAAACCAAGCTAGAGTGGACTAATCAGGCTGGCTAGGTTCAATTTTGGTGTGTTGAGAACATTGCCTTAAATCAAGAGTTTGTATCTTATTTTTGTTTTTTATGGATTAGAATTGGTGAAACCTTTGACTATTCAAGCGCAACTTCGAACCTTTGAAACCAAAGTCAGTCTTTCAAAACTCATTGAATAATGATAAGTTTACTTTATATGTCTACTATTCTTATTTTTGACATGATAATGATTGATTAGAGTATTTATTGATTTATTTTATTATTTATAATTTATTATATTAATTGTACAAATTAATATTCAGCACACCATAAATAAAAATTAGAAAGTGAAAATAGAGAGTAGCTCATTTGTTTATCTATTTTTTAGTGCTGTTGTTTCTGATTCTTAATTCGGTTGGACTACCACTGAACAAACGGGTGAGTCGGACCTAACGTGACTTGGGCACAAAGCTAGCCCGATGATAGTATATTTCAATCGAAAATGTTCGTCATTTACGCTTTATTTTATTTCAAGTACAATGCCTATTTTAAGTAAACTACAATATATTTTCAGATTTTATTTCTACGCCATAAAAGGCTGAAACCGTATTTGGCAAAGCATGATGCAAAACATGGCATGCAAACAATGGGAGGGCAGTGAAGAGAAAGAACATTTTGATATATAGTATTACTACTTGCACTCTCTTATTTTACTCTATTAAAAATTTACTATTATAAAATAATTATTAGTACAATTAATTATATAAATTATAAAATATAATTTATTACATTAATCACAATTTAATAATTATTTGATACGTTGACAAGTTTCTTAAGAGAGTAATCATAACGTTAGTCTTCTATATAAGAAGACGGAAGGAATGTAACCCACCCAACAGAAAAAAGATTTGCCTTGTAATTAGTGCTTTTGGGTAGCAATCAGAATGACGTTTGTTAGTAAGAAAGTGTCATCTCTGTCGTTCTTCTTGGTATTTTGGTTGATTCTGGGAGTGTCTGCCATGGGAGGAGAATGAAGAAAGCTCGCAGAAGAGGCAAAACCTGAAAAAATAATCATAAAGACGGAGATAATTCATATTGGAGAGTTTCCAAGAGTCAAGTTCTCCAATCTAAATTTATTTGGAAATTATTTAGCAACAATTTACAATTATCATGCTTTCAATTTTGTTTTTAAATAGTTCTCCAATCTAACAAAAAAAAAAATATCATGAAGTGAATTTTTAGCAGCTAAAATATTTAATTCGAATAAAATAACAAAACACGTGATTAATTGTAACAATTTTGGTTATATTTATCCACCTACATTTTAACAATTTTAATTTACTTAATTACGTTACAGAACAAGAGAAAGGAATAAATTAGTACACGAGACATCAATTGATCATTTTTCAAGTTGGGATATAATTTTATTTGAAAACTACTAATCGATTTATTTGAATGTTACAAAAGAAGTTCCAAAATGGACCTGGTTCTTTTGCAAGTGGAGTCTCATTGATTTTACATAGACTTTCAGATTGATTCTACATTCATTCCTTAACTTCGAAAACAAAATACGAGCTTGATATCGTTAATTGAGATTCATTCTTCTGTTAAGGTCAGGTCCATCTGTCGTCACTGGACGAAAAAGTTGCCTTGGTTCTCCCTGGGCAGATATGCTAAATCACAACTGTGAGGTTTGCACATATCCTTTTTGGAAGGAATACGACATAATTCTGTACCGTTGAACTCTGAATAAACATATTTTTAATTCATTGGATTAGGCGGAGACATTGTCTCCTTGGATTATGACAAATCCTCTGAGGGAGTGGCCTTTACGACAGACCGGCCATATCAGCCCGGTGAGCAGGTAAATCAGAGGTCAACTATTTCATCATCGACAAACGATAATGGTAGCTGTGTTAAATTGTTCTTTAGTTTCCCGTCCTTGATTTTATTTCTTTATTTTGGTAATGCAGGTGTTCATTTCTTATGGCAAGAAATCTAACGGAGAGTTATTGCTATCATACGGCTTTGTTCCAAGGGAGGGAAGTAACCCCACTGACTCCGTCCAGTTGCAAGTGTCGCTAAATAAATCTCATAAATGTTATAAAGAGAAGTTAGCAGCTCTCAGAGAGCAAGGATTAATTGGGCGAGTATTAACATAATATTTTTGCTTACATAAGAGGATATGGGGGTACATAATTATGTTACATGCACACACAAAGTATACTTATTTGAAATTCCATTAGGAATTTGCTGTGGCTCGACAAAAGATGAAGAAAACTATGCCAATTAAAAAAGCATAACCTTTATTCAGCTTCTTCCCAAGGGGGGGCTGGTTCTCACATAGAAATATCAGTCCCAAAAAGTCCAGAAATTCCCTTCTCAGGGTCACTTTGTTTAACTATGGACTCTCCAACCAGTACCTGCAAAACCAAGTTTAACAGTTTTATCCATGAGGATATTGAATGAATTCCATGATACATTATTGGGTAATCACATCTATTGAGAATGACATAATGCAAGGCTTTAGAACTTACTGCTCTGACACCGGCCTTCTGAACGTACGCTATATCATCTGGAGTAAATAGTCCTGATTCCCCCACTATCTGCAAATTCAAAACAATTATGAGTATTACTGCAAACAATTGAGAAAGAAATGTTTGCAACTTACAGTTATGTCTTTTTCCCGTATCTTTTTCCCACGCTCTCCTTCCAAAAGCTTTTTTGTATTACTGATGTCAACCTCAAATGTTTCTACAGAAGAACAGGAATATCAAAAAACTGACTTCATCATTTGGTGTTAACATAGAGGATGAATTTCAATAAAAGTCCAAAAAGATTTAGAGACACCAAAGGACGTTGACGCAAGTTGAAAATACCAAGATTTCTATTGTTGATGCCAATAAGATCTATGCCCTCTATGCCAAGCATGCGATCCATTTCCATCTCGTCATGCACCTTATGATGAAAGGTAGATTTTCATAGATAAAACATAAGATAATAATGATAAGATTCATTTATAATAGTAAATAAGAAGTCATTGGGAGTTAATAGAAGTCAGTGGAATTTAATAAGAGTCGGTGAAAATTAGTCAAATAGGTGAGTATAAATAGAATAAGATAGGAATTTAAATAGGTAGAAAATTGCATGTGTAATAGGAGAAATTCTAGATGAGTCAGTCTAAGGAGAGATTGTTTGGAGTCCCGAAATTCCAAGGCATTTGTAGTTTTGAATAATATAAATATTGATAGTTGTGATTCATAATTCTATCACAACTTTAAGCATTCCTTTCAAAACCTCAATGAGAAAAAAAAAATCAATATCCATACCTCTACAAGCGCAGTCAAACCAAGAATCTTGCAGATTTTAACCATATATTTGATGTCAAGATCAGGTAAAACAGCAGCTATCAAAAGAATGGCATCTGCACCTTTAGTTCGAGCATAATAGATCTGCCAGGCATCTACAACAAACTCTTTGCACAACAGAGGGCACTGCAATTTTTAAAAACATTAGAGGCAAAATCTATAAAGCTGTATTTTGTAAATCTCTGCACTCTATGCACATTTCATGCATTAATACAATTTGCTTTACCCATACAACAAATAAAGTTGTATCAGCTTGTAGTGATTAGGAAAAAAACAGAACTAACCTTTACTCCTGCATTCCTTATTTTCTCCAAATTTTCAAAACTTCCCTGCCGAACAGCAAGTTAGAGGCACTAAGAAAATCAGAATAGCTTCAACATTTCCACAAATTAGAGAGTCAACCAACAAGCCATAAAAAACAAAGATAGGGAGGAAATTAACAAAATCCAAACCTGAAAATATTTTTCATCTGTTAGAACACTAAGACATGCTGCTCCACCCTTCTCATAAGCTCGAGCAATTTCAACCTATCCTCAAGATACAAAAAAAAAAAAAAAAAAAAAAAAAAAAAAAAAAAAAAAAAAAAAAAAAAAGGCTAAAAAAGGGTAGCATAGCTCGTCACTTTGGTGTAAGAAATTATATTCGATTAGGACAGTAATCGAACATAAATTTCAATCTACTAAGAGACTGGTAAATGAGTTTTACTGACTGGATCAAAATTCTCCCTCAATACTCCTCTACTAGGAGATGCCTTTTTTACTTCAGCAATCAAAGCAGGCAGGTCAGTTCTTGAGTAGGCTGCCTTAAGAGCTCCAAGGAAATCTCTAGCAGGAGGGGCTTTGTCAATATCTTTCTTCAGCGTTGAGAGAGGCTTTCTTCCTTTTAGCTGAAAGAAAGAATAATCAGGATCCAAGCAATTCTCAATTGAGAACTAGATGCTAGCTTCAGTTTTGAAACAAGAATGTATCATGTGTGAAGCCAGCAAATTACCAGTGAAACTTCCTTGTCCTTATTCCAAACGATCTCCTCTAAAATGTTCCGGGGGGTATTTCCTTCATTCTGCAATCGAAACTCAAATGGTCCTACATAATGCAATGGGGGTCCGGTAGGCGGCCTCCTTCTAATTCTTATACCCTGGGTTGCAGCTACTTCATCTTGAAGCATTTCAACTTCCCATTCCTTGACTTTTAGAGCCTGATCATCAGATTCCTTAACTTCAGAACTTGTCGCTGTTTCATCCGTTGATTCTATCTATACGAACAATCAACATAGTAAGACTGGCACAGTTCCAACAGAGATGTACCCATTCAAAATCTCTTCATTTATCAATTTTTAAAATAGAAATTGAAAAAATGAGACAATATATTTTTCATGTTCTTGAGACTATGTTAGAACCATCATTACCAACCATAAAGCAAATCAAGTCTATGTTCAGTAGCAACATAAAATGTGAAAGCATAAATAAGATAACCATCAGGGATTGTAGGTAATTTATCACTGACATATGTCATTGATTTATAACTCAAAATAACCATCAGGCATGCATATAATTCTCATAGGAGTGTTAGTAGCACTTATAACATTTATAATTGCAATAATACTAAAGTTCGTCTAAGCTAATGGTTTTATCTCTCAGAAACAATATGAGTACACTAAAATAACATCCGTATGGCCAAAGACAAGTCGGAATAGAAGAAGATGAGAGACCTCCACAGACAAATTAAGAAATAAAAAACAGAAAGAAACCTGTTGAGCACGAGTAGCAACAGGAGACAACGAATGGCGAAAATGTTGAGGAGGAGGAGAAGAAAGAGAGAGCGAACTCCAAGAAGACAGGTCAAATGGCGACCCTGAACTCAACCTTCCGAAGGAGAGTCTAGGGTTTTGAGCAAAAGACGAAATTGGATGGAAGGCGACGTTCGGAATTGTTCTCACCGTAACCAGACCCTCCATTGTTTTCCCTCTGGATCGCGTTGCAGTGCAGATAAATCTTAACTAACGTTAAAGGTCTAAAATTGGCAAATTGCCTCGCAGTCACCTACCCCCTTTCTTTCTCTCTCTAAAATTGCAGATGAAGATTTGGGATGCGAAGTGTGAATCAATTACTTGTGCTGACGATTGGTTGGGCACTGCTGTTGAGTTTCGGAGGATCCTCGAGAATAATCAGCATAAAAATATAACAACACTTCTACATTAAATACAACAATTTGAAAATCCCATAATTACCTTCCTTTTAATAGAGTTACTAACAAATATAAGCATTACCTTATATGATCCTAATACATACCACTCATGAGTCTAATCACTATGCGTAGCGTCTGCCAGTGTTTCTAGTACAATATTATATGTTTTGAGTCAAAATCTACACAAATTAGTTCTTAAGATTAATCTTAAACGCGTTGCACTAGGTAGAAGAGAAACTTTATTTATATATTATATATTTTTCAATTTCTCAAGCGATGTGAAATTGTGTACTTCCATTGGTATGGACACGATTATAAATTGCTCTATAGATTACTAATTATGCAAATTTGAAGTTTTCGTGGGTGTGGCCTTGTGGGTGTGTTTGAGTGAGAGATTAAACAGATTTGCCAAGCTTGAAGATCAATCATTACTTTGATAAAGTCCACTAATAAAGCTGAGATTGACCAATTATTAAAATAACTCTCAGAATTTGAACCTATTAACAAAATACATATCTGGACACCCTTTTGAGTTTTGATATCTTGGTCGGCTAGCTTCGAGTTCTCCGGTAGTCATTCATATCATTTGCTTGTGTTTCCGGCCAAATCATCTCTCGCAGGTATACAAAGAGTATAGTTCATTTGAAAAGTTTCCTAAACCCTTCAAATATTCTTAGAGCTTTCAATTCTCCACTTCTTATGTCCCTCAGTCGTCTTCTAAGTATCTGAAATCATTAGTGTAATCATCGATATGCACTTGTAGTGCTTTGAATGCCGAAGAGATAGTGTCATTGAGTGAGAAGAACAAATCTGCACAATGAGAAGGGCATAGCACTCACATATTGGCTACGGAATAGTATTCTCCGCTCGCTGGTACAGAGATCTACTGCTAACTGCTTGAGAAACAATCTCCGATTGAGTTGCTATGGCGATGTTACATCCAAATCTATTGATCCACTTGCCTAAAGGAAATTTTAAATCAATAATTTGCAAATCCGACAAGAATGTCTTAAACTGTATAACTGGAATCTACTTGGCAAAGACGAGATTCTTAAATGTAATTTAGATGACATTTCACCGGCAGAAATTTGTTATACTTTAATATGCTGGATTCACAACAATCCAATATGAACTGTAATGCTTCTTCTTCCATCTCCGAGTAGTTTATGTTTTTTTTTTTGTGTTTGATTTATTTGACCCGCCAGCCCCCATCTCAATGAAAAATGCAATTAGACAGAGAATAAAACATCCATTCACAGCAGATAAGATCATCAATCAGACCTCTTTAAACTGTTTGCTCATACTTGGTGGAGAGACAACCAAATAAGCATATGCCATCAACTCCAATGGCCAGCCAGTAACTTGCAAAGGAAAACACTCTACCCTGCCAAATTTAATTTGAAATCAAACCTTTGCATTTAACTAGCGAAATTTGAACCAAGAAATATTGCATTTCCTCAGAGCCATAACTCGATTTCTGAACTTGGAGAAATGGGATACTCTTTAATGGACACCTACCATTTCAGAAGAGGAAAATTCACAAAGAAAAAAAAAAGGATAATTGCGTGAGCTGAAAAGATAATAACTCTTTAAATTTGTTAATACTCACCCAATTAATCCTTGCTCTCTGAGAGCTGCTAACTTCTCTTTATAACATTTATCAGATTTATTTAGCGACACTTGCAACTGGACGGAGTCAGTGGGGTTACTTCCCGCCCTTGGAATAGATCTGGACAGATGTACAGATCTATTCAAAATATCACTACCAACTAAAAAAGGAATCCATAGCTTTTTTAGATGAGCAATCATAGAGCACGTTGCTAATAATCATGACATGCGAAAGGATCTAGAATACAAGCAGGACATGAATAAAAATTTTGCCTATAATCTTAGCGATACTCTTGGAAAACAGTTCAAATAAATACCTCTTCCGGAAATAAGTGGGGATGCTTTGAAAATACCTCGAGTCTCAAATCATTATATCTGTGAAAAAACCCGAAAAAGACAATCATGTGGTGGATTGAACCCATCATAAACTTAATATTATTTACATCAAATTGAGTTATTAGAAAAAAACACTTGCTGGCAGATGAATCTCCCACCACCGAAAAGATAAGATGAAGATGGAAAATATCCCGCACGTTCCAATGACATTTGTAATCCTCTCAATTGCCCTTTCTCTAATCAGTGAGGCCTCGAGATATTGATCCAATTCATCTCTTGTCCTGAAAACATACAGAAAATTTCGCCTATTCTAATCCATAAAAAACAAAAATCAGATACAAACTCTTTATTAAGGCAATGTTCTCAGCTCACCAAAATTGAACCTAGCCAGCCTGATTAGTCCACTCTAGCTTGGTTTCAAGCACTCAATGTGGAGTCTTTGGTTCCGATAATACAACATTGTTTGTTTTATACATAAGCATGTACAGTTTTATTTTTGAATTTTTCTCCAAAATGCATTGTATTTGGTAGATAAGAGATATATTGTGACAGCCCAGACCCGATCGGGCCGAGGAGCAATCACTCCGGGACATTTACTGAAACGGGGACTATTTTTTTTTTATAAACCGACTGAGCTTTAAAAAAAAACAAAACCCTTAAAACTTCTCAGATTAAAACAGGAAAACGTAGGCGGAAGACTTAGGGGGAAGACTGGCGGAAGACTTGGTTTTTCAAAAGCAGATTACTGTTGGGCAGTAGATCAAATTAAACTGGAATGATGCTTTGAAACCGGAAGATGTAAGCAGTGGATGACGTGAATATGACAAAAGTGAACAGTGATCGGTGGATGCAAAACGTGAACAGTGATCGGTGGATGCAAAACGTGAACAGTGATCGGTGTGGATGCAAAACGTGAACAGTGATCGGTGTGAACAGTGATCGGTGGATGCAAAACGTGAACAGTGATCGGTGGATGCAAAACGTGAACAGTGATCGGTGGATGCAAAACGTGAACAGTGATCGGTGGATGCAAAACGTGAACAGTGATCGGTGGATGCAAAACGTGAACAGTGATCGGTGGATGCAAAACGTGAACAGTGATCGGTGGATGCAAAACGTGAACAGTGATCGGTGGATGCAAAACGTGAACAGTGATCGGTGGATGCAAAACGTGAACAGTGATCGGTGGATGCAAAACGTGAACAGTGATCGGTGGATGCAAAACGTGAACAGTGATCGGTGGATGCAAAACGTGAACAGTGATCGGTGGATGCAAAACGTGAACAGTGATCGGTGGATGCAAAACGTGAACAGTGATCGGTGGATGCAAAACGTGAACAGTGATCGGTGGATGCAAAACGTGAACAGTGATCGGTGGATGCAAAACGTGAACAGTGATCGGTGGATGCAAAACGTGAACAGTGATCGGTGGATGCAAAACGTGAACAGTGATCGGTGGATGCAAAACGTGAACAGTGATCGGTGGATGCAAAACGTGAACAGTGATCGGTGGATGCAAAACGTGAACAGTGATCGGTGGATGCAAAACGTGAACAGTGATCGGTGGATGCAAAACGTGAACAGTGATCGGTGGATGCAAAACGTGAACAGTGATCGGTGGATGCAAAACGTGAACAGTGATCGGTGGATGCAAAACGTGAACAGTGATCGGTGGATGCAAAACGTGAACAGTGATCGGTGGATGCAAAACGTGAACAGTGATCGGTGGATGCAAAACGTGAACAGTGATCGGTGGATGCAAAACGTGAACAGTGATCGGTGGATGCAAAACGTGAACAGTGATCGGTGGATGCAAAACGTGAACAGTGATCGGTGGATGCAAAACGTGAACAGTGATCGGTGGATGCAAAACGTGAACAGTGATCGGTGGATGCAAAACGTGAACAGTGATCGGTGGATGCAAAACGTGAACAGTGATCGGTGGATGCAAAACGTGAACAGTGATCGGTGGATGCAAAACGTGAACAGTGATCGGTGGATGCAAAACGTGAACAGTGATCGGTGGATGCAAAACGTGAACAGTGATCGGTGGATGCAAAACGTGAACAGTGATCGGTGGATGCAAAACGTGAACAGTGATCGGTGGATGCAAAACGTGAACAGTGATCGGTGGATGCAAAACGTGAACAGTGATCGGTGGATGCAAAACGTGAACAGTGATCGGTGGATGCAAAACGTGAACAGTGATCGGTGGATGCAAAACGTGAACAGTGATCGGTGGATGCAAAACGTGAACAGTGATCGGTGGATGCAAAACGTGAACAGTGATCGGTGGATGCAAAACGTGAACAGTGATCGGTGGATGCAAAACGTGAACAGTGATCGGTGGATGCAAAACGTGAACAGTGATCGGTGGATGCAAAACGTGAACAGTGATCGGTGGATGCAAAACGTGAACAGTGATCGGTGGATGCAAAACGTGAACAGTGATCGGTGGATGCAAAACGTGAACAGTGATCGGTGGATGCAAAACGTGAACAGTGATCGGTGGATGCAAAACGTGAACAGTGATCGGTGGATGCAAAACGTGAACAGTGATCGGTGGATGCAAAACGTGAACAGTGATCGGTGGATGCAAAACGTGAACAGTGATCGGTGGATGCAAAACGTGAACAGTGATCGGTGGATGCAAAACGTGAACAGTGATCGGTGGATGCAAAACGTGAACAGTGATCGGTGGATGCAAAACGTGAACAGTGATCGGTGGATGCAAAACGTGAACAGTGATCGGTGGATGCAAAACGTGAACAGTGATCGGTGGATGCAAAACGTGAACAGTGATCGGTGGATGCAAAACGTGAACAGTGATCGGTGGATGCAAAACGTGAACAGTGATCGGTGGATGCAAAACGTGAACAGTGATCGGTGGATGCAAAACGTGAACAGTGATCGGTGGATGCAAAACGTGAACAGTGATCAGTACAGAACAGATCGGAGGCCAGTCCCCGTCCCGCACTTAACCAGTACATTTCAGTCAGATTTTTATAGTTTCAAATAGTGTACAGAAACGGTTTTGCATGAACTTTCGGGAAAACGTGTATGCATGATCGAGTACAGTTCTTCAACTTAAACAGCAGATAACAACAATTAAGACAACAGAAACATAACAGGGGGAAAACACAGAACATAACTCTAATCATTCTACCCGAAAACAACCCGACAGAACAGAAATACCTAGTACCTCAGTGATGTAGGGCCTTAAGGGCCAACCTACGGGTATGAACTTACCTGTTGCTGCAGAGTTGATAGTCCTGAACGTCTCGGAAAGGCTCGAACCTGTACATGCACACTCAGAAAATAAACAAGCTGAAAATGCTAACAAATAAGCTAGAAGGATCTGTCACAAACTCATTCAAACCTTTAGAAAACAAACTGGTGCGTTTTCATCCAAAAACAGTGAGTTCATGCCAAAGTATCACAACCCTTAACTCCAACCAGAACTCACATTTTAACTTATCCAAAATGTTAGCCTTAACAGATGTTTACCTTAACCGAAGGAAATAGGGAAGTGGCAGTCTTGGAGAGGTTGAAATCGCCAGGAAAGAAGAAGCAGAGAAGAAGCTAGGAAACTGAGAAAAGAAAGAATAAGAGTTTCACGTAGGAAGAAGAGAAGGAAATGGAATACATGGCTTGTCTTCTTCCACAAGTTTGTCAAGTGTCAATCATTCATTTCATTTGCCCTTCCTTGGGTTTTTGACTAAACTTCTATTTAGTTCGTCGAATTGGTTCTACAATCACTCTCATTCAATTGAACACTCCGACAATTTCATTAAAATAGTCATTGCATTAATATTAGAGTAATCCCGCTTAATTATTCGGGGAAAATAATTACACGGAAAAATGTCGGGTGTTACATATATATTCATAAATCATTCAGTTTCACTCATTTCAACAAATGTGAGATTGTACACTAAATTTTGAATTTTTTTTATTTGAGCTATATTTTGAATGATATATTTAAGCACAAGATGTTTAATGATGGTTAACATAGTTGAGATATCTACTAAATTTGTAGATTGTAAATCCGTTGTATCTTTTATTCTAATTTCAGCACTAAATAGTTGAGATATATACTAAATAATTCTAATTTTGGCACATTTTTTGAGTGATATCTTTGTCGTCATTTTTCTTTTCGTTGAAGTATTAACATAAGATAATTTGTGGGATCTTATGGTAAGGAAATCGTGACACACAACCGAACCAAGATTGTCACCCTAATTTACTAGTGTAAAATAAACATTCCATAGTTTTGACATTTTCCTCCATAAATTATTTCATGACAGAAAATTACCCAAAATTATTGAATTCTCACAAGCTTCTCCATGCGTTATCTTTGTTTTACTTATTTCACTAAGCTTCTCTTTTTTAATGAGTCATTTATGGTGACTAGTTTCTTATTTCTTTTATAATTTATGAACAAACATAAATTTTAAATGTTAAGGATCCAAGTAATAAATAGAACTTGTTTCTATATTCATCGATAACACGTTTTATTATGGTTGAGGTGAATGAAAATTAACTACAAAAATAACAAAATAATGAGTTTGCATTAGAGGGACGTTTTGCCAGCGACCTACAATGCGAAGATCAAATTGTTGTCGGCTCATCAGTTGGTCACGTATATCGCAATATTCAAGAAAACAAGTCTATATATGTATAAGAGATGATCAAGATATAGTAATTACGAACTTTATTCTTAATTTTTCTAAAAAATAATATTTAGTATTTTGGAAATTTAAAATATTTTTATTATACATTTTTATATAATTTAACTACATTCAGAATTGAGTATTTTAATTTTTCAAATATATAAATTTTTGTATATCTCAGCCAACAATTACGTAATTTTTCTGGAAGTGGATTATTTTAACAACAATAATTATAATGAATTATTATAAAAATAGCCCTAGTCATTAAGGATCAAGTTCTTCTCGAAATATAATAATAACTTTTTCTTTTAAAATTAAATCGACTAAAAATGAATATTATATCTGTGACGACCCCGGACCCACGCCGGGCCGTCACGGGGCTCGACATAACGTTCACTGGAACTTTGACTTTTTTGGACGGTAAATTTTTTTTGACTTTTTACAACTCTTAAACATTAAAATGGCAAGACTAAAGTTGAAAGCATAAATGGAAGACGTAGAATGGAAGATATAGAGGAAGACATGAATAAAAGTGGAAGAAAGGGCATGACAGGAGATGGATGACAGAAAGTGGATGACAGCAGTTGAGGACATAGAGTGGATGACAGAAGTAGGATGAAGCAGGATTGGATGACATAAAGTGGATGACAGAAGTGGGATGACATGATTGATGAGTGGATGACAGTAGTGGATGACATAGAGTGGATGACAAGAGTGGATGACATAGAGTGGATGACAAAGAGTGGATGACAAGAGTGGATGACAGGAGTGGATGACATAGAGTGGATGACAAGAGTGGATGACATAGAGTGGATGACAAAGAGTGGATGACAGGAGTGGATGACAAGAGTAGATGACATAGAGTAGATGACATAGAGTGGATGACAGAAGTGGATGACATAAAGTGGATGACATAGAGTAGATGACAGGAGTGGATGACAGTAGTGGATGACATAAAGTGGATGACAAGAGTGGATGACATAGAGTGGATGACAGGAGTGGATGACATAAAGTGGATGACAGAAGTGGATGACATAGAGTGGATGACAAAGTGGATGACATAGAGTGGATGACAGAAGTGGATGACAGAAGTGGATGACATAGAGTGGATGACAGGAGTGGATGACATAAAGTGGATGACAGAAGTGGATGACATAGAGTGGATGACAGGAGTGGATGACAAGAGTGGATGACAAAGTGGATGACATAAAGTGGATGACAGGAGTGGATGACAGTAGTGGATGACATAAAGTGGATGACAAGAGTGGATGACATAAAGTGGATGACAAGAGTGGATGACAAAGTGGATGACAAGAGTGGATGACAAGAGTGGATGACAAAGTGGATGACATAAAGTGGATGACAAGAGTGGATGACAAAGTGGATGACAGGAGTGGATGACATAAAGTGGATGACATAGAGTGGATGACAAGAGTGGATGACAGTAGTGGATGACATAGAGTGGATGACAAAGTGGATGACATAAAGTGGATGACATAAAGTGGATGACATAGAGTGGATGACATAGAGTGGATGACAAGAGTGGATGACAAAGTGGATGACAGAAGTGGATGACATAAAGTGGATGACATAGAGTGGATGACAGTAGTGGATGACATAAAGTGGATGACATAAAGTGGATGACAAGAGTGGATGACAGTAGTGGATGACATAGAGTGGATGACAAGAGTGGATGACAAAGTGGATGACAGGAGTGGATGACAGGAGTGGATGACAAAGTGGATGACATAGAGTGGATGACAGTAGTGGATGACATAAAGTGGATGACAAGAGTGGATGACATAGAGTGGATGACAAAGTGGATGACATAAAGTGGATGACATAAAGTGGATGACATAGAGTGGATGACAGTAGTGGATGACATAAAGTGGATGACATAAAGTGGATGACAAGAGTGGATGACATAGAGTGGATGACAGGAGTGGATGACAAGAGTGGATGACATAAAGTGGATGACAAGAGTGGATGACATAAAGTGGATGACATAGAGTGGATGACAAAGTGGATGACATAAAGTGGATGACATAAAGTGGATGACATAGAGTGGATGACATAAAGTGGATGACATAAAGTGGATGACATAGAGTGGATGACATAAAGTGGATGACAAGAGTGGATGACAGTAGTGGATGACATAAAGTGGATGACATAAAGTGGATGACATAGAGTGGATGACAAAGTGGATGACAGAAGTGGATGACATAAAGTGGATGACAGAAGTGGATGACATAGAGTGGATGACAGTAGTGGATGACATAAAGTGGATGACATAAAGTGGATGACAAGAGTGGATGACATAAAGTGGATGACATAGAGTGGATGACAAAGTGGATGACATAGAGTGGATGACAGTAGTGGATGACATAAAGTGGATGACATAGAGTGGATGACAAAGTGGATGACAGAAGTGGATGACAGAAGTGGATGACATAAAGTGGATGACAAGAGTGGATGACAAAGTGGATGACATAAAGTGGATGACAAGAGTGGATGACAAACCACACACCACCCCACTAACACAACAGCATCAAAACTCAGACAATCATGCGAACCTAAAAGAAGAACTCCAAGCAGTTCCAGAATACTTCAAAATATTTACAACTGTCAAATACAGAGGGTTTTAAAAACATTTACACAGAGTCTATACATCGGTTTAAACTTTCAAAAAGCAGTACAGAACCGGACATACACTTTTAAAATACCCTCACAGAATCAAAATATGTCTGGCTGCCACAACCAACCCCCGTAAGCTCGTTCTGCCAACAGCACCTATGCTTCGGCCTGAGGCACAAAGTCCTCATCCACGGGATCCGCACCTACAACAGGGAGTTCAACTATGAGCTTAGAGCTCAGTAAGAACCTGATAAAAATGCAGTGATGCATATGCTATGCGTTGACATTTTCAAATACATAAACATTACATTACATTACGTTTCACTGGACAGGAAGGTATAAGTGGAAGGAAGAGCTGGCGCAACAGGAGTACATGCCACAACAGGACATAACAAGAGTACATGTGTAATATCCGGCTTGTACGGACTACGGATATAATATATTATATTATTATTTTATTATATAATGACATTTTTTGGTAAATATGTCAAATCAGGTCCGTTTTACAAAAAGAAAGCGTCATCACGATCCTAACAAATAATTAGAATTTTAAGGAATTTTGGAGAATTTTCGGAATAGTGACGCTATATTCCGAGTAATTACCTTTATCGTAAAGTAAGTGACGTTTTAATAAAAAATAGTAAACGAGGTCCAAATTGCGAACGGACAGTTTTATTAAGTCCCAAATAATAAGTTGGACTTATTGGCAAAATATGGAATTTTTGAGAATCCGAATTGGTGGACGATTAACGAAACGCATAAAGAAAAGTAATAGAAGGGCAAAATGGTAATTTGCAAAGTAAAAATTAAATTAAATTAAATAAACCCTCCCCCCCCTCGACAGAACTTCATTCTGTCTTCTTTATTTTCTTTCTCCCGCGACCAGAGAAGAAAAGAAACCGAGGGTTTCTCACGGCCGATGATAATCCGACCTCCGTCGGACCTCCGATCGCTTCGATTCCTTCACGGTTTCTCCTCCTCTCGCTACCCTCGGTATGATTCTCTAGTTTCCGGACTTTAGATTTCGGTTTTCGTAGAGTTTTACGTTTAGGGTTTTCGTTAGGTTTTCGATAAAAAACGTGAATTAGGGCTCGTAATTAATAGGTTAGCCATGATTAAGTGTATATTTGACGTATTGGACGTTATTGGACGAAGATAAACCAATTTGTGAAAAAGTATAAAATTGTGAAATTTCGAGTTTTCGGAAATAACTCGTAATTGGAATTTCAAATTATCGAGCATTAAATAACGTTCTAAATGCTTCGATTTATTAAGTCGGAACTTTAGGAAATTTATTAGTTAAGGATTTTGAAATTTGGACATTTAATTGTTCAAGCTCGTATTAACGACAAATTGATGAAAATTGCGTAGGTGAACAACGCTCGTGGACGGAGCAAGAGCTACGGACAACAGGTAAGTTCTCGTGATACTTTTCTGGCCGATTGGCCTACACCGTACGTCGAATGTCGTCTCGAGGAATTTTGGAGATGCGTATGTTATTTGCTTTGGTTGGGTAGACAGGTTTAGTTGTTTTATAGGTTATAGGTTATGTATTTATAGTCTTGATGGTATGTATGCTGAGTGTTAACTTTAAGATATAGAATTGTTCATGCATCACGTGTTTAAAGAAAAGTATAGAAAATGAATTTCCGCACATTGAATAAAGATAAAGCAAAGAATGAAAACGGCCGAAAGGCTTACAGTCACCGGCCGAAAGGCTTACAGTCACCGGCCGAAAGGCTTACAGTTCACCGGCCGAAAGGCTTACAGTCACCGGCCGAAAGGCTTACAGTTTAACGGCCGAAAGGCTTACAGTTTAACGGCATAGTACAGCACAGCACAGCATAGTATGACGTAGTAGTTGCATTTACGAGCCTTACTGAGATTTTTATCTCATAGTGTATTGTATGGTGTAGGTGATACCGAGGATACAGGTGCGGACGATGTCCCTCCTCCAGAGGCTTGAGTCCAGTTGACGGAGGATAGCTGCGGTGGTGTGTTGGCGCAGTCGAGGCTTCATTGACCCGTGGGGACAGTATGTATAGATTTTGGGAATGTTTTGGGATAATCGATAGAATATGTATAGGATGTTTAGATTTGATAGTTGATAGGTTTAATTTTGAATGTTTTGGGTAACTATTTATAGAAAATATTTTGGTTTAAACAGTTACTTGAACGTTATAGGAATTCTGGAACTGTTTGGTTCTTAAATGAAATGTTTTTAGGTGGTTACGGATAGCTCGGTTTTTAGAATTATCCACGCAGTTGGATTTCGCAAAGTCCGCTGTAAGTCGGTTAAGTGTAAGATAAGTTTGGGTCGAGTTTATTGTGGTTATTGTGAGAAATTAGTAAAAAGAAGGTGTGGTTACTCTCTGGAATCCAAAATTCCAGAGAGTTCAGTTGTGAAAGGCAAAACAGAAGGCAAAACAGGTGGGAGACGAGGGCTGGGTCGCTGCACATGGCAGCGACCAGTCGCTGCCAAGTGCAGCGACTGGGCGCTGCACAATGCAGCGCTCGAGCGCTGCACAATGCAGCGCTCGATCGCTGCATTGTGCAGCGACTGGGCGCTGCACATTGCAGCACCTGATCGCTGCACAACGCAGCGATCACTTTCCCAAAAATGCCCTCCCATTCTTTATTTTAATTATAATTTGTTTAAATATAGTTTTTATTTAATAAATTTAATTGTTTTAAATGATTTTAAAGTTCAGTTTTAATTCCGATTTCGATTTTGGTTTAGTTTCCGCCTAGAGTTTAATTAAAGATATTAGGATAAAAAAAAATAATTTGGGAAATACGGGTACAGTATTAGGGGTGTGACAGTTATGGTATCAGAGCCCCCGGGTTTTAAAATCGGTTCTGTAGACTGCTCGACTGCACAGCCACTACGCGGACATTCTTCATCAACTGTAAGTATGTTTATAGCTTTATTTGATTTCTAGTTTCTTAGAATATTTGTTTAACTTTTATATAGGAATTACATAATTATGGTGCGTCCACGAAACGAACGAGATGACAGAGACGATACGATAGACCAATTGAGAGAGTTGATAGCACAACAGTCCCAACATCTTGACCAACAGGCCCGACTTATAGATAGCCAATCTCGTCAACTAGAGGCATTGATAAATCGAGAAATGCCTAGGACACAAGGGACTTATCGAGGACCACTATGTCCTAATTGCCAGAAGGAGCATTATGGAAAATGCAGATTAGGCACAGAAATGTGCTATAAATGTGGAGTGATTGGCCACTACGTCAGGAGGTGCCCGAAACTGGGTAGGGATCAGAAAAAGGTTGCACCAAGGATAATTGCCCCGAACAAGGGCGAGAATGATGGCCAACCCTCAGCTGTTTCAGGTATAGTTTTATTTCGGTAGTTAATAAAATAAAGAATATTAGAGTTTAAATTCTGGGAATATAACTGTGTGATAGGTTGACCTAAGTTTAAAAACAACAACAAACAAACATAAACTTCGAATATAGGAGGGGTAGAGTTATGCGTTAAAGTCCATGACTCGGTGTAACCGAGAGAGTTGAACACTCGAGGTTCATATTTCCAAGGGAGGAGTACAATTTATGACAAATAAGGTTTAAATAAATGAGAACTAAACCCTAATTGATAGACCCTTAGATTTTAGAATGTGATCAATCAATGAGAAATTTGTAGTTTAGGGAATGTTCTATATTGTCAAGGTATCGTCAGTACGCACAAGTAGACAAGAAAATATCGCAGGAAAAATTTAGTAACTTGGATCCACGGGAAGCAAGGAACACCTGGACATGGGTGGTACCCGAAAGTTTAATTTAAGTAGATTGTTGAAGGGGTATACGATACGTTGACTTCTTTTGTAAAGGGGTGGTGGAACAACGCAACGTTGAAGACGCGAATACAAAGGAGTGTTCGTATCGACAAGTATCGATGAAGAGAATAAAGGAATTTGCTTGGAACTGTGAGGTTAATAAATCTCGAAGCAATAGAGAGATGATGGTTATACAAAAAGGTAATGCTCGAGTTCCGAGTTTGGTCAATCCTTAGAAAATAAGTATATAGTCTTAGAAGACTAACCGACGATGATCGACTACTCAATTTGTGAGTGGGATTTTGTCCAACTTTCTATAAGAGGGAGACGTAGTAAAGTAGAGAGTAATTAGTAAATAGTAGACACTTCGTGCATTAGGAAGTGTTGAGTGGAGGTTATGAAGCGGAGGCCTAAGAACTACGAAGAACTTAGGAACACAAACGTGATACCTACTTGAGAGAAAAGTTTAGTACTTTGAATCAGATGTCGTATTTCCAGGTTTAAAGTAACTAGAATGACTGTAGAGGGAGTCAGTGGTGATTTAACTAGAGTCAGGATGTAGGAACGTCAGTGTTCGAGGAACTAGAAAGGGTAGCTTTAACGAAGAGATGTTTCAAATTATGGAGAATTATATGGTAGAGTTTGAGGATTTGGGGAGAATTTAGGGAAGAAGTGAAGGAGACTGTTAGATTAAGATCAGAGGTCTAATCTAGGGTTTAATGTTGCGTGATTTGGGGGAAATTAACAAATTTTCGAATAAGGAAAACGAGAGACTTCACAGAGACTATTAAGTAGACTTAGAGACGAGGTTACGTTAGAACATTTCAATGATTCGACTCGTACTTGACAAGTCGATACCAATAAGTACACAAATGACCTACGGTTAGAAGGAATAGTTTAGAGCAAATCCATGACAAGACTTAGGGACTTGACTGTGCTCGAAGTTGATGGAAATTCTAGTTGAGAAGCTCACCTGGAAAACAGTTATTAAGACCTGCGAAGTGTCCACGAAAGAGTACAATTTGGATACTGATTGACAAAGAAGATATACGGAAGCATTACTAGAGAAATGTAGACTCTGATGGGTGTGGTAGTGACCAAGGTTAAGGACAACGAACTTTTACGCAATTAGTTTGCAACTCCGAGGTATATATATATATGTGTATAAATTGTTATGCCCGATGGATGGATAAGGGTGTAGTGTAGTTGAGATCTAGCGTGAGAGTAAGTAATTTAAGAAGGCTTCGATAGCGTGAGGTAGTTAGGTAAGTATTGGATAGACACGAGGTTAAGAAAGTAGAAACTAAAGAAAACTTGAAGTTAAAATAAGGGAGAATTCGGATTGCAGCTTGGGTGTTGTTAGGAGTCCTTGAACGGTAGTCAGCCCAAATGACGTCGGGAAGTCGAAGTTATTTCGAGGATTGAGGATAAGAGACAATCTTTAGTAGAGACCAATTGATAAGTTAGAGAGAGTTTAACGTTTTGGGTGACTGAATGTAAACCAATGTGTGCTTGGAACGTTAGGTGTCAAGTACACAGTTAGTGGTCGTCTAGTTAAGACCTAGAGATTTGGTAAGATTTGATGCGTGAACTAAAAAATGAGGACTACGATTAGAAAGTTAATATAGAAATTCGGTTGGTGTGTATCCCGATTGTGAGTAAGATCGAGAGAATTGCGTTGAGGTATGAGTTACAGCCCAGAAATTGGATGAAATTGTAGGCATTCAATCTGACTGGCGTTAGAAAGCTTGCGTATAGTATTGACCTGAAGGGACAGCGGAGGAAAGACGATGATGAAAGAAAACTTTGAAGCTAGTATTAATGAGAAGTTTAATGAGTGAGTTATTAATTAAAGGTTGAAAGTTGAGACATGCACAAATATTAAGGTAGCAGATAGGTCGCAAGGTTGACTGATTTGAGAATTTCCGTTTTAAATTGTGCTCAACACTTTAGAAAGAAAGTATATGATCGAGTCGAAAGTAGTGAATGCAGATTAAGGCTGATGTTAGAGACTATAGTGAAGGGTTTTGGTTTAGAATCACGATTTACGACCGCAAGTACGAATGATAAATCGAAGTATAAGGCTGCAAGACATGGGACGTTAATGTCAAGGACTATAAGCCAGAGCAAATTTTGAGGACAAAATTCTGAATAAGGAGGGTGGAATGTAATATCCGGCTTGTACGGACTACGGATATAATATATTATATTATTATTTTATTATATAATGGCATTTTTTGGTAAATATGTCAAATCAGGTCCGTTTTACGAAAAGAAAGCGTCATCACGATCCTAACAAATAATTAGAATTTTAAGGAATTTTGGAGAATTTTCGGAATAGTGACGCTATATTCCGAGTAATTACCTTTATCGTAAAGTAAGTGACGTTTTAATAAAAAATAGTAAACGAGGTCCAAATTGCGAACGGACAGTTTTATTAAGTCCCAAATAATAAGTTGGACTTATTGGCAAAATATGGAATTTTTGAGAATCCGAATTGGTGGACGATTAACGAAACGCATAAAGAAAAGTAATAGAAGGGCAAAATGGTAATTTGCAAAGTAAAATTAAATTAAATTAAATAAACCCTCCCCCCCCTCGACAGAACTTCATTCTGTCTTCTTTATTTTCTTTCTCCCGCGACCAGAGAAGAAAAGAAACCGAGGGTTTCTCACGGCCGATGATAATCCGACCTCCGTCGGACCTCCGATCGCTTCGATTCCTTCACGGTTTCTCCTCCTCTCGCTACCCTCGGTATGATTCTCTAGTTTCCGGACTTTAGATTTCGGTTTTCGTAGAGTTTTACGTTTAGGGTTTTCGTTAGGTTTTCGATAAAAACGTGAATTAGGGCTCGTAATTAATAGGTTAGCCATGATTAAGTGTATATTTGACGTATTGGACGTTATTGGACGAAGATAAACCAATTTGTGAAAAAGTATAAAATTGTGAAATTTCGAGTTTTCGGAAATAACTCGTAATTGGAATTTCAAATTATCGAGCATTAAATAACGTTCTAAATGCTTCGATTTATTAAGTCGGAACTTTAGGAAATTTATTAGTTAAGGATTTTGAAATTTGGACATTTAATTGTTCAAGCTCGTATTAACGACAAATTGATGAAAATTGCGTAGGTGAACAACGCTCGTGGACGGAGCAAGAGCTACGGACAACAGGTAAGTTCTCGTGATACTTTTCTGGCCGATTGGCCTACACCGTACGTCGAATGTCGTCTCGAGGAATTTTGGAGATGCGTATGTTATTTGCTTTGGTTGGGTAGACAGGTTTAGTTGTTTTATAGGTTATAGGTTATGTATTTATAGTCTTGATGGTATGTATGCTGAGTGTTAACTTTAAGATATAGAATGTTCATGCATCACGTGTTTAAAGAAAAGTATAGAAAATGAATTTCCGCACATTGAATAAAGATAAAGCAAAGAATGAAAACGGCCGAAGGCTTACAGTCACCGGCCGAAAGGCTTACAGTCACCGGCCGAAAGGCTTACAGTCACCGGCCGAAAGGCTTACAGTTCACCGGCCGAAAGGCTTACAGACACCGGCCGAAAGGCTTACAAAGGCTTACAGTCACCGGCCGAAAGGCTTACAGTCACCGGCCGAAAGGCTTACAGTCACCGGCCGAAAGGCTTACAGTCACCGGCCGAAAGGCTTACAGTCACCGGCCGAAAGGCTTACAGTCACCGGCCGAAAGGCTTACAGTCACCGGCCGAAAGGCTTACAGTCACCGGCCGAAAGGCTTACAGTCACCGGCCGAAAGGCTTACAGTCACCGGCCGAAAGGCTTACAGTCACCGGCCGAAAGGCTTACAGTCACCGGCCGAAAGGCTTACAGTCACCGGCCGAAAGGCTTACAGTCACCGGCCGAAAGGCTTACAGTCACCGGCCGAAAGGCTTACAGTCACCGGCCGAAAGGCTTACAGTCACCGGCCGAAAGGCTTACAGTCACCGGCCGAAAGGCTTACAGTCACCGGCCGAAAGGCTTACAGTCACCGGCCGAAAGGCTTACAGTCACCGGCCGAAAGGCTTACAGTCACCGGCCGAAAGGCTTACAGTCACCGGCCGAAAGGCTTACAGTCACCGGCCGAAAGGCTTACAGTCACCGGCCGAAAGGCTTACAGTCACCGGCCGAAAGGCTTACAGTCACCGGCCGAAAGGCTTACAGTCACCGGCCGAAAGGCTTACAGTCACCGGCCGAAAGGCTTACAGTCACCGGCCGAAAGGCTTACAGTCACCGGCCGAAAGGCTTACAGTCACCGGCCGAAAGGCTTACAGTCACCGGCCGAAAGGCTTACAGTCACCGGCCGAAAGGCTTACAGTCACCGGCCGAAAGGCTTACAGTCACCGGCCGAAAGGCTTACAGTCACCGGCCGAAAGGCTTACAGTCACCGGCCGAAAGGCTTACAGTCACCGGCCGAAAGGCTTACAGTCACCGGCCGAAAGGCTTACAGTCACCGGCCGAAAGGCTTACAGTCACCGGCCGAAAGGCTTACAGTCACCGGCCGAAAGGCTTACAGTCACCGGCCGAAAGGCTTACAGTCACCGGCCGAAAGGCTTACAGTCACCGGCCGAAAGGCTTACAGTCACCGGCCGAAAGGCTTACAGTCACCGGCCGAAAGGCTTACAGTCACCGGCCGAAAGGCTTACAGTCACCGGCCGAAAGGCTTACAGTCACCGGCCGAAAGGCTTACAGTCACCGGCCGAAAGGCTTACAGTCACCGGCCGAAAGGCTTACAGTCACCGGCCGAAAGGCTTACAGTCACCGGCCGAAAGGCTTACAGTCACCGGCCGAAAGGCTTACAGTCACCGGCCGAAAGGCTTACAGTCACCGGCCGAAAGGCTTACAGTCACCGGCCGAAAGGCTTACAGTCACCGGCCGAAAGGCTTACAGTCACCGGCCGAAAGGCTTACAGTCACCGGCCGAAAGGCTTACAGTCACCGGCCGAAAGGCTTACAGTCACCGGCCGAAAGGCTTACAGTTTAACGGCCGAAAGGCTTACAGTCACCGGCCGAAAGGCTTACAGTCACCGGCCGAAAGGCTTACAGTCACCGGCCGAAATTTACGAGCCTACTGAATTTTATCTCATAGTGTATTGTATGGTGTAGGTGATACCGAGGATACAGGTGCGGACGATGTCCCTCCTCCAGAGGCTTGAGTCCAGTTGACGGAGGATAGCTGCGGTGGTGTGTTGGCGCAGTCGAGGCTTCATTGACCCGTGGGGACAGTATGTATAGATTTTGGGAAGTTTTGGGATAATCGATAGATATGTATAGGATGTTTAGATTTGATAGTTGATAGGTTTAATTTGAATGTTTGGGTAACTATTTATAGAAAATATTTTGGTTTAAACAGTTACTTGAACGTTATAGGAATTCTGGAACTGTTTGGTTCTTAAATGAAATGTTTTTAGGTGGTTACGGATAGCTCGGTTTTTAGAATTATCCACGCAGTTGGATTTCGCAAAGTCCGCTGTAAGTCGGTTAAGTGTAAGATAAGTTTGGGTTGAGTTTATTGTGGTTATTGTGAGAAATTAGTAAAAAGAAGGTGTGGTTACTCTCTGGAATCCAAAATTCCAGAGAGTTCAGTTGTGAAAGGCAAAACAGAAGGCAAAACAGGTGGGAGACGAGGGCTGGGTCGCTGCCATGTGCAGCGCTCGAGCGCTGCACAATGCAGCGCTCGATCGCTGCATTGTGCAGCGACTGGGCGCTGCACATTGCAGCGCCTGATCGCTGCACAACGCAGCGATCACTTTCCCAAAAATGCCCTCCCATTCTTTATTTTAATTATAATTTGTTTAAATATAGTTTTTATTTAATAAATTTAATTGTTTTAAATGATTTTAAAGTTCAGTTTTAATTCCGATTTCGATTTTGGTTTAGTTTCCGCCTAGAGTTTAATTAAAGATATTAGGATAAAAAAAAATAATTTGGGAAATACGGGTACAGTATTAGGGGTGTGACAACATGACAGGATGCCAGTCTTCGTCCACACTTAACCATACATTACTTCCACATTTTAACTTTTATAACTTCAAATCTGGTGCTGAAAATATTTGCATGACTTTCAGAGAAAACGTATATACATGAACATTTACAGTGCTTCACATCACATAAACAGGTGACAGGATATTGAAGCAGAATATAAAGTAAAAACACACTTAACCTAAAACATAACCTACGGTTTAACTACCCAACAACAATCCCGACAACATAAAACCTAGTACCTCCGTATTGTAGGGCCTTAAGGGCCGAACCTATACGTATGAACTTACCTGGCGTCCGTAGAGTTTGCGAGCCTAGGTCATGTTACCTCTGTGAGCCTCGAACCTTAATAGAAGAAAATGGAAGAAACGGAGGAGAGGAATTCTGTCGCCTGGAGAAGAAACTAAAAACAGAGAAGAGAAAAATCAAGGGAGGATTTCACGTAGAAGAGAGGAAGAGAAAGAGAGAGGGCATGGCTTCTCCAGCAAGTTTTGGACACTTGGCATCCATCCATTGGCTTCCTCCCACCAACCTTAATTTCTTCCAAAACCGCTTCTCCATTGGTTCCTAACTAGTGGTTTTGTTTTAGTTACACATTAGTTTAGTTTTTTTCACTATTTAACTCAATATAACCCCGTCGATTTGGATTCTCCGAAATCTCCTTATCCCACCAAATATTCTAATAAATTCCTAGGGTTCTTAACAAAACTTCTCGCTCGCAAAACGGACTTAAATCCCGTTTCTGAGCATAATAATTAAAAACTGTAACACCGAAAAATCTCAGGTGTTACAATATATATTTTGAAACACATCGTTTTTTTTTAAATCGCTATAATATAAGAAGATTATGTAAACAATTACTTGAAATTTGATTTATTATATTTCATTGCATTGGATATTCTTTTTCAAAATAATTAATATCAAAAAATATGTATACCCTTTTTAAGTTACTGCTTACCATCGGCAATTGTTTGTAAATACTATATGGAAATATCATCTTTAGATACTTATAACTAGTTTATTGACAATTAAAAGAAATGTAGGTTCATATCTTGTAGAGAAAAAAAACAACACTAACATAAACAACTTCCAAACTTTATTCATAGGCTAGCTCATTATTATTTAATTACGAAAGCCATCTACCACAACCTCTGAATAATATTCAAGAGATGGTGATGGTGGAGGTGGAGGGTCAGAAGTTCTTGTACTGGGGCCTGATGGAGGAACTCGACCCTTTGGATATTCTCCCATATGAATCATCTCTGCCTTCATGATTACTTTTTCAGGTTTTGGCTCTCCTGCGAGCTTTCTTCCTTCTCCTCCTATGGCAGACACTCCCTAAAGTTTTGACAGTGAAATTTTTAAGTTACTGCTTAATATCAGCAATTCTTTATAAATACTATAGGGAAATATCATCTTTAGATATTTATAAATAGTCTATTGACAATTAAAAGAAATGTAGCTTCATCTCCAGCAGAGAAAAAAAAAACAACACTAACATAAACAACTTCCAAACTTTATTCATAGGCTAGCTTATTATTATTTAATTACGAAAGCCACCTACCGCAACCTCTGAATAATATTCAAGAGATGGTGGAGGTGGAGGGTCAGAAGTTCTTGTACTGGGGCCTGATGGAGGAACTCGACCCTTTGGATATTCTCCCATATGAATCATCTCTGCCTTCATGATTACTTTTTCTGGTTTTGGCTCTCCTGCGAGCTTTCTTCCTTCTCCTCCTATAGCAGACACTCCCAGAATCAACGCTAATACCAGAAAGAACGACAGAGATGACACTTTCTTACTAACAAACGTCATTGTGGTTGCTACCCAAAAACACAAATTGCCAGAGAAATCTTTCTTCGTGCCCTCTTATATAGAACTGTTCTTCCTCCCATTGGTTGCATGCCATTTTTTGCCTCGTACTTTACCAAATATGGTTTCAGCCTCTTATGGCAGGAAAAGAAAATCTAAAACTGAAACATTTATTGTTGTTTTCTTGAATGATGTGTATATACAATCACAATTACGTGATTGACATATTTGCTTTGAGTCTCTCCCTGTAGCCTTTCTAAATATGTGATTGACATATTTGCTTTAATCGTAATAATAAAGAAAAAAACAATTAAAGTAATAATTATTACTCAAACTATTAAATAATTATACAATCACAATTACGAGATTATCTAACCCACCTCTTGGCCTGCTTCATAGCAGTCCGAGTCTGATCCGAGGAGATGGACAACTTACTATTGTATCTGGTAATTATTTGATACAAATGCAAATCTAGTTGGCTATTGTGATGCTGATTGGGCTGGAAGTTCAGATGATCGAAAAAGTACTTCCGGTGGATGTTTTTATTTGGGAAACAATTTAGTGTCATAGTTTAGTAAGAAGCAGAACTCTATTTCTCTATCTACTGTCGAGGCAGAATATATTGCAACTAGAAGTAGCTGTACTCAGCTTCTTTGGATGAAGTAAATGCTCAAGGACTACGGTGTCACACATGATGTCATAACGATCCAGTACAATATTTTTTAGTTGCCTAACAAATCTAGTTAAGTGTTCAGGATTTGATAGCAAAACATGGCTGAAAATGATAAAGTACTGCATATCCACTGAAGTAGAAGAGAAGACTTCTACCGCTAGCAAAACGACAAAGTTTACATCTACCGCTGGCGGAGTCTTCCTAAGTTTACTTCTACCGCTAGCAAAACGACAAAGTTTACTTCTACCGCTAGCAAAACGACAAAGTTTACATCTACCGCTGGTACTTCAAAGGCAACATCCACCGCTGGTTCTTCAAAGGCAACATCCACCGCTGAACAGTATCTTTCGGTTGCATAGCAAATAATGCCATCTACCTGCAGAAGAAAGTGACGTTGACCACTTACATCTACCGATGGCAGTTCAAACATTGTAAAGATACATCTACCGATGGCAGTTCACTTATTTTTTTCCGCCAACACTGATATTTAAAATACCGCGAAGCAACAGTGACACTCGTCCAGAGCTTTAACTCCAGACCATTAATGGCGACGAACAAAAGCGACTTCAAAACGCAATGGCTAGCTGTCTATGTACGGATGTTTCTAAAACAGCTATTTCCATATTCAGATGAGAAGCCTTCAATATTTGAAGCCGATTACAAACAGAGTATAAATAAAAAGAAAGAAGCTCGGGAAAATAACTTTTTACTGAAATTCTCTCTGAACCCTAATACACAAAAAGACTTAGTGATACTCTGTTATTCTTCCTACACCTCTCATCAATTTAACTGGAGATTTGATATTTGTGAGAGTGTAGTCTGTGCTGTAAATCTTTATCCATTCTGTTTAAAGTGTAAAGGCAGTGGATTGTCGCCTGTGAAGAGCAATCCTGAGTTGTAAAAGGCAGTAGATCGACGCCCGAGAAGTTCGATCTTGTTTTCTCTTGAGGAGAAGAAAAGAATCTTCAAGGGGGGAGCCTTGGAGCGTGGACGTAGGCAAGTTTGGCCGAACCACGTTAAAAACTACGGTGTCAAATTTCTCTCTATCTTTTACTTTGTTTTTGCCTGTGTGTTTGCTGTTAATTTAGTAATTGCATACAATAGAGAAAACGTTTAGATTAAGAATATAATTTTTAATAAGTCTAATTCACCCCCCTCTTAGACAACAGTAACACGATCCTACATCGTCATCAACAAGAGGATCTTGTTGCATTCAGATTCCGGGAGGGATCAATTACAAGTCGAGGGGAGCTCACAAAAATAGATTCACTGAGGAAGTTAGTAAGAGGCGGCGACAAAGATAAGAAGGAGTCTTTATTTATTTAAATCTGATTGTCTTCTAACTTTATAGCGAGATAAGTGATCACAACAAACAAGGAATATATTTCTAAAGTATTGGGATCCGATTTGATTAAATTGGCGGCACTTTCATAAAATAGTACACAGAGTGTCACACAAACCGAATTGATAAAATTAGTTTCCTTATTGTGTGCGATTCTGATTTGATCTATGATTTGAAGATTACGATTCTGTTAAGTTGGATTACAGTGAGATTCAAGATCATAGCAACAAAGGGATTTATTCCTAAGTATTTTGAAAGTTGATTTGAAGATGAAAATAATGTTTTGGAAGCCAATCTGAATATTGTAGTGTTGTTAAGCTAGATACGAAATCATAGTATTATTAAGATTCGTTCCTAATATTTTGAAATTCGTTTTAGATTTGTTTGCATAGGCTTTCCATAAATGTCGCACCCAATGTCACAGATCCGATTTTCATGGGATTCGGTTTCTCTTATTCTTTATGATTTGTTTGGAAAGAATATTCGACGCACAGTATATTATGCATTCTTCCTGCGTAGTTGAAGGCTGCTAAAGCCATTATCCTTGAGAGCCGAAAGTCTTTATTCATTCAGGCGATTTATTCTTCACCTACGGTTTAGTGTGCTGTATATTATTATTCATCCGATCGTTGATTGAATGTATTCACACTCTATTCGTGATTATCTTCAGAGTGTGTTGGTTTGATGCAACCTTAGACAACGACGAGTGTCATCGACAGTGTCCCAGGTGCGATTCTGTTTCTTACATTGAAACTCAGTCTCGGGAAGAGACTGCCTGGAACTCGGGAGGAGTTCTGATCGTGAACAAGGGGATCTTGCCATACACGGATTCCTGAAGGAGTCATCAATGACAAGGGGAGCTTGTTATCTTTAGATTATGGGAGGAGTCGTCTGTTGGCTTAAATAATGTTTAAGTCTAACGATGTTTTTGATGATATGTTTTAAGAAGTATAATTTGATTAAGTTAAATATATGATATTAATGAATTATGCATATGAGATTAATAAGTTGATTAATAAATTAAATATTGACCTCACCATATATTTCTCTAGCTTTTATGTGGAAATGCCCTTTGAAAATGGTAATTTAGTTGCCTAACAAATCTGGTTAAGTGTTCAGGGTTTGATAGCAAAACAGAGATGAAACTGATAAAGTACTGCATATCCACTGAAGTAGAAGGGAAGACATCTACCGCTAGCAAAACGACAAAGTTTACATCTAACGCTGGCGGAGTCTTCCTAAGTTTACTTCTACTGCTAGCAAAACGACAAAGTTTACTTCTACCGCTAGCAAAACGACAAAGTTTACATCCACCGCTGGTACTTCAAAGGCAACATCCACCGCTGGTTCTTCAAAGGCAACATCCACCGCTGAACAGTATCTTTCGGCTGCATAGCAAAGAATGCCATCTACCTGCAGAAGAAAGTGACGTTGACCACTTACATCTACCGATGGCAGTTCAAGCATTGTAAAGACACATCTACCGATGGCAGTTCACTTACTTTTTTCCGCCAACACTGATATTTAAAATACTGCGAAGCAACAGTGACACTCGTCCAAAGCTTTAACTCCAGACCATTAATGGTGACGAACGAAAGCGACTTCAGAACGCAACGGCTAGCTGTCTATGTACGGATGTTTCTCGAACGGCTATTTCCATATTCAGATGAGAAGCCTTCAATATCTGAAGCCGATTACAGACAGAGTATAAATAAAAAGAAAGAAGCTCGGGAAAACAACTTTTTACTGAAATTCTCTCTGAACCCTAATACGCAAAAAGACTTAGTGATACTCTGTTATTCTTCCTACACCTCTCATCAATTTAACTGGAGATTTGATATTGGTGAGAGTGTAGTCTGTGCTGTAAATCTTTATCCATTCTGTTAAAGTGTAAAGACAGTGGATTGTCGCCTGTGAAGAGCAATCTTGAGTTGTAAAAGGCAGTAGATCGACGCCCGGGAAGTTCGATCTTGTTTTCTCGTGAGGAGAAGAAAAGAATCTTTAAGGGAGAGCTTTGGAGCGTGGACGTAAGCAAGTTTGGCCGAACCACGTTAAAAACTACGGTGTCAAATTTCTTTATATCTTTTACTTTGTTTTTGCCTGTGTGTTTGCTGTTAATTTAGTAATTACATACAAGAGAGAAAACGATTAAGAAAATAATTTTTAATAAGTCTAATTCACCCTCCTCTTAGACAACACGATCCTACATCGTCATCAACAAGAGGATCTTGTTGCATTCAGATTCCGGGAGGGATCGATTACAAGTCGAGGGGAGCTCACAAAAATAAATTCACTGAGGAAGTTAATGAGAGGTGGCGACAAAGATAAGAAGGAGTCTTTATTTATTTAAATCCGATTGTCTTCTAACTTTATGAGCTCGTGAATTATTTTTAAATCTGGGCGTGGCCCCGCAGACGTAGGTAATTGCCGAAATGCGTTACCAACCTCTTGTCTCATTATTTTCTGCACTTTAACACTGTCCATTATCATAATAATTAATTAGTGTCTCACCGAGTGTTTCACCTACACTAAGATATCAAGTAGCTAACCTTGATCTTTCAAGTTACATGTCATTTTTGGCCTCCTACTTTATCAAATATAATTTCAGCATTTTATGGAAGGAAAAGAAAATCTGAAAGTGAATCATTTATTGTTGTTTTCTAGAATGACGTGTATAAACAATCACAATTACGTCATTATCCAACTACCCCTAGGCCTGCTACCCAGCGGCCTGAGTCTGACCTGATCTGAGGAGATGGACCAAGCCCAGAGCATGCTGGTCCAAGAAGGCGAGCAGGCTAGCCGGCCTTAATTTACATCATTATTCATCATATATTTTAATTAAATTTTTAATAATATAAATAAATGAATGTTGAAACTAAAATCAATTAAAAGTCTATATTTTTTTAAATTGGAAACTGAGGAGATGGACCGAGCCCAGAGCATGCTGATCCAAGAAGGCGAGCAGGCTAGCTAATGTATATAGTGGCATCCGGTTTGGGCCTTCGGCTGGGCTTTTAAAACAAAAATACATTTTCTAATCACAATTTCCTGTTAATCATGAATTAAATTAAATAATTGACAATAAAAGCCATGAAAGAAAGCTTAAATCATAAATCACACGTTTGGCTTTAACGATTCACTAATCCAAAAGGTAGATGAGCAACAAAGTTAACTCAAAGCAGACAGAATCAGATTCACTAAACCTAGAGAGAGAAACGAGCGTAGCCGTTGCCCAAGAAATGTAGCCGTTGAGTTCTACAGGGAGAAAGACAAAAAAGCAGCACAAAAAGTAACCCTAATAAATAAATGAAGTTTCCCACTGACTTCCAACAATCCTCATAATCTAATACTTGGGAATTTGCAGCCTCCATGACCTGAAACAAAACATACCCGTTTGTTCCAATCAAATAATAATACTGAAAAACCAAAAACCAAAAATAATGTTTTTTAAGAATGTCTAAATTAGTGTGTTACTTTTCTAATTCCAAGTGTTAACTCTAAACTATAGTAACTTATTTATGTAAATTAAGCCATAATCCAAATTCTACAAGTGCTTACTTGGGTCGTCTATAGTTTGAGTAGCAATCCCATTAAAATAGCAGCTCCCACCAGCCTTTCTAAACTGGGCCCAGTATGAGCTAAACGCATAGCTAGCGTGTCGGGTCAATGAATCCGGTTTGTAACAAGAACCTCCGGGTTGAATCGGGTCACAGGTTTTGTTCCCCTGCGAGCAGGCGTACGACAGCGCCGCCGCTACTTGACTATTGTTAGCTCCCTTCGCCACCACGCACCATATCTTTCCCTTGTACGGCTCGTTATTTGCCGGCGCAGGTAAGGGCTTGAACTCTGAGTTCGGCGTCTTCCCGCTGAGATCGATCTGGTACACGTTTGACCCGTTCGGATATAGTAACCCGAAATGCCTCTCCGTACCCGGACCTGGTTTCTGGTTCTCGTTGTACAAGGCGAAGAGGATCGTCGGTATGACTCTTCCCGGCCTCGCTGGCGTTCCGACGGGTGGGTTTTTTGTGACTTTTTTTATGACGTTTCGATTGTAGGTGGCAGCGTTGTAAATATTGCATCCAATCTGGTCGAAATCTCCGCCGTTCGGCCATCCAGTTTCGGCGATGAAGATTCGGATATCGGGATATCCCAGACGGGTCATTGCGAAAATTATCGAATCCACCATTTGATCGAATAGATTTGTATAAGTCAAGCCCGTACCCGGATCTGTGTAAGTAATGTTTTTAGCTTCGAATAAAGCATAGTCTAGATTGATATGGGTGGGATCCGATGCCCATGGGAAATACGGGTAAACATCCAGGAAGAAAAAGGACTTTGTCCGGTTCAAAAACTGCAACATTGGCTTCATAATGTGATACGAGATATCGGCTCGAAATGCTCCGCTAGACGGCGGAAACGAAGATTCCAAAACGTCCATTGCCAACGGAGTTCCGACTTTGACTTTGTGAATTCGGTAAGTTTTGAGGGAATATTTGATTTTTCGCATGGCTTCGACAAGATTCAACTGCGTTTCGTTGTCGGCGACGGAGAGTATCTCGTTCCCGACGAGGAGGTATCGGATCATGGTTTCGGGGTAGAAAGGGACGACGTTGTCTCGGACCCACTGGTCTGCAAGCGCTTGGCTGGAGGAAATGTTAACGATGAGCTGATTAGGCAACATTATCGAGACTTGCAAATCCGTGTTTCTGAGAGATTTGAGGATTTCCGGATTGGCGTCGTAGATTTTGACGCGTTTTGCTTTTAGGGTTTTCATAAGCTCCACAGATTTAGCCGGAAGAGGCAGATCGTTCCCCAGCTGACCCAAATTCACTCCAACTCTCTGTGAAAACTCAGCACCTGAAGGAGAAAATAATGAGAAAACAAAAAAAAAAACAAAAAAAAAGGTCAAACATTCAGACGAACTCAATAAAGAAAAATACCAGAAACAGAAAGGAAGAGACACATGGTAAAGAGAACAAAAACAGACGGCGCCACCATTGTCGCTCCGTCCATCTATCCCTTGAGCTCGGCCCCCGGAGAAGGAATCAGAGAAGTGGAGTGAAGGGGAGGAAAAGTACGAGTTAGGTCGGTCGGGCATATATAAAATTGAAAATACGTACGCACGAATCGATAGAATCAGTGGGACCCACTATGTAGGGTTTTTCGTTGCTTCAATTAATAATATAGTACGGAATAAAACTTAGTATACTAATTATCATTTAATGAACTTTAGCAGTGTCGCTTCCTCGATAGTCTGCCAAAATACGGTATCATAGAATTAAAATAATCATTTAATGTTGAGGTTCTATCTCAATTTTGTAAGATTGTTCGTCTTACTTTATATCCTTATCATTAATGTCTTTTAGACCATCTCCAACCAGTCAATCCCAAAATGCTATTTTTCTATACCAAAATAGTATTTTGTATCACTAAACAGTAATTTCATCTCCAACTCAAAATGCCAAAATGCTATTTTTTATACCAAAAAGAATATTCTTTACATATTTTTTTACACTATAATTTATATATTTTACACATTAACCTCTATAATTTTAATATTGTACCAATTGCTCATACTCAAATTTAACATTTATTCACATAAACCAATAATATATAAATTAATATATATATATATATATAAATTATTTATTTTTTATACATGTTAATTTAACAAAGATATATATATTAATATTACCACTCATAAATAAATAAATAAAAACAACTGAAACTTAATTAAAAAGAAAATCAATACAACTATCCTATTTTATGTAATTTTGAGTTGTATTAATATCAATACAACTATCCTATTTTATGTACAATATCAAATAAGTCAAATTTTTAGGAATATTAAATTTAATATTAATTATTTTTAATATCTTTTAACATTTTAACTAGTACTAATTACAACAATTAGATTATTAAATATCATATTGAAATAAATTAATACATAAATTAAAAAAAAGATATATTTACAATTTAAAATAAATAGAATGACTAAAAAAAAAATAGCATGGATGAATAGTGGTGATGCAAATTTGCATCATCACTATTCATGTTTGGATCAAAATGGCATTATGTCATTTATTTTGGCATCCCATTGGAGCTTGGATGATGCATTTTCTCAAATTTGAAAAAATACATCATCCCATTGGAGATGCTCTTAGTGTGACATGCCAAACTTTAATACAATCAACTATACAGATTTAGAAATCATTATACGATTGTCATTATTTCAAAGACCCAATTTTTGGCACTCCCCGTAGAGTAGATTTAGAGTGGTAGTACCCAAGAGAACTTTCAAATGGGCAAAATATAAGGGAGGGGCAAAACGGTCTTTTACCATCTGGAAATGGCCATTTTTCAATATTTAAAAATGGGATATAGCTGTGACGAAATTTCACTGGGGCAAATGCCAAATGGAACTCACTGTACAAAACCGTAGTTAAATTAACTGTACAGCTCAAATGCTAGAAGACCCACAAAGCGCAGAATAACCAAAAGTAGGTGACTATATTGTATATTTGATCAATACTAACAAACAGAGGAAGCACATACTTAACTCCACTTCCCTATAAACTCTCAATCTGTCTCATATGCCCATCCGTGTTTGTCTAGGAAAGCCTGCACAGCTTCTTTAATACCTAAGTTCGGCACGAGCTGTGATTCGTGAAGTACTTCCCTCGTGACCGGATCGAACTTCCCCACCTGTTTCAAAAACACGCAATGGAATGACTCGATGCGTGGGCAACGTATAAAAAGTAACGAGAAATGAGCTGAGAATAACCATCCAAAGATTACCTTTTGAATATGGTCGATAATAACTGCCCTCTCATATGTAATACCACTTGGAGTAATGACGGGATCGCGGAGAATATCGAGCGTTATTTTACAACATAAATAATCCGGGACCTGAAATTATGAATTCTGTATCGAATCAAGATAATCTGCAAGGAACCTCAAGTACAATACGGAGTGAGATTTAGTTTTGTTTTGCACCTCAGAAGGAATATCGCCCTCCGAAGCTTTCCTAAATACAGCCTCTAAAGCCTCTAATTGTTTCCTATGGGAAAAAGAAGCTCCGTCCAAGGACCCTTCGGTCTCAGAATTTTCTAAGAAATGCATTTGCGTAAGGGCCGTCTCACACATCTCCCTGAAACAGAGATAAATCTTGTTAGTAGACCCCAAAAGAAAGGGTTGTTCAAACCGTTATGGACTAAAAGGTCATTTTTGAAGCATAAACAGCCCAAACTCACAAAGGGTACATACTTCAATCTTTGCAATTCCCATGATCTCGAGGTGGATGCTAGTTCCCACTCTGTATACTTTGCTTTAGCAAGTTCTTTCCAAATGTCTTCTACCATGTAGCTCTTCCGGTTTCCACCTCTACCGAGCTCCAAAGCCTACCAGGGGAAGTTGGATAAGAATTCAAATTAAAATCGCACAATCATCTTGAAGCTCTTTATGGATTTATATGCAAAAAATAAACGTTCCAGCTCATCCATTTTTCACATCTTCCCCGTTTGACAACCAGTTTATAAGGTAGAGTTAGTAATATTTGCTCCAGGTCAAACAAATACCATTTGCTTCAGATGCAATAACAATTTCAAAACAAAAAAAGATAACACAAGAAAATAGATATTCTAAGCCAGATGAAAATATCTCTATCACACAATTTGTAAGCTACTTGAGACATTAAAGAACAAAAGCAATCAGATAAACAATTTCATAGTGCATCAATCTAACCAATTACCATTTAACCTGCACAATTTTTGGTCCCTAGAATATAAGTGTGACGACCCGAGAGGGGGTTAGGCGCAATCTCACATTGCTTGGGGGAAGATAGAAATGTTACATATGTAAATAATGTCTTACTAAGATAGTAAGACGTATTTTGAGAGCACAATGGCATCGGATTCCATAAAAACTCCAAAGTTAAAAGTGCTCCAGCGAGAGCAGTACCAAATTGGATGACCGCTTGAGAAGTCCTCGTGAAAGCAAATCTGTGAGGGCCAAATGGGCCACAGTGGTCGACGCAAAGCAGACAATATCTTACTAGGAGAAAAAAGTTCGTAGAGAAAAGATGCTTGGCAATTCTCATAAGGAATAGTAAACACAAGTTAACATAAAGTTAATTCATGGAGAACCTATAAAGAATCTCTGCAATGATATCATCGCAAGTTGTCACATTTTAAGAGTTCTATTTTTATGACTTTTATGGAAACATTTTCCTCATTTACATTGATATCTTAATTTATTTTATTTCAACTCAAAATAGATTTTAGTTCACTAACTCTCTCACCAGAGTATCAAACATAATGCCTCAGTGGAAGTATCCAACTACAAGCGTCAAATAAATTAGTCAATCAAAATTGGATCCACCGGCTTGATTTCATACTCTTTGTCAACCTTTGAGTGGTGAGATGCTTAAAAGGCAAATTATCAAATATAACATTAACAACAAATCATGAATTAACTTAAATAAGCCATTAAGAATTTAAGAGATAATGCTAACTTCAAAATTTATAGGTCAACTGAAAATAATAGACCGAATTACAGTATTGGATACAAATTAGTATAATAATGAAGTCGCAGAGACAATAAAAATAATAATACTAACTAAAAAGCTCCAAGGCTACAATTTTTGGACTCCCACAAAGGCTTCAGCCAACACAACTAAATTATATTTATAAAATCACAAAAGATTCAATATTAATGTTTCATTAATTGGCAGTCATTCATGGAAGTTCAATAAATGAGTGGATTAAAGAAAGCTCCAAGATTATTTCTTATGCTGAAACTAAAACTCTTGGAAACTCTCAAATTATTAACAAAAGTGCAATAGAATTCATACTCTTACAAAAATAAGTAAAAGAAAAATCACATCGCACCTTCTCTAACTGCTTGATTCCTTCGGGATATTCTTCTTTCTTTAATAATGCTAGTCCCAGTATATAATGGGCCTACAAGTTGGAAATCTTACACTAAAATTAGAAGATAAGTTGCTATTGCCCTGAAAACTAACAAGAGGCCATTAACCAGAGATGAGAAAATTGCGCCACATGATTTGGGAAAGTAATCAACAAGACAGCACTAAACAGCGTGCTCCATCGAAAATTTAAAAACTTAGTGTATTCAAGCAAAGTCAGTTCAAAAGCAGAAATTAAGGCACATATATAAGTCATATAACCTGGTCACAGTGACTTCAAAACTGAATGTATGATTAATTCTCTAGCACAAGAAAATTGTATACACACTTAACTTTTTCAAAGGTAACGCAATAAACACTATTTTATGCTCCTAAAATCTCGCATAATAATACAGCACCATTTATTACTTAACCAAAGCCAGGACATATGTGTTAAGGGCAGTTTGGTCTTTATTACAACAACCATTTTTTCTGAAACAAAGGAAAGCAATGACTGAAAGCTCTAATCACTGATTTCATTTTAAAAATTATAAGAAATTTGAATTAAAATTTGAGTGATAGTGTTTGTTTTCACAATTATTATCTCCCTTCCTTCCATTTTAGAAAAATTAAGAAATGATAAACATAATAAACAAAATAGTCCTTAAACCAAAAAAAAAGAGTTCATGAATCAAAAAACTAATCACGAACATGATTCAACTGTTATACCATTTATTCTTATGTAATGTTCTTATTATAAGTTAGTTGCCAAAAGATTGCAAAATTACACATTAACCAATTACAGGAAGCATGTTCATGAAAGATTTATTTAAGAACGGAGAGTGTACAATGACAACAGTATTTCATGTGTAAAACCACCAGGCAACTTCTGACATCTAACTTTATCTCACTTAACAAGTAGGCGTGCTTGAGTAAATCAAGGATGACACAACTTAAAGTCTTTTGGTAATTCCAAACTTTCATGGATGTTGAACCGTATATTGAACCGAGTTTAAACAGTTACAATTCTGTTACTATTTAGTTTTACTTTTTTGTCATTTTCTGCTGAGGTCTAGGCTATAAAGACCTCCTTTATTGTAAGAACAGTAAGGAATACAAAAACAACTTTTCTTCTTTTCCAATTCCTTTTACGCCCTCTGACATGGTATCAGAGCCGATGAACAGCTCCTGAACCTTCCCAGTAAAATGGCTTCCTCGCAGAATTCAACAGCAGATATTCTGTCATCCTCTTCTTCTCCTTCACCTCTTCCTCACTTACCCTCTGTAAATTAAGTACTAACCATCAAACTCAACGATTCGAACTTCTTAATCTGGAAGAATTAACTATTGAACATAGTCATAGCCAACGAGCTTGAAGATATCCTGAATGGTTCCCAACTCTGTCCTTCCAGAAACGATGAAGCTCGTCCTGGAGTTATCAACCCTAATTTTATTTCATGGCAAAGGTGTAATCGTCTTCTGATGAGCTTGGATCTACGCTTCAGTTCAAGAGCAAATGCTGGGACAGTTGGTAGGCTATTCTTTAGCTTTTGAGATCTGGGAAGCTCTTGAACAGCTCTATTCTGCATCTTCCTTTACTCGGATCTCAGAGCTTCGCACAAATCTGCAAACATTTCGGAAAGAGAGTCTCAGTGCCATGGCGTATGTCCAAAAGCTTCGAAGTCTCTTCAACACACTGGCTGCGATTGGGGAGCCAGTCAGTCAAAAGGATCAAATCTTGTATTTCCTAAATGGATTAGGAGCGGAATACAATTCGTTTGTTACCTCTATTTCCACTCGTCCGAATCAACCTTCAATCGAAGAACTCAACAGCTTACTAGTAAGCTGTGAGGCTCGCCTGGAACCCCAGACTGCCACCACCTCTCTGAACTCCCTTCAAGCCAATTCCACAAACATCGCCACAAATAAACCTACACCCAAATTTCCTTCCCCACCCGGACCTCATTCATCTTTTACATCCAACAAGGCACGAGGCCCACAACCAAATGTCTCCTCTCCCTTACTCCCAACTCCGCCTTCTCGTCCAACTTCATCTTCTCCCATTCAAAACAGACCACCATTTCGTCCGAGGTGTCAAATCTGTCTTAAACCTGAACATAGTGCAAATGTGTGTTATCACAGGACTAATCTCCAGTATCAACCAGTAACGAATCCTCTTCGTAATTTCTCTGTTGTGCTTCCTCCTCAATCTGTCCCTCCCACCACAACACTAGATCCATCGTGGTACATGGACTCTGGGGCAACTCATCATTTTACTCCAGATCTGAATTTACTGGAATCAGCCACCCCATACTCAGGCGATGATCATATCACAGTCAGTAACGGTAAATTCTCTCCGATATCTCATGTTGGTTGTGCTAACCTTCCTGCCTATTCCTCCAATTTAAAACTCTGCACTGTTTATCATTCTCTGTCTCTACAAAAATATCTACTTAGTGTTTCACAACTATGTCTTGATAACAAGGCATTCATCGAATTTCACCCCTATTTCTTTGTTGTCAAGGATCAGGCATCCCACAAGATACTCCTCCGAAGAATACTTGACAATGGTCTCTATAAAGTTTGCTCTCCTTGACGCCGGCTTCCATCTACTCAGCTTCTTACTGTTCTCAGCAATCCAGCCAACCTCTGGCATTCTCGGTTGGGACACCCCTCTTCTACCGTGGTTAAATCTGCCTTAGCTAATTCCTCTGTTTTATCTACTTGGTCTGTTCCTTTGGATTTCTGCTCTTCGTGTCAAGTACCTAAATCTCATAGGCTCCCTTTTTCAATTTCTGTATCTCATGCTTCTGTTATGTTTGAGTTAATTCACACAGACTTATAGGGACCTTCTCCCGTTGCTTCAATCACCGGTGTTAAGTATTTCATCCTGTTCATTGACGACTTCTCTCGATTTTCCTAGCTATATCATTTGCATTCTAAGGATGAAGCATTTAATGCTTTCATCTCATTTCAAAAATTGGTCAAAACTCAATTTAATGGTGTTTTAAAAAAAGTTAGGTCGGATTGGGGTGGTGAATTTAGATCGTTATCAAAAATTTTTACATCTCATGGTATCTTGCATGAAATCTTTTGTCCTTACACACCACAACAAAACGAAAGAGTTGAACGCAAAAATAGACACGTTGTCGAAATGAGTTTAACTCTTCTAGCTCATGCTTCGATGCCGTTAAGTTACTGGCCATTTGCATTCTCTACTGCCGTTTATTTGATCAATCGTCTTCCGGCAAATATCAAACAAATCTCCATTTCAAACACTTTACAACAAATTTCTTTCTTACTCATATTTTCGGATTTTTGGTTGTCAATGTTTTCTTTTTTTACGACCATACAACTCACATAAATTGGAATTTAGATCAACCTCCTGTATTTTTCTCGGCTACAGTAGTTCTCACAAAGGCTACATTTGCCTTCAGCCAACGACTGGTCGAATCTACATATCTCGACATGTTGTTTTTAATGAAAATCACTTTCCATTTGTTCACGTGTCTGCTTCCTCCATTAAAAACACTATTCTGCCCATTACAACCTCTCTGCCTTTTGTACCTACCACCACATCAAATCCATCTTCTCCACAGACATCCCCACTTTCTTCTGTCTGCCGTCCACTCTCTCCTCCTGGATCTTCTTCTCCTTCAACCATTTCTTCTTCATCTACTTCATCTTCTTCTAAGGACCAACCGGAGAATTTACTGGTACCCACTACACAGAATGATCATCTCATAGTTACGCGTGCTAAATCCGGTATATTCAACCCAAGGGTTTTCTTTAGCGTTAAAGAAACCACCCCTTGTGAACCCACCTCTTACAACGGGGCCAGCAAACATGAGCAGTGGCGTCTGGCCATGCAAGAAGAGTTTCATGCTCTCCAATCTCAAGGTACGTGGACTCTGGCTCCAAATGGGTTTACAGGTTAAAACTACGTCAGGATGGATCGATCGATCATTTTAAAAGCACGATTGGTTGCTAAGGGTTTTCAGCAAACACTAGGACTTGACTTCTAAGAAACTTTCAGCCCCGTTATTAAACCCACAACGATTAGACTTCTGCTCAGCATTGCAGTTTCTCATAACTGGTGTATTAAGCAATTAGACGTTCAAAACGCCTTCCTTCATGGCAATCTTATGGAAGAGGTTTATATGCTCCAGCCTCCAGGTTTTGTTGATCCTCGTAAGTCTGATTATGTCTGTAAACTACACAAATGATTCTACGGACTAAATCAGTCCCCTCGTGCGTGGTATCTTAAGCTAAGTACAGCTCTTCAAAATTGGGATTTTATTGGTTCCAAAGCAGACACTTCCTTGTTCATTTTTCATTCTGCTTCTGATATTATTATAGTCTTAGTCTACGTTGATGATATCATAGTGACAAGTTCCTCTTCAACATTAATTTCAGAGTTAATTGCTCATTTGTCTCAGTTGTTTGCCATCAAAGACCTTGGCCAACTGCATTTTTTTTTTGGTGTGAAAGTTCATCATCACTCTAGAGGTATACATCTCAGCCAAACAAAATACATTCGTGATCTGTTACTCAAACTGGGGATGCTCGATTCCAAGGCTCAAAGTACTCCTCTTGCTCTGCTGCCTCTGTCTATTCATGTCGGCACACCATTATCAAATGCAACTGAATATCGAAGCATTCTCGGCGCTCTTCAATACTGTACAATTACAAGACCTGATCTTTCCTTTGCAGTTAACAAGTTTTGTCAATTCATGCATGCCCCCACCGATCTCCACATGAAAGCTGTGAAACGTATCTTAAGGTACTTACGCGATACTCCTCACTTGGGATTGTTTATTCAACAAAGTTCAGATCACTCGTTGTATTGCTACACGGATGCTGATTGGGTATCATGCCCGGATGATCGTCGAAGCACTAGTGCATATTGTATTTTCCTTGGTCACAACTTAGTTTCCTGGTCATCGTCTAAGCAGAAAGCTGTCTCTCGTTCAAGCACGGAATCTCAATATAGAGCACCTGCAAATAGAGCTGTTGAGCTGTTATGGAACCAATCCTTACTCTTAGAGCTGCGCTTTCCTACTTCATCTCTTCCACTGCTGTATTGTGATAACATTAGTACCTTAACCTTGCATCAAATCCGGTACTTCATGCTCGTTCCAAGCACGTGGAAATCGATCATCACTTTGTCCGAGAAAAGGTTGCTAATGGTACCTTTCGTCTTGCTTTTTCACCTTCTGCTAATCAGCCTGCCGATTGCTTAATGAAGCCGCTAACAACTGCACGTTTTCAGGAACTTCGTGTCAAACTCACGGCTCTTCCTCGACCCATGCGTTTGCAGGGGGATGTTGAACCGTATATTGAACCGGGTTTAAACAGTTACAATTCTGTTACTATTTAGTTTTACTTTTTTGTCATTTTCTGCTGAGGTCTAGGCCATAAAGACCTCCTTTATTGTAAGAACAATAAGGAATACAAAAACAATTTTTCTTCTTTTCCAATTCCTTTGACGCCCTCTGACAATGGAAAAATACAAAGCATGTGCAAGTTGCCTTGCTTAGGTAGGGCATTTTTCCCAGGGAAAAGGTGATTGCAGAAATCATCAGAACCCAAACCATTAGAAGTGAAGATCAATTGCCGATCTCTTTGCAAACAGTTATAAACCATATGATTAAATATTTGACCAATCACTCGCTAAAACACCACCTAATGGCTAAAATCTTGATCTACTAAAATACACCAATTACTCTTTGGGCTTCTTCCATTTACTTGCGTTGCTTTCTCTGTCAAGGTCAATTATGTCGTAGCCTTGCCAGTTATTTACTAGACATTCATAAAATAAAATCTCATCAAATCAATCGAGGAGGCCGTGTAGCACAACTAATTAGCCTTGAGTTTTAATTTCATGGCCTCTCAAGGCTAAGAGAGGTAACCACATCATTAAATTTCCGAATCTCTTGGCTTAGTTAAAGACTATGCACAAACTAGCCCAGACACTCACGGTTCAAAAAAATAATAAAATGGTAATAAGGAAAGAAGCAAATTAGTGACCTTGACGGAACTGTTATCTAGCTGAATTGCTCTCCTACAATCCTCCTCCGCCTTCGTCCAGTCACTGCATTCGACCATTACAGAAAGGTAATAAGAAACACAGCAAAATCCATGCTAAAAGAACTTAACTTCATCTCTCTTTTTTCTATGAAACAGAAAAGGATCAGTGCCGTACATACTTCCGCTTGCGATGGCACACGGCTCTGTTTGTCCAATAAACAGGAACAGTGGGGCATAACGTGATTGCCTGCAAATCAAAACACACAGGACCCTAATCCATATCCATCCTATTACACGCAATAAAAGCATTAATCTCGATCCTATAAACCAAACCCTTGAGCAATTGACAGAGCAACGAAAGATAACCTCCGTATAGGCATCGATGGCAGCGCCAAGACGACCCTTTGTGAAGCAATTGTTGCCATCTTTTCTCAGTCGTTCCGCCTGCTTTTCTGCGCTGGACAACGCCACCCCCGGCCCCATTTACCAATTTGGATCTCTCTCACCCTCTTTCTGCACGTCTCTCTGTCTTACTCTTCCGGCTTTCTCCCTAAATCAAATCGAATAAACTTCACAAAAATGTGAATGATTAAAGACGAGCAACAACTAACAAAAGCAAAGATCTGAGAGCTAAGCGAGGAGAAGGCGTTTTCGTGGAAAATTGGGGGATTTGTTGGACAGTGCTCTTACCTTTTTCGGTCAAAAGTCCGTGCATACTCCGGAGACGGGAATCGAAAGAGAGGACTTAGATTTATATGTAATTTAAACTTCTACTTTGATTTAATTTAATTTTAATTTCAATTTCATTTTTTTAAATCAGCTTAACAAAATTTTATTTAATACTAATACTAAATTTATTCTTTAATTTTAAATTCTAAATGAAAATCATTCATTTTAATGTAATTAATATCTTAATTTTATTATTTATAATTTATATTAATGTAATAAATAAAAAATTATAAAATAAATCTAGTACTTTTGTGTATTCCAAGAACATTTCCGCAGCAAAAGCATAAACCCAATGCATTGTTTTTAAACTTCCAAATGCCCGGATCTAAAGAGCGGACTCCCGTATCGAATGCCCAGAAGAATTTGCAAAAATGCAGTCACGAGCACCGACAACAAACGCCCGAAGAGCCTCGGAAGAAATCCAGACACCCATTATCGATAGAGTAACGGTAAAATTTAAATCGATGACAGGTTACATGTTAAGATTTGTTTAGTCGAACGAAAAATAAACTCAGATCAAATTACCAGTAAAATTCAAATCATAAGATTTACATTGTACCTTAAAAAAAGACTACTGTTTTATGTATTCACAAAGGGTTGTTGATTAAGCTTCTCAATTTCAATCTGGAAATTTTGACCCAAAAAAAAAATCCTGCATTTTTCCCGGGATAGGCCGGTCGGTCCGAAAGTAAAACAATCATTTTATACACAGAATATGAAGCAATGTATGGCTAGTACGGTATCGAAAAACTGATAAATTTACAACATATCGGACAATTACTCACTCATTTCCTGCGTGATTAGATTCTTGATCCTCACCGCTCTCCACTACGTTTAACTGCTCTCGCACGCAATCCACGAGTCGCGAAGCTTCCTTGTCTAAAGTAAGGGAATGCCTCCGAAAAGTCTGCACAACTTAAAACAGCTTACCAAATTGTTTGAAAATATTATGGATTTCTACATTTATAAACTGCCTACCTCAGAAGCCCATAAGCAATCATGCGCCTTGCGAGGAATTATGTGAATGTGGGTCTGCAATTTCATGGTCATGAACGATTTAGACGAAAGTAACACCAAGTAATGAACCTAAATGGGGCTTAATTTTTGGAGTCAAATGTGAAAGTTGCACATCCAGCATTTTTCCAAGTAATATAAACGGAAGAGTTCTTCATAAACTGCCATGAACAAGAATGACTTACATGAAATATGACTTGGCCAGCAGCTGCACCACAGTTAACTAACAAGTTGAATGAATCTGCAAATTATAATGTCACTCAGTATCATAGCATACACATCCGGCCACACGTTAAACGCATCCAGAATGAAAATTCGACCCCTACCTGAACCAGTAGCCTTCATAATTGCATTACTGATAAAGGGGACTTTTGAACACATTGCAGCTATCACCTATATGATTGGAAAATACAGAGCAGCGCTAGAACTTAGTTATAATTGATGACAAAAATTGTCAAGTCTTCGAGAAGCGGTTGCAAGGAGAATGACTTACAGATGGAGGAGTCGCTTCGAGCGAAGAAAAATGAGATTTCGGTATAATAAGTGAGTGCCTGAAAGATACATGTTGTCAATTTTATATCAACAAGATGCTGCATTTTGTAAACATTTAATCCGGTATCCAATTATTGGGTCGAAGTCGTAACTACCACAGGTTACATTTGAAGGAATTAAGAACTTGAGTGAGGTCAAGTATTGGAACCACCCATCATCATTTAAGTTGCCCATTATTTCACAGGCAGCATTTTCGTTGTCAATGGAACAATAATAAAGCATCTCAGAAGAAGTGGTCGCTCAGAAGGATTATGAGATATTTCAACGCAAGATTATGATGTTTTCAGTATAGAAATTTGAATTTGTAGAGCATTACATGGATAGAAAAAGAAAGTAGTAGACTAGAGAGCTTGATTAAAAGCCAACCAATAATTTTGAATGAACAATACCTTACCCATGAGTCAATGGCCTTGTATCCAATATACAGAGACACCTTTCGTCTTCGTAAAGCTGCAAATATGAAATGCACTCAATGATAGGGGAAAAAACAAGAAATATCGCATACTTTATTAAACATTCCATCCACCTGATAACTCTCCGTAACAAAGCAAACTTTTCATCATCAAAGATGAAGAATCTGGCAATTTTTGTTCTCTTTTATTATCATTAAAACTAAATGCAACGGGGTTGAGAGTAAAAATGGAATTGTGTCATTGGAGGCTGAGGGACAATTGAATCATATTGTTTAACTTTCTAGACGTAAATTAACAAATCATCAAATGGAAGCTCAACCAACAAGCTAACGCACAACTTTCACAGTAAGAAAAGGGTTAAAGAATCGGACGCGCCAGATTTCAACAAACATTAATAAATTCTTCAGCTTAGTTTTGAACATTCAAGTGGAATTTCACGATTCATAGCTCTCAATTTTGTTAATAAGCTTGCAGAAAGTAAAATTTTATAAAAAAAAAAAAAAAGCAGAGACTTTAAAAGCAGGTGATTCCCCCTGAATAATCCGGCAGAAAACACAGTCCCCTTGCAGACTCCCGTCCCGAGAATCGCTTCCTCCATCGGTAGGAGAATTACAACTCGAAGCGGAAAGACTGGGGGATCTGATCGAGGTGGAACACGAGGCAGCGGGATGAAGATGCGAGTGGAGAACAGCGAGCCTCCGGGCTTCCATAATCTAAATATTATCAGAATCGTGGGTGGCCAAACTGCGTAACGCCATGTCTCTTCCTCTCTGCAAGTCCCTGTCGGAAAGGAGGAGGATAAGAGAGGATGGAGTTTTTTTATTTATTATGAGAAAACGACAGAGAAACCCAGATGACCGGGCGGTCTTTGGCTCGCTTATCCACATATTCCTCTTGTTGTTTTTCCACATTTTAACTTTTCTTTTTAATTTAAACTAATTTAATTTAATTATTCACGTAATTAAATCATATAGTAAGCTTATATGAATTCGACTTTACATCGGCAATCTCTTGCTACGTTGCAATCATCCATACCTTACAGTTACCGATGAAAATGGTGATGACAACATAGCTAGACTCGTTAGATTTAATTTAATATATCGTGTGGGCATGCATGTCTGTATATTATTATTATTATCATATTAAGCTCGTTAAAAGTAGTAAAGTATGGATCTGATATTTTGTACTCAGAGTACTGTTGTGCAAAATCGTTACATTATTTAAGTGCATGTGTCGCAATCAAATAATAAAGTGAAAATAAAGTATCGAACCCACAAAGACAAAATTAATAGAAAAGTCGTTTGATACAGAATTTCAAGAAATCAATAAATAAAACGTGGCTTGAAATTGATTTCTTTGTATGTTCTTTTATTACAAAAGTTGTAGGAAATATTGCAGCAATTGAACTAGAAGATTTATAATATTATTTATGGATCAATTTTTATCATAGTTAATTGATTAGCTTTTCCGATATTTTTCTAATTACTTTATGAAATAGAAATATCATAATGAACTGATTTAATCGCAAATTTTATTTAATCATTTAAAATTAATAAATTGATATAATAATATTAATTTTTGCACAACTCAATGTATTTCTTAACTCTATTTACGGTTACGTACAATAGTAGTCTTAATAATATTCATTTATGTTTTCCAACACTAACTAAATTAGACATTAAAGCCATATTAAAATCTCTAATGAAGTTACCACAATAATTTCACAAAATATTATTACTCTCAATTTCTGCCACTTAGAAATTTAATTCATAACGAAAAAAATAAAATACAAAGTATTAAGAAAATAAATTATGATAGAATTCATAAAAAAAAATAGAAAATTCTTTTGTTTACTAAACAATATTCTTCTTCCTCTACACATTTCTTTTTCAAATTCTACTCTTGAATTTGTCTCGAAATGCGTGAGTCAACGGTCTCGCATCCTAATTTTTAGCATTTTTTAGGATTAAAATCCCAAAATTTCTTCATCAAATCAAACTCCTTTTATTTTTCATTTAACTTTAATTCATTGATTATTGATGGTCAAAATTAGTTATTTGTTATTCACGTTCTTAATAAGCCTAGTCTTATGGGCGCACTATTCTTTAGGGTTAGTTATTTGTCAGTTCCATGTAACCTGCCATGAAATGTGGTTTTTTTCTGTTTTGCTTCTGTACGTGTGAAAGGCTATAAATGTCTAATGTTCATTTCAAGAATAACATTCTATTCCCCTCCATTTCATGTGTTATTTCGTTTTAGTGTCTATATTTGGTATCAAAGCTTCGCAAGGGGCCTGATTGTGAGTGAGCAGTGTGTGAGTGTGTGTGAGTCTACAAACAAAATGTCAGAAAAGTTCGTGCAACCAGCTATTCCAAAATTTGATGGTCATTATGAATATTGGTCAATGACGATGGAAAACTTTATGAGAAGCAAAGAGTTGTGGAGTCTTGTAGACGAAGGAATATCGGCGCCGATAATTGGAACTGCACCAACGAGTGAAGCACAGAGAAAAAGCATGGAGGAAGCCAAGCTCAAGGATTTGAAGGTTAAGAATTTTTTATTCCAGGCTATTGATGGAGAAATTCTGGAGACAATTCTTGACAAAGGGACATCGAAGGCAATCTGGGTGTCAATGCGGCAAAAGTATCAAGGTTCCACAAAGGTGAAGAGGGCACAACTTCAAGCTCTGAGAAGAGAGTTTGAGCTACTTGCTATGAACGAAGGAGAGAAGGTGTATAGCTTTCTGGGAAGAACCCTCAGTGCGGTGAACAAGATGAAATCAAATGGTGAAAACATGGAGCAAAGTAAGGTGGTTAGTAAGATACTTAGATCATTGACTTCTAAATTCAATTATATTGTATGTTCGATAGAAGAGTCAAATGATTTAAGCATCTTAACCATTGATGAACTTCATGGAAGTCTTCTTGTTCATGAACAAAGGATGAAGGGACATCAAGTGGAGAAACAAGTGTTGAAAGTTGCTCATGATGATAGTTTTGGAAGAGGAAGAGGAGGAAGAACCTTCTCTAGAGGTGGAAGAGGAAGAGGACGTGGAAGACAGTCCTTAAACAAAGCAACTATTGAATGCTTCAAGTGTCATAAGCTTGGACATTTTCAACATGAATGTCCAGAATGGGAGAAAAAGGCAAACTATGCAGAGATGGAAGAAGAAGAGAAACTCTTGTTGATGTCACACATGGATATGCACCAAACCGGACAAGAGGAGGTCTGGTTCTTGGATTCATAATGTAGCAACCACACGACACGAAACAAAGGTTGGTTCTCTAATTTAGAAGAAGGTCTTTGCCAAACTATGAAATTAGGGAATGACATGACAATGAATTTGGTAGCAAAAGGAAGTGTAAGAATGCAAGTTAATGGTGTCACTCAAGTAATTGCAGATGTCTACTTTGTTCTTGAGCTTAAGAATAATTTGCTGAGCTTAGGACAACTTTAAGAAAAAGGATTGGCAATTTTGATTCAGAATAGAACATGTAAAGTATTTCATTCTAGGAAGGGTTTAATCATGCAAACTAATATGAGTGGAAATAGAATGTTTTATATGTTAGCCACTGCAGCACCAAAGGAGATCATGTGCCTACAAACGAAGACATAAAAGGAAGTTCATCTGTGGCACTGCCGGTTTGGGCACCTTAATCACAAGGGACTCAATACATTGTCACAAAAATACTTGGTAGCTGGCTTACCAAATCCGAAGTTTCCAAAGAAGACTTGCACTACTTGTTTGATTGGAAAACAGCACAGAAGATCAATCCCAAAGAAAAGCATGTGGAGAGCCTCGAAGAAACTACAACTCGTGCATGCTGACATATGTGGTCCTCTCAAGCCTTCCTCAAACAGCAACAAGAGGTATATTTTAAGCTTTATAGATGATTTCTCACGTAAAGCTTGGGTTTATTTCTTACGTGAGAAATCTGAAGCATTTCAAAACTTCAAGAACTACAAAATTAGTGTTGAAAAAGAAGTTGGTGGACACATTGCTTGCTTAAGAACAGATAGAGGTGGTGAATTCACTTCACATGAATTTGAAGAATTTTGCAAAACTCAAGGCATTAGAAGGCAATTAACAGCAGCTTATACTCCTCAACAAAACTGAGTCGCTGAGAGAAAAAATAGGACGATTATGAATAGTGTGAGGGCTGTATTGAACGAAAGGAAAGTTCCGAAGGTATTTTGGCCAGAAGCTGTGAAATGGTGTGTGCATGTGCATAATCAAAGTCCAACTTCAGCAATAGAAAATACAACTCCCGAAGAAGCATGGAGCAATGTGAGGCCTACAATGGAATATTTCTGAGTGTTCAGGTGTGTGGCTCATGTTCATATACCATATCAAAGAAGAACCAAGCTTGAGGATAAGAGTAAGATGTGTGTTTTCTTAGGAATTAGTGATGAATCAAAAGCTTACAAATTATTTGATCCTATTTCCAAGAAAATCATTGTAAGCAGAGATGTGGTGTTCGAATAAGAGAGAAGCTAGGATTGGGGCAGAACCGATGAAGAAAAAAAAGTTGATGTGTTAGTGTGTGAAGATGAAGAAGACAATCTTGAAGAAGAAGAAGTTGAGCAAGAAGAAAATGAAGATGGTGGTGGCAGCTCAAGTGGAATCAGATCACCTGCAAGTGAGGAAAGCAACACTGATCAAGAAAGTCCAGTTCAAAGGAGGGCCACAAGAGCTAGAAAAGAACCAATATGGATGACAGATTATGTGACAAGGGCTGATTTGTCTGAAGAAGAAGAAAATCTCATGATGCTGATGGCTGAAAGCAAAAATGATCCATTCTCCTTCGAAGAAGCACACAAAAGCATAAAGTGGCAAGAGGCAATGAAAGTTAAGATGAAGGCTATAGAGAAAAACAACACGTGGGAGCTAACAGATCTACCGAAAGGAGTCAAGCCAATTGGAGTTAAGTGGGTTTTCAAAACCAAACTCAACGAAAGTGGAGAAGTAGAAAAGCACAAAGCAAGATTGGTGGCAAAAGGATATGCACAACAATATGGAATAAACTACACATAAGTTGTTGCACAAGTAGCTAGACTTGATACGATACGTCTAATTCTTGCACTTGCAGCTCAATATGAATGGGAAATACTTCAACTTGATGTGAAGATTGCATTTCTTCATGGAGAACTTGAAGAAAAAGTTTTCATTGAACAACCAGAAGGTTTTATCAAGAAGGAAAAAGAAGACAAGGTTTACTGTAACGATCCCTTTTCTCAGTAAGATATTGTCCGCTCTGAAGATTAGGCCGTAACCCAATATCCTCCCCTCACGGCTTTATTTGGCGAGGACTTCCCAGTCGGTCACCTAACCTGGTACTACTTTTGCCGAAGCACTTTTAACTTTGGAGTTCTTATGGGATCCGTTGCCAATTGTGCTCTAAAACGCGTCTTACTATCTTAGGAGGGTCTCTTTATATATGTTTCATTTCCACAAACTTTCTCAAGCGATGTAGGATTGTGACGACCCCCTCTTTACGACCCGTCACCTTCCGGTTCGCCCGCACAGACGTACCGTCATCTGGTTTTTAGTTCGTGCAGCCATCGTACACATACTTACACATCCGGGTCATCACAATCACCCCCGCTCGGGGACCCAACGTCCTCGTTGGCCACATTTCTAGTTGGGTACATGCTCTGATACCATTTGTAACGACCCATTTTCCCAGTAAGAGATTGTCGCTCGGGGAAAAAAAAAAAAAAACAATTCCATTGTAGTGTACATAGAATTATAAATAAACCATACAATAATCTTACATATCCCAAAAAATATAGTAAACTTAAGGAGTGTCAAACACAAAATAGGAACCCTAAACCGTCAAACAGGTGAAAAACAGGGAATTATGCGATAAAAAAGGGAAAACGCAATTAATAACATTTACAAGACATGTCCAAATCTGTAAACTAATATTAGTATAAATATAAGGTTAAGTCTCCCCAACAAATTGCCAACTAACACTCAATAAGAAGCATAATCAAAGAGAAGAAAAACTTCTCACCTCCAACGTCGCACCTGTTTTTTGTTTTCTGACACGTTCTTGTTCTCTTGGAAAATGAGGGAAGTTTAGTGGTAGGTGCGTGAGTGACACATCAAATAGGAATGTTATAGTAAATGCTTGTAAACTTAATTTTTCATTTTCTTTCAAAATATGATGCGATAGCAAAAATGGTTTTCAAATCATGTCTGATGAAAAATCATTTTCAACGTCCCCGAATAAGCCATTA
>CM039511.1:4571471-4601569 GCA_022432975.1 Begonia masoniana
AAAAATCCGTTAAAACTATATCCTTGTGTCATGTATTTAGTGATGTAATTGATCATTTTTGTTTTAACTATTAATAATTTAAATAGTTATAAAAAATGAACGAATGATACATAACAAAATAAATTTCAGAACATAAGATTATAAAGTATATTTAGCAATACTCTAAATAAAGATAAAAACTCATATTCTTCCTCTATTTGTGCAAAAGTATTTGAAAGGAAGTTTCCTTGAGTAATAAATCATGGGATTTAAGAGAACTTAACAATCCAAGTCAAAATAATCACTGAAGATGCTTTAAAGAAGATACCCCATCTCTATAAAGGGGGGGTATATGCCCAAAATTGAAATTTCTCAAAGACATTAAACAAATTGGCAATTAAATGAAAAACAAGGAGGATGGAATAACCCTAGAGTCACTTAAACCAAAAATAATTAGTCACTGAGTGATCTAAAACATTTTTCATGATTACACTTCTTTACAAAAAGAATTTTGTTTCAATCCCACCTAGCAAGACCATTTAGCAATTCCAGATATTAAAAATAGATAAAATCACCTGCTTTAAGAAATATACGAACTCTTTTCCGTTTAGTGTTTTTCCCCGCACAATTTTTGGACGAATAATGCTAGCAACGAGCTCTTTCAATAACTCCCTTTTCTTAACATAGGCTGGTTCAAGCTCCTCATCCTTCAAATCACAAAGTTTCGTTCTTTGGATATGAGGCTGTCAAACCGACACAATTTTACATCATTTCAATTTTTTGGCAGTTAATATCCCATACATGCAGACAAACAAGCATTGTGGCCCCAATATACATATGTGCTAGTCATAGGAATTGAATGTCATTGGCAAGTACAAAATAAGAATTTCACTGACAAGTACACAATAAAGAACATGTCACTTTTTCCAAAAAAAAAAAAAAAATTGTATTCAGAAAAGGAAAAAAACACGTTATACTTTCACGTAAATTATAAAACTTAAAAGTAGGTATAGAATTGAAAATTTGTATTCAGTGATAAGACGATTAATTCATCTAGGCTTTCTTCAATCAGTTAAATAAAACTATATTAAAAAAAATGGGAAGGTATATACAGAATCCCAAAGTTTACACAGTGAAATTATCAATAAAATTTCTTTTTCCTAGAACACTTGGCAGTTGATTGGAATTATCATTAGTGCCTAAGGCTATTTTTCTTGGATGCAATATCATCCTACCAAGCAGGATCCAAATAGAAAACGTGGTGATGAATGATTGAACGCAGATGGGAAGAAATGAGGGATCATTTACAGAAGATTTTAAGAAACGAGAAATAGTCATACTTGTGGAAGACTGAAGGCAGTGCTATTGTCTCCCATAATTGCCAAGGAGTCTCGGATCTGGTTAACCTGAAAAAGCTCAAGAAAAATCTTCTAATACCATGATAAAATAGGTTGCAAATGACAAATGAAATGCAGGTCGATAGAGAAAGTACCAGATCAATATTTCTGTCTCCTGCATTTGTGATAAGCAGAGATCAGAACCAAGGTCTAAAAGTACAGAAGCATGCTATAAACAGAACCCACGCTGGACAGAGTTCAAGGTGTCAAACATGAAACTAACCATCTTTATTAGGAACATGTTGGAGAGCTTCGTTCACCATTTCTTGCACAGATTTTCCTTCTGTGTAATTTAAACAATGTCAATACCATTACTTAGAAATTTTACGACATAGAAAACGGTGATATCTCAACAGATTCATTTTTTCCTTCCAAATTATATATGCATGTATACATTAATCCAATTGCTATTGTCCATAATCATCGCAAAACCATCTGGAATACTTTAAAAGAACTAAACTTACGCAGAAAATCACGTTGAATAAGCCACAATAGTTTAGCAGGCTCAAAGGCTATATCTTGCCCCTGTAAAAATACAAACATTGATAAGAAAATGATTTATTTCATTCGCAAAATAATAACCTTGACTATTAATGAAATATTAAGAAAAGTACCTTCACTCTAATGGCATAGGGCGTTTGTAAGAAGGAAAAATGTAAGTCCCATGATCGCAAAAAATATTAAATTAATAACACAGCGAAAAAGCATGATAATACAAATTTTCAGTTGCAAAGAGAAAGTTCTCAAACCTCCCATAAAACTCTTCGGCAAGCTCAACAGCAAATGACAGTCGAGAGATGTCAGCTTCGCGAATCTATAAATATAGCATCAGTATGAAGTCAAATAAAGTGCTCAGATAAAACAACTTCTTGCCAAGGAGGACATGCTGGCCTAGAAATTAATATTTGCTTGCAGTTCTAATCCAGAACCTCTAACACAATAACAAAAATAAACCATATATCATTTTCAAAAGCACTTTTCTTTTTTCTCTTTTTCTCTTTTCTTTCCAACGGCAGTGAATGTCTTTGTCCTTTTCTTTGAGACCAAAGAGGCAGTCCCCAAAATTCATCACATTTATAGCCGGCTTCACTTTTTTGTTCAATTAAATTTTGGAGTTCCAAAGTTTTTTAATTTTCAGCAAGCACCAAATCAACGTTTGTTCTACATTGTGTTCTTGCCTTTCAGACACTGATATTATAAAACTAATTAAATGTGTTTGACACCAAATTTGCTTAAATTATAAGGAAACAACAAATTCTAAATCTAATTACTTTTGTCTTCTGATCAATACATGCAATAAATGGTGATTCATGGCAAAATTGAGGTTAAAAACTTTTAACGCTATTTTATTATCTACCAGAGTCGATGAAAAAAAAAAACTCCTACACTACCTCTGAAACCAGCTTTTTCCATCAAACATTAAGATTGAACTTTACAAATTTTTTTGAAGTACAAGAAAAAGTCAAAGAACTCACAGTCTCAGGCAGATTATAAATAAGCACAGAACTTAAAACAGTTGCCAAAGCAAATATCCTGCAAAACCATTAATTGCAAAAGACTAATAAGTTAATTAACCACAAGCTAAAATCATACACCATTAACCACGATGATATTAATTAATGACTAGAATATTACCTGTCATCATACACATTTGACTTCCCAACACTTTCAAATCCCTCAGTGTCAAGATAAAACACAGAAGTTTTTACTCCATCAATTTCCATTTCAAGTGGAGTGCCCCATACCCATATGCCTACAAACATAATCAGCACAAGCATAAGAAGCAATCAAGCAAGGAAAGTCTCTGATATTGAATACACAATTGTAATTACCTTTTGTATTAGTCTCACGCATATGTCCCACCCCAAATCCTGAGATGAAAAACATTTAACTATAGTTGAACTTCAAATTGTTCATGATATCAGTATCACACATCATCATCGCCGGTAGAAAGACATAAGACAATAAGAAACAGTGACAACACCTTTATAGCAAGAAAGAGACAGAAGTTGGTTAAGCAAAAAGGACTTCCCAGAACGGTAAGGACCAATAACCTGAGATGAAACCAACATATAGTATTAAAAAGGACAAAAACTAGACAATAAATCATATATCAAAAAAGTTCTTGATAACGTTTGCAATCAATAGCTAAAAAGGTTGAAATTAAAATAATTGTAGGCTTAAAACAAGCTACATAAAGTTAATCAAGTTTCTTGCGAGTCACTAATCTCACACAAAAGTCAAAGTGAAATTCAAGCACCTATATCCTTAGAACATACAGAAAGCATTAGGTTCGTGTTTACAAAGAAAAGATGCAGGGTTCAAATCTTCTCATGGTGAAATTATTAGGGACCGAACCCTGTTGTTGGGGGGTATGGGACCCAACCATGATTTAGCTCCCTGGTCGAGGATTTTGATCGGTGAAAGGTTCTGACCGGCGAGGGGGCTGAGTGCTCCCCATCTTGCACTTCACTCGGCCCTCTCGCCGGTCAGAACCTTCGACCGGAAAGCCATAACATGGTAGGTTCCATACTCCACCAGCAACAGAGTTCGGTCTCCAATAATTTCACCATGGGAGGACTCAAACCTTGCATCTCTCAGTTGTGGAGAGAGATCCTTTAACCGAGTCAAAACCCTCGACCAAGGAGCCACATCATGGTGGATCACATACCGCACTAGCAATAAGTTTCGATCCCCAATAATTTCACCATAGGAGGATTCAAATTCTGCATCTCTCCTTTGTGGGGAGAGATCTTTTAACCAAGTGACATTTTATGTTATAGTTTCGCACCTCGCATTTCACTCAGCTCTCTCGCCGGTCAGGATCTTTCACCGGTCAGAACTTTCAACCGGAGAACCACAACATGGGTACGTCCCATACCCTCAGCATCAAGGTTATGAAACACTTGGTTAAAGAATCTCTCCCCACAAAGGAGAGATGCAGGGTTCGAATCCCTCCATAATGAAATTATTGGGGGCCGAACCTTGTTGCTGGGAGTAACCAGTGGAGGGTTTTGATCGGCATGAAGACCGAGTGATGTTACACCGAGTGAAGTGCGAGGTGGAGAACTATAACCGTTCAATGAAGATTTTTTTAGAGTTTAATGGGCAAACAAAGAGACAAAAGTGTCAAGTAACATAAATATTTTGTTTTGCAAAAATAATGTGTAGATTCTAAGATGTTGCATGAAATAGGAAAAAACAAAATTTTGCAGATTGCAATCATAAAACATTAGAATACTCATCCTGCTAAAATTACATCTCCCTGTTAACTTCATTTAAACAAACAAGTAAAGTAAATATGAGAGAGAGAGAGAGAGAGTATTCTCTTTTTATCTGTCATGGAGACGTTTTTCAGTTCACAATACTATTCCATAACAAGAAATCGTCAAAATGTGTCACAATTTCTTTTTTTAAAACAAAGTGGTTGTTAACAACACACATACCCTCTAATAGAACTGTCAACCTCTACCATTTTCTATGCAAAATATTGATATTACAATCACTAAACAAATAAAAATATTTAACTAGTGGAGAAACCAACAATTAAACAAAAAATAATGGTCCTACTAGAACAGGGGACATTTAATATCCTTTTCACCATGTGGGTCCCCCTTTCATCATATCCATGCTAAGGATTTTCAGCCTTTTCACAAATGGTTAAATACCCTTTGAATAAATATTGCAATTACAGTCCCTTAGTGTTACAACGAAGTCTCTCCATATTAATCACAAAGGAAATAAAATTATGACTACTAAGTAAGACGACAATAAATAGCTTACTGCAACAGCTGCAATTGGGTTAGTGATTTTCTCAATGGCCTCCAAACCTTCCCTTGAAAGTCGAAGTTTTGTATGACCAGAGTCTGGTTCCACAATAGGAAACCTGCATTAACAAAAATTTGCAAGAGGAATACCTTTTAGTGATTACTTGTAATCCAGAAAGAAAGAAAACCACGAAGTAATAAGAAGAAATGTCTCTTAATTACAGAGCATATAATGCATGACAAGCATAGTAATAGTCACTGATTCTACAGTAAAATTCATTGGCTAGAATCAAAACTATACTATAAAAATTGCAGCAGGTAATTAGCAGAGATCAACATAAAACTGGATCTTATCCTTTATTAGCTACAATAAAACTAATACATTCCACAACAATGCATATCTTCCATCTGATCCTTCATGTAGCTTAAACGTTTTTAGCCATTCAATCACGGACAACATAATACTACATCTCCAAATAAAAGATTCGATGATTGTTATTAAGTTAGGAAGACGTTAGCCCATCATCATCCTTTTGGAAAGATAATCACGAAGGTTTTTTACTCTAAAATCTGTTTCTTTGAACAGGACAATATTCAGATAACTAATTTTTTTTATCCACAATCCTGAGTAAATGCCATAAGACAATAGGTCCATAGAGTCTTTAACCTTAGAACCCACAGATTAACAACAATAGGAGGGTTTTGTAAACAATTTACACAGTTAAAGTTTTTTGACTTCTCAATGAAGAGTGTTTAGGCTTTCTTTTTGGTGCTTTCCAATTGGAAGAACATAGAAATTTCTTAATTGGTGCTTCCAATAGGAAGGACATAGAAACAGTTATCCTCTCCCCCACCCCCCCTCCCTCATTCCCCTTCTTCTTGTAGATTTTACATTTTCGACATTAATTTTGTTTGTTACAAGAGGGAAAAAAATTAGTAACGACATAGAAGATCAACAAAAATATGAATCTTCATGTTTTCTCCTTTTCTTGGCAGAATTAAAACCACATTGAATCCCCAAAGGCCACACCACTGATAATACCGAATTTTCTTGAAAAAGAAGTTCAATAACATTATAGATTTAAATTTCAACGTGTGATCTTTTATTATATTTTTCTATGATTTTTTTTGTCAATAATCTTTTCAAAACACCACACATCTAACACAAAAATGTATCGAGGTTGAATATTGTAGTGTCAAAATCATACACAAAAACAATAAATGTCCAGAAATCCTTTCCTCCAGGAGGCCGAGGTGGGTCTATGACCATTGCAAGGTCTTCGTCATTTTGGCTCTCTTTCCATGTACAATTTTAACTAGCTAAGCTGGCATGACGTTGACTAAATTCTTAAATAACACCTACTTCAATCTTTACGCCTTTCTTCTTCAACAAATTGAAACTACTCGAATTTTTTCTCAAACAAAAATGTAACACTGAATAAATTAGCTTGGAATCACAACGATCATAAGCAAGCTGACAAAACGTAAATTTCAGCATTCTGCATATCATTTCATTTAAGGAAGTTCCAATCAATGCTAATTAGCATTGAAATCACAGCGATCATAGACAAGCAGACAAAACAAAAGTTTCAACATACTACATTTCATTTCATGTTATCAAGTTCCAATCAATGCTAATTTTCAAGAACAATAAAGCAAAATAAAATAAATCATATGAATGACTTACGCCTGGTTAAAATTTTCAATCGAAGTCGACCCAGATGCGAAAAGACAGAGCGCTAACGATAAAACACAAACCCGGAAAGGAATCTCCATTTCCGAATGATTCCAAGATGATAAATCCGGAATGTTACAGAACAATGGCAATTATAGGAAGCTTGAGGAGGAGAAAACCATTAAATATTGTTGTAGAAGAGGGGCAACAAAACTGGAATCTAAGAAATCCGCAGAAATGGGTACAGTTAGGAATCGATCATTAACATTCAGTTGGATTTCACGTAGAGCAGACCAAACGAAGGCAATTTTCAACCGCGAGAATTTGACGATTCCTGCCCTGCGAAGGAGGGAGATTCACTCTGATGGTTTCTGGAGAGAGGAAGTTCGAAGGACCAAGAAAGAGGTCAAAACACCGGCTGTTGTGTAGTGATTTTACTATTTAGCTCCTCGGATCGCAAAACTAGACTAGCGTTAATCTTCAGAGAAGGAAGGGCCAAATAGTAAATTGCTTAAAGGAGAGAGATGAACGTTGACGTTACACGTTTATATAGCTTACTGGAGCTGTGTCTGAAAGTTGAATATACGGCAGGTTTCGACCGACCACTAAGAGCAAAACCATATTAACGTTATTAATATCAAATTTATTTACTGTGATAATTATTGTTATTATTTTGATTGAATGTTTCGTGTTTTTGAGATTATGCGAGCCGAATCGATATAACGATGACTCGAATTGTGATAATAACCTTAAAAAAAACAAAAGTTAATGTGGTGTTTTGTTTTGTTTCGTTTCGATGAAAAATTAGATTTAACAAACGAATAATGTTACATTTACTTTTTTATTATACTTTAATACACGCTGACGTGTCAAACAATTATTGATGCAATAAAGGTAATAAATTAACTATTTATAATTTATTACATTAATTTTACTTTAATTACATCAATCATTGTTTGACACGTCAGCGTGTATTTTAAGAAAATAAATTAAGATAATAAACGTAACATTGCTCTTCTGACAAATGTACAAATAGAAAGACTATTTATTCAAGTAGAATAGTGGATTCTACACAAGCCAAAATTGGACCAATCTCGTATTGTAAATCGATGACAACGAGAATTATGTTTCTGTTATGCTAAAAAATCGTAGTGCGGCAAAAGTCATGAAAAAATTGTGAATTATTCGCAAAGGTGGCCGATGTGAACTTTATTTGTTTCGTATTTTTCCCTAAATTTTATGCACTTTGATAATTTACCCAATGTAATTTGATATTTGCACTCTAAATTTCTCTTATATGCTTTTAAATTTTCATTTATTAAAATTTTATACATTAATTTCAGGGTTAATTTTTTTTGATAGATACGTTTATAATAACAAAACTAAATTCACATTGACTTTCAAACATTAATGGCAAGAAAAGTCTATCAGTGGTGGACTTTCTTCAAAGCGGGATCTTGCTTAGGCTAAGGTCATGGAGTTTTTCTCTCATATCCCTGGAATCGGAGCCTTGATTATCGTTCTCTCGTGGTTATGGTGGATGACGCAGAAATCCAAAATCACGCTCAAATTACCTCCGGAACCGTCCGGTGCGCTGCCGATTATAGGTCACCTCCACCAGTTAGGCGGCAAAGTTCCTCTGGCTCGAACAATAGCAGCCATGGCAGACAAATACGGACCGATCTTTACAATCCGCCTCGGAACCCACCGCGCACTGGTGATCAGTAGCCAAGAAGCCATGAAAGAGTGCTTGAGCACGAATGATCGAATCTTCGCCTCTCGCCCAGCCTCTAGCCAAGGTAAGTACCTAGGTTTCAATAACGCTGCGTTTGGATTCGCTCCTTACGGGAAATATTGGCGTTCTCAGAGGAAAATAGCGACAAAGGAACTCCTCTCTGCTCGGCGGCTCGATTCGTTGAAGGACGTCCGAATCGCCGAGGTAGAAAGCATGATTTGGGATTTACATTCTCTATGTGCGGCCAACGCAAATCGGCCGACCAAAGTCCCGATAGGCGAGTGGATCGAGCAGCTAACTCTGAACATTAGCACCAGAGTAATCGCCGGAAAGAAGTATTTCTACAGCTCCGGTGGAGAAATTGACGAAGAGGCACAGAGAATTAACAAAATCATAAAGACATTCATGTTTGTTTCAGGCGTACTTGTTGCTTCCGATATAATTCCCATTTTCGGCCACTTTCTAGATTATTTCGCTGGTCAATTGAAGACGATGAAACGTTGCGCAAACGAACTGGGAAGTGTGGTAGAAAGTTGGATCGAAGAACATTCCGTCAAGGTAAAGACCGATGCAAGTAAATCAGTCTGCCATGAGAGAGGCGACTTCATAGATATTATGCTCTCAGTCACTGAAGACGATGAGACTCTGTTTGGCCACACTCGAGAAGCTGTCATCAAAGGAATGGTGGCGGTAAGTCAAGAAATAACCCTTGATTACAGATATTATAGACTGAAACCTTGTAAACTTACAAATTATTTCTTCGGCAGGGTGTAATGGCGGCGGCGTCAGACACGACCGCCATTACCATGGTATGGGCGCTTTCATTATTACTCAACAACAAGCATGTATTGTCGAGAGCTCAAACAGAAATAGACTCCATAGTTGGAAAGGAAAGATGGGTAGAAGATGACGACATAAAAGACCTAATCTTTCTTCAAGCCATTGTCAAAGAATCACTGCGATTATACCCGCCAGCTCCATTATCTGTTCCTCACGAAGCAACTGAAGATTGCCAAGTCTGTGGCTACCACGTTCCAAAGGGGACGCGCTTGTTCATGAATCTGTGGAAGCTGCATAGAGACCCAACAGTCTGGGATAACCCAGATGAGTTTTCCCCGGAGAGGTTCGTGGAAAGAGGAGAAGAATTCGAGCCTTCTGGTCATAACTATGAGTTTCTGCCATTTGGGTCAGGAAGAAGGCGTTGCCCTGGCATGACACTGGCTTTGCAGGTTCTGCATTTGCTGCTTGCTCGTTTGATTCAGGGTTTTGAAATGGAGAGTGAGATTGGAGTAGATATGAGTGAAGGGTGTGGAATTACTTTGCATAAAATTACTCCACTTGAGTTTCTTCTCATTCCTCGCCTTCCATCTTCACTGTATGCAATCTCAGGGGATCATGGAGGATCTACACATGTAAGTGGCAACTAAGAGAATGTCCTACTGTTTATGAAGAACATAGTTTGAATGATATCTTGGAGACAAGGCTAGTGTTAATGTAAATGGTGATTAGTCTCCAATTATGTGCTTTCATTTCAATATAAATAAATAAATACCTGCACCTTGTACATCAAAATGTGTTTTAATAAAAATAGAAACAGAATACAAATTCTCTCCTCTGCTTCTTCTTCCTCCTTGTCGTCTCCTGCATTGTCCTGTTTGAGCATTTTCTCTTCTTACGTTTCTCAACTTTGTATCAGAGTCAAATGGAATTTTCATCTACAATCCCCTCCTTTCCTCTGGCCGCTTCTCTGCCTCCATTCCCTTCAATTAACCAAACCTTAACCATAAAACTAGACAATAACAACTACTTGATCTGAAAGCACAAATTCTCAATATTGTAATAGCAAATGATATTGATAACATACTTGATGGCTCTTTTCCTGCTCCTCAGTTCTTAGACTCACTCTCCCTCTAGCTCAATCCGGATTTTACCCTTTGGGAGTGGTACAACAGGCTCATTATGAGTTGAATTTTTTCCTCTCTCTCGAAATCTATTCTGCCGCAGATCATCTCCTTCCACACGCCAGTGAAATCTGGCTTGCCCTCACCAAACTCTATGCCTCTTCTTCATTAGCCAGAATAACAGACCTCAGAAGCCAACTTCACACTCTGTCGAAGGATAGTCTTTTAGCAACCACATATATTCAAAAAATTACCTTGATGTGCAATGCTTTATCGGCCTGGCCGAATCGGTCTCCTACCGTGATCAGGTTCTCTACTTCCTCAATGGACTGGGCAATGATTACAACCCATTTCTTACCTCCATCACGAATCGTGCAGACCAACCTCCTCTGTAAGAGATTTGCAGCTTACTCCAGAGTTACGATTTTCGGTTGGAGAAACAGAATTGTTACAAGAAAGAAAATCTGCTAGATTATAGGAATAATATTTTCTATTATAGGAATGTATATATTAGTCAATAATTGTAATTGATTCTGTATATTATGTTTCCTAGAATAGCGTAACTTATGCCTTGTATAAATTCATGGTTGCTCTTTGTAGTAATGATACAGAAATTCTCCCAATATTCTCTTCTTCTTTCATGGTATCAGAGCATTGAACCTGGTGACTCTGAAATCTTTCAAACGCTTCCGCAATTGTTACAATCATGGGAGACAAAGGCAACAATGGAAAAGAATCAACATCGTCTAAGGCTATCATAGAAGCCCTAGACACCTACAATTTACATCACTCGGATCATCCGGGTATGGTACTTGTCTCTAAGGTACTCGAAGGAGACAACTACAGCACATGGAGTCGAGCCATGCGAATTAGCTTGAGCGCTAAAAACAAGATTGGGATGGTCACAGGATTAATCAAGCCACCTTCTTCAACAGACACTAGTTTTGATTCTTGGAAACGATGCAATGACATGGTTTTGTCTTGGATATTGAATTCTATTCATCCGGACATAGCCAGTAGTGTAATTTATTGGGAGACTGCAGCAGAAGTTTGGGCAGATCTGCAAGAGCGATTCTCTCAAGGGAACGATTCAAGAATCTATCAGATCAAACAAAATATTGTGGAACATAGGCAGGGACAACAATCTATTTCAGTCTATTACACAAAGCTTAAATCTTTGTGGGATGAACTCTCATCCTATCATGAGACATTATCTTGCTCGTGTGGAGGATTGGAGAAACTTAATCAGAGAGATGAAAAGGAGAAGGTTATGCAATTTTTGATGGGATTAAATGACAGTTATGCAGCCATTCGTGGTCAAATTTTGTTGATGCAGCCTCTACCTGATACACGACGAGTTTATTCACTTATTCTTCAACAAGAAAAACAAGTTGAAGTCTCTCTCAGTCGCGGGAACATGAACCACCATGCCATGATTGTAGGTCAAAATAGCAAGACAACTCAAGCACATCCAGAACAAAAACAAAAGGCACAGTTGCACTGCTCTTATTGTAACCGTGATAATCACAGCATTGAAAAGTGTTTCTACCTCCATGGCTTTCCAGTTGGTCATAAGTTTCATGGCAAGAACATGAAACCATTTAATCAACGCCCTTCAAGTGCAAATAACGTGAAGGTGGAAATGAATAAAGCACCAGAGACAACGACAAAGTTTGTTTCAACAGATGATGGTCCAAGGTTCACAACTGATGAATACAACCAATTAATAGCCATGATCCGGAAAACCAATGAGGGTAACACACAAATCTTTACAAACACTACAGGTAACATCAAATCATCATCTAAAGTTAATTTGGCTGCTTCGGGCTTGTGCTGGATTATTGACAGTGGAGCCACAGATCATGTGGCTTCTTCAGTTGAATTATTAGAATCAAAAAGAATATCAGGAACAACCACTATTGGTTTGCCAAATGGTAGTCAGGCACATATTGAATCAATTGGTTCATTACGCATTTCACCTGACATAGAAATTGATGATGTTCTCAGAGTTCCAGAATTTAAAGTTAATTTACTATCAGTTAGTAAACTAACAAGGGCATTGAAATGTATTGTAATTTTCTCTCCTGATTTTTGTGTTGTGCAGGACGCTACTACGAGGAAGACGATTGGCCTGGGCAAGCAACATAATGGCCTCTACTACCTAACACAAGACCAAAATCCAGCTTTGGCCCACACTATCCGCAAACACACCAACCTTTGGCACCAACGTCTTGGGCATCCATCATCTGGTCCTCTTCAAATTCTTAGTAAATCTATTCCTGCAATTTATTTTGATTCCAAGCATGTTTGTGAAGTTTGTCCTTTAGCTAAACAAACTCGTTTGCCTTTTCCATCTAGTTCAATTTCTTCTCAAGCACCTTTTGATTTGATACATTGCGATATTTGGGGACCTTACAAAATAAATTCTCATTGTGGGGCTCGTTATTTCTTAACAATTGTTGATGATTTTACTCGATACACTTGGATTCATCTTATTTGCTTTAAATCTGAAACTCAAGGAATACTACAATCATTTATTTCTTGGGTAGAAACACAATTTAAATGTCGTATCAAAACTCTTAGAGCTGACAATGGTGCTGAATTTATCTCTATGAAACATTACTTGGATACAAAAGGAATAACCTTTCATCATTCATGTACCTCAACTCCCCAACAAAATGGGGTAGTCGAGAGGAAACATCGCCACCTTTTAAATGTAGGAAGAGCCCTTCGTTTTCAAGCAAACTTGCCATTAAAGTTTTGGGGAGAGAGCATTCAAACAGCTTGCTATTTGATAAATCGCTTACCTACTCCTCTTCTATCTCATACATCACCATATCAACTCCTTCATAATAAGCCCCCTACATACTCACATCTTGGAATCTTTGGGTGCCTATGTTATGCCACCAATCTTCTACCCACATCTAAATTTGATCAAAGAGCTACTCGTTGCATATTCATAGGCTATCCATTGGGTCAAAAAGGTTATCGAGTTTATGATGTTGTCACTCATAAAATATTTTCTTCTAGGGATGTTGTATTCTATGAGCATATTTTTCCGTTTCATACTAATTCTCAAAAACAACAAGATGATCTGCTTGTTCTTCCTTTACCACACACATTAGATGAACCAGCCCCCACACATACAATTGACCCAAAAGATATTGACCAACCATCCCCTCCATCAACCTTGTCTCCAAACTTTCCAAGTATTTTGAATGAAAATATACCGGATCATACTAGTGTTCCACCACAAGCACCTGTTACTACTCGCCATTCAGATCGTATCAAACAACCCAATGTCACACTCCGAGACTTTCATCTCTACCACACGGCCAAGGTTGCTTCCAACCAGTCTTCTTCCTCGTCAGGTACGCGTCATCCATTATCTCGATATATTTCTTATGCACAACTTTCGCCAACATATCGCAATTTCATTTGTGCCATTACTACTCTTGTGGAACCTGTGACTTATGAACAAGCAGTGTTGGACCCCAAATGGCAAGAAGCTATGGATGCCGAATTAAGTGCTCTTGACCAAAATCATACTTGGACACTCACACCTCTTCCTTTTGGTCACCGTCCGATAGGATGCAAGTGGGTGTACAAGATCAAATATAATTCTGATGGCACCGTTGAGCGCTATAAAGCTCGTTTGGTGGCTAAAGGTTTTACTCAACGGGAGGGAATTGACTATAAGGAGACATTTGCTCCTGTGGCCAAATTAGCTACAGTCCGTTGTTTACTTGCTGTAGCTGCTGTTCGAAATTGGTCACTACACCAACTGGATGTCCAAAATGCATTTCTTCATGGTGATTTACTTGAAGAAGTCTACATGCAATTGCCTCCTGGTATGCATTTTCATCGACAGGGGGAGATACCTCTGGTATGCCGACTCAATAAATCATTATATGGGCTCAAACAAGCCTCCCGGAGTTGGTTTCAGAAATTTTCTACTGCTATCCAGCAAGATGGTTTTCGCCAATCTAAAGCTGACTATTCACTTTTCACAAAGGTTTCTGGCAATTCTTTTACAGCGGTACTCATTTATGTGGATGACATGATCATAACAGGTAATGATGACAGCACAATTGCTGCACTTAAGGAGTCTCTTCGTACCAAATTTCGAATTAAAGACCTTGGTCAGTTACGGTACTTTCTTGGAGTTGAAGTTGCTCGTTCTGCCAGTGGTATTTCAATATCCCAAAGAAAGTACACTCTTGAAATCTTAGATGAAGCAGGCTTGCTTGGTGCCAAACCATTATCGACGCCAATGGAAGAAAATATCAAACTTCTACCTATGAAGGGAGATTTGTTAAAAAATGCATCTACTTATAGAAGATTGGTGGGACGACTTATCTATCTTACTATCACAAGACCAGAGATAAGTTATTCGGTTCACATTCTGAGTCAGTTTATGCAAGAACCAAGAAAACCACACTTAGATGCTGTTCATCATCTTTTACGGTATCTTAAAGGTTCACCTGGACAAGGATTATTTTTTCCAGCAAAAGGGAATTTACTATTGAGAGGATTTTGTGACGCAGATTGGGCTCGATGTTCAATCACGAGACGATCTGTAACTGGTTATTGTATTTTTCTTGGAGGATCTCTTATTTCATGGAAGACCAAGAAACAAGCAACAACCTCAAGGTCCTCGGCAGAATCAGAATATCGTGCTATGGCTTCTATAACATGTGAGCTTACTTGGCTTAGGTATTTGTTAGATGATCTACAGGTACAACATCCACAACCAGCAAAACTTTTCTGCGATAGTAAGGCAGCACTGCATATTGCAGCAAATCCAGTTTACCATGAACGAACAAAACATATAGAGATTGACTGCCATGTTATTAGAGAACGTATTCAGTCAGGTGCCATAGAAACTGCTCATGTTTCATCGAGCTGCCAACTTGCTGATATATTTACTAAACCTCTCAGTTCATCAACTTTTCATTCTCTCCTTAACAAGTTTGGCGTTCTCAATATACACGCTCCAACTTGAGGGGGAGTGTTACGAGAAAGAAAATCTGCTAGATTATAGGAATAATATTTTCTATTATAGGAATGTATATATTAGTCAATAATTGTAATTGATTCTGTATATTATGTTTCCTAGAATAGCGTAACTTATGCCTTGTATAAATTCATGGTTGCTCTTTGTAGTAATGATACAGAAATTCTCCCAATATTCTCTTCTTCTTTGAATTCTACGGCTGCGTTTCCCACTCCAAGTCTCCTTCAGGCCAACGTCGCCGTCCAGAGCTTCCATCGTCCTTCTCGGCTGTTCCCTCAAACTCCGTACAGACCTAGGTCTGCGCCTCCATCTGCCGGATATCAGGGATCATTCGGGTCTGGCCCTCAACCAGCGTGGCGACCCAACCGGCCCGCTTTCCACAGTAATCCCAGATGCCAAATTTATAACAAATTGAGCCACTCGGCTGCAATCTGCTATCATCGGCTAAATGGGTCCTACAGGCCTCCTCAACACCAAGCCCTTCAAACCCATGGTTTTCTTCCTCCACCAGCCTTTCACTCGCAGCACCACCAAGCTCATCTACCCCAACCGAATTTCAGCTCCGGTCACCCTCAAGCTAACACTACCGGAATATTGCCTCTCCCGTCTCCGACTACCTCAGTCTCTGATTCCCCGTGGATGCTCGACTCTAGAGCAACACACCACTTCACACACCAGACTCTTCCACTCTGCTCCATCCAACCCCCTACCAGGGACGACACCAAGTTTTGACGACCGATGGCAAGTGTGACGACCCGAACCCCGTAGGGCCGCCACGCAACCTGACTCGACGTTTACTCTAGGCTTAGACATTTTGTACGTGAAATTTTCCGACTTTTAAAAACTCTGAAACGAAGCCTAAAGTGATTTTCGGTAAAATGTTGACTCGGTTTTTGGGTCGTTTAAATCGTTTGAAATACGTGAAAAAACGTTTGGAAAATACGTTCGGGAAATATCGCGAAATGTCGGGTTGAAACATGTTTGAAAACCAAAACTTGAAAAAAAAACAACTTGGTGCACTTTACATTCGACTTAAATTCTCGCACGTTTTAACTCTCTTTTTCGCTCTAATTTTCTTACCTCCTTAAATTCTCGACGTTCAAATTCTAATAAAATAATCATTATATTAATAGCGAATTTTTTCTATTCAAATAAATTTATGGACGATTACATAGCCAAAAATGCCGGGTGTTACAGTAAGTTTTTATCCATTAAACACTTTGGTTCTGCTTTACTGCCCACTGCCACCCGTAATCTTCACTTAGGAAATGTTTTCCATATTCCTCAACTTTCTCATAACCTTCTTAGCATACATCAACTTTGTCGTGAAAATTATGTTTTCGTAGAATTTCACACAGATTATTTTCTTATCAAGGATCAGAGCTCTCACCAGATCCTTCTTCGGGGCTCTCTTAGTAATGGGCTCTACAAAACTCCATCGGTTCCTCAAGCATTATCTGCTCATTTTTCCCCTTCGGCCTCAAATCAATATAGCCTCTTGTTCTCGTTGTGGCACCTCCGTTTAGGACATCCAGTGCCCTCTGTTTTAAATTCTATTTTGCACTCTTGTAATGTTTCATTTTCCAAGCCTTTTATCTCCAAACTTTGTATTGCTTGTCAAATGAGTAAGAATCACCGTTTACCTTTTTTCATATCTAATTCTCGTGCATTGCTTCCACTTGATATTGTGCACACTGATGTTTGAGGCTCTTCTCCTGTTGTTTCTTTTACTGGTGCTCATTATTTCCTCTTATTTGTTGATAACTGCATGAGGTTCACATGGCTTTACTGTTTAAAACTAAAGAGTGAAGTCCACAATTCCTTCTTGGAATTTTATAAACTGGTTCAAAATCAATTTGGCTTCAACACTAAATCTATCCAATCTGAGAGGTGATGAATTTTGTTCCCTCTCTAATGTTTTTAAATCACTTGGGATTTACCATCGTATCTCATGTCCGTACACTCCAAATCAAAATGATCGAGTAGAGCGCAAAAATCATCATGTTGTTGAAACAAGTTTAGCTCTACTATTCCATTCATCCGTTCGACAACAATTTTGGCTATATGCCTTTGCTATTGCCACTACTCTAATCAATTTTTTGCCCACTCCGGTTTTAAATAAAAAATCATCTTATGAATGTCTTTTTAATTCGGTTTCACCCTATTCATCTATACGTGTCTTTGGCTGTCTTTGTTTTCCTTTCCTCCATCCCTTCAACGATCACAAATTACAATCCTGCTCCGCTCTGTGTGTCTTCTTAGGTTATAGCCCCAATCATAAAGGTTTTATTTGTCTCAACAACATGTCCAATAAAGTTTATATCACCCGTCACGTCACCTTTGGTGAGTCATCCTTTCCTTTTTCCTCTCACTCTTCTCCTACACCAACGTCCACTTATCTTTCTCTTCTCATTCCAACATTACCTTTTATCCCTCTTCTTTCTCAACCTAGCAACTCACTTGTGCCTGCCCTCACAACATTTCCCTCTCTCTGTAACAACCCTAAAACTGTACTCGTATTTCCCGTACTATTTTTTTTTTTTTTTTTTTTATCTTTAACTAAACTCTAGGCAGAACCTAAACCGAAATCGAAATCAGAATCGAAATCGGAATTGAAATCTAACTTTAAAATCATTTAAAACAATTAAATAAAACTATATTAAAACTAATTTAAATTAAAATAAAAGGGGAGGGCAGAATTGACATTCTGCCCGAGAAAGAGAGCAGCGATCGCGCTGGCGCGCGCGGTGCCTGATCGCTGGCAGCGATCGCGCGCGCGGCGTCTGATCGCTGGCAGCTATCGCGGCCTTCACGCCCGATCGCTGACCTTCGCTTCTCTGCTTCTTTCTCTCCATGCTTTCTATACTTATGCTCTCTGAAATCTCAAATTCCAGGGAGCAACACAATTCATCACAACTCTCTGGAATCGATTCCAGAGAGCAACCTCATCTTATTGATCAATAACCACAATGGACTCGACCCAAAATATATCATACACTCAACCAACTTGCAGCGGACTTTGCGAAATCCAACTGCATGGATAGCTCTAAAAACCGAGCATATCCGTAACCAATCAAAACATTTCTATAACGTTAAATAAGGCTTGAAACCAAAACGTTTTACCAATCAGTTTATAAAAACCTTAAAAACATCAGTAAGTAACCCTAACGTCTATCAGAACCAAGTATCCTATAATTTCTATACAAATTAACCAGTACATCCCAAAATATCTCAAAAACCCTCAAAACTCTGTACATACTTCCCCACGGGTCAGGTAAGCCTCGACTGCGCCAGCACACCACCACAGCCATCCTCCGTCAACTGTATCATGCCTCAGGTGGAGGGACATCGTCCTCACCTGGTACCTCGAAGTCTATGTCACCTACACCATACATATACACTATGAGATAAAATCCCAGTAAGTTCTACGTAAATGCAATGCATGCTGTGCGTATGAGTTCGATAAACCATGCTTTATTTTATCTTACTATGCAATGCTCAATAGGTGTCACCGAGATCCTATCCCTCTAACCAGAGAGAGCTCATCCAGCGGGCGGACTACTCTTTCCAGCTAGAGGCGGGGGGTGCACGCTTACAACACGTACAGCCGTGCCTGAGCCCCACCTCGCGTGACCAATACAATACGTCTTTCGGCCAATACGCCTTTCGGCCAATACGCCTCCCGAGCTCTAACGCCCTCTCGGTCTATCAAAGTACCCAGCTGTTGAGACTGTCTCTTCATCTGCTGAGCCTATCTCTCCATATGCTGAGACCTGCTGGCAGCCTTTCGGCCAATACGCCTTTCGGCCAATACGCCTTTCGGCCAATACGCCTTTCGGCCAATACGCCTTTCGGCCAATACGCCTTTCGGCCAATACGCCTTTCGGCCAATACGCCTTTCGGCCAATACGCCTTTCGGCCAATACGCCTTTCGGCCAATACGCCTTTCGGCCAATACGCCTTTCGGCCAATACGCCTTTCGGCCAATACGCCTTTCGGCCAATACGCCTTTCGGCCAATACGCCTTTCGGCCAATACGCCTTTCGGCCAATACGCCTTTCGGCCAATACGCCTTTCGGCCAATACGCCTTTCGGCCAATACGCCTTTCGGCCAATACGCCTTTCGGCCAATACGCCTTTCGGCCAATACGCCTTTCGGCCAATACGCCTTTCGGCCAATACGCCTTTCGGCCAATACGCCTTTCGGCCAATACGCCTTTCGGCCAATACGCCTTTCGGCCAATACGCCTTTCGGCCAATACGCCTTTCGGCCAATACGCCTTTCGGCCAATACGCCTTTCGGCCAATACGCCTTTCGGCCAATACGCCTTTCGGCCAATACGCCTTTCGGCCAATACGCCTTTCGGCCAATACGCCTTTCGGCCAATACGCCTTTCGGCCAATACGCCTTTCGGCCAATACGCCTTTCGGCCAATACGCCTTTCGGCCAATACGCCTTTCGGCCAATACGCCTTTCGGCCAATACGCCTTTCGGCCAATACGCCTTTCGGCCAATACGCCTTTCGGCCAATACGCCTTTCGGCCAATACGCCTTTCGGCCAATACGCCTTTCGGCCAATACGCCTTTCGGCCAATACGCCTTTCGGCCAATACGCCTTTCGGCCAATACGCCTTTCGGCCAATACGCCTTTCGGCCAATACGCCTTTCGGCCAATACGCCTTTCGGCCAATACGCCTTTCGGCCAATACGCCTTTCGGCCAATACGCCTTTCGGCCAATACGCCTTTCGGCCAATACGCCTTTCGGCCAATACGCCTTTCGTGTTGAGACTGTCTCTTCATCTGCTGAGCCTATCTCTCCATATGCTGAGACTGCTGGGCAATAAATCCTTGAGCGTGTCAATCGTATCATCTCTGTCGTCTCGATCGTTTCGTGGACGCACCATACTTATAAACTCCTATATAAAAGTTAAAACAAATATTCTAAGAAACTAGAAATCAAATAAAACTATAAACATACTTACAGTTGATGAAGAATGTCCGCGTAGTGGCTGTGCAGTCGAGCAGTCTACAGAACCGATTTTAAAACCCGGGGGCTCTGATACCATAATTGTAACAACCCTAAAACTGTACCCGTATTTCCCGTACTTTTTTTTTTTTTTTTTTTTTTTTTTTTTAATCTTTAACTAAACTCTAGGCGGAACCTAAACCAAAATCGAAACCAGAATCGAAATCGGAATTGAAATCTAACTTTAAAATCATTTAAAACAATTAAATAAAACTATATTAAAACTAATTTAAATTAAAATAAAAGGGGAGGGCAGAATTGACATTCTGCCTGAGAAAGAGAGCAGCGATCGCGCTGGCGCGCGCGGCGCCCGATCGCTGGCAGCTATCGCGGCCTTCACGCCCGATCGCTGACCTTCGCTTCTCTGCTTCTTTCTCTCCATGCTTTCTATACTTATGCTCTCTGAAATCTCAAATTCCAGGGAGCAACACAATTCATCACAACTCTCTGGAATCGATTCCAGAGAGCAACCTCATCTTATTGCAATTCATCACAACTCTCTGGAATCGATTCCAGAGAGCAACCTCATCTTATTGATCAATAACCATAATGGACTCGACCCAAAATATATCCTACACTCAACCAACTTGCAGCGGACTTTGCGAAATCCAACTGCATGGATAGCTCTAAAAACCGAGCCTATCCGTAACCAATCAAAACATTTCTATAACGTTAAATAAGGCTTGAAACCAAAACGTTTTACCAATCAGTTTATAAAAACCTTAAAAACATCAGTAAGTAACCCTAACGTCTATCAGAACCAAGCATCCTATAATTTCTATACAAATTAACCAGTACATCCCAAAATATCCCAAAAACCCTCAAAACTCTGTACATACTTCCCCACGGGTCAGGTAAGCCTCGACTGCGCCAGCACACCACCACAGCCATCCTCCGTCAACTGTATCATGCCTCAGGTGGAGGGACATCGTCCTCACCTGGTACCTCGAAGTCTATGTCACCTACACCATACATATACACTATGAGATAAAATCCCAGTAAGTTCTACGTAAATGCAATGCATGCTGTGCGTATGAGTTCGATAAACCATGCTTTATTTTATCTTACTATGCAATGCTCAATAGGTGTCACCGAGATCCTATCCCTCTAACCAGAGAGAGCTCATCCAGCGGGCGGACTACTCTTTCCAGCTAGAGGCGGGGGGTGCACGCTTACAACACGTACAGCCGTGCCTGAGCCCCACCTCGCGTGACCAATACAATACGCCTTTCGGCCAATACGCCTTTCGGCCAATACTATGCTCAATACGCCTTTCGGCCCGTGCTATGCTTTACGTTATCTTTAAAACTCTGTGCGGAAGTTCATTTTCATGCTTTTCTTTAAAACAAGTGATGCGTGAACAGTTCAATATCATACAATAAACAAACAGTAAACAAGCAATAATATATACCATCAAGACTGTAAAGCGTAAACTATAAACTCCTAAAACCTAACTACCCAAACCAGATACAATTAAACAAACGCATCTCCAAAACTCCTCGAGACGACACGACGTACGGTGTAGGCCAATCGGCCAAAGAAGATCACGAGAACTTACCTCGTGCACGCTGTAATCTAAGCTTCGTCCACGAGCGCTGTTTACCTAAGCAATTTACAAGGATTGACGTTAAAACAAGTTTAAGTTAATAAACTTCCAAATTGTCAAGACCTTGACTAAGGGCTTTCTAAAGTTTTAATCCATTTCATCGAGCCATTTATTTGAGAAATTTACGCTCGGCACCTCAATTCTCGAATTACGAACTTTTCTGAAAATCCTAAAATTCTCGGATTTTAAACTTTTTCACGAATTGATCCAACTTCGTCCAATAACGTTTAATACGTTCAGTAGATACTTATTCAAGGCTAACCTATTAATTATGAACCCTAAATCTCATTTTTTTCCAAAACCCTAATCGTAAACCTAAACGTATAACTCTATGAAAACCGAAACTTAACGCTCGAAAACTATAGAGACTTACCTAGAACGTCGATTGGAGGAAGAAACGTGAAGGAAACGGAACGAACGGGAGGAGAAACGGAGGTCGGATCGTCGGATGTCGCCGCGGGCAGGGAGGGTTTCGCGAGGAAGAAAGAAGAAAATGTGTTCTGGCGTGAAAATGGAGAAGGAAGAAGAAGTTTAAGGATTTTAATAAAATTTGGTTTGTAAAATGACCATTTTGCCCTTACTACATATTTTATATTTGTTTCGTCGTTCGGTTCGTTAATCGTCCAACGATTTGGATTCACCAAGTCTCCATATTTCACCAATATATCCAACTTATTATTTGAGACTTATTAAAACTGTCCGTTCGCAATTCGGACCTCGTTTACTATTTTTACGAGAACGTCTTTTACATAACGAAAAGTGTATTTACTCGGAACATAGTGTTTGGTCTCCGAAAATTCCCGTAAATTCCTCAAAATTCTTATTATTTGTTAGAATCGTAATGACGCTTTCTTTTTGTGAAACGAACCTGATTTGACATATTTACCAAAAATGCCATTAAATAATGAAATAATAATATAACATAATATATCCAAAAATCCGTACAAGCCGGATATTACACTCTCCCTTCTGTTAGGATTAGATGCCCTAATCCACCTGTAACGAACGATCGAGAAAATCGAAAAAGAAAAACAAACAAATAATGGACACCAAATTTTACGTGGAAAGGAAAAAAACCACGGGCAGAGGAGAGAATTACTAATATCAAATTCGGTACAATGAGTTTTGCGACTCAAGCATCAATTTATAGAAAAAACGTAAAACCCTAATATTGATATACGGACCCGACATGGCCCAACTAGAATTCGGGCCACACCAAATTCTAAAAAACTTCACCTTTATACAAATTCCACATGAGACATCCAACGGGCTACTCGGCCCAACTTAAAGCGAATCCAGAACACAAAACTCTGACAATCTCCACCTTCAACGAAATTTCGGTGTAAGAAAACAAATCTGAAAAACTCCATTAAAAAGCTCATCTACCACAAAGGCCCCAGATGAGCCAATTCAGCATACGATACCTTTCAAGTTTAAGCCTCGCTTAAACCTTAGAGACTTACTTGAGAAGAAATCACATCTCCTCCTCCATGTATCACTGAACTATCAGGGTTGTCGCAACGAACTGCATCTGAACATGTTGAAGACTCCACATAGAAATCGTTACCCTGAAACACATTCAATACATAACCCACTATTTCATCATATCGTCCTGGAGTTTTAACCTTCCACATGGTTCTGCCTTTGACGATACCATTCTGACGTGAAACTGAAACTGGTGACTGAACATCTGTAATAGACTGACTCACCGGCTCTGATGTACCCTCAGATCCCAACCTGAACTTCACCTAAGAACCTGACTTCTTCTGAGTCTTCTCAACCTTTCTCTCAGAAGGTGAATTCACAAACTTTGCAACCTTATTACCCACCACATTGATTGTGGAATCCGCGATCTTCGCGTGCATCACATATAATGAGAAGCATTTTTCTTCTCTCACTACGATCAATGAACCTCTCGTAAGCTTCCATTTTCCATCACGAAAGGTATTGCCAAACCCTTCGTCATCGAGCTTGCTAGTTGAGACCAAATTCTTGCGGATGTTAAGGATGTGCTTCACACCTCTCAAAACCAAGGTATTGCCGATGTTGGTCTGCAAACGCACATCTCTCATACCAATGGCTTTTGCAACGTCACCATTTCTCATCCTCACACTTCCAAAGTCACCCGAAGTATAGGATGTAAAGAAATCTCTCCGTGAAGTGGCATGTATTGAAGCGCCACTATCGATTACCCAACTTGTATCTTGGCAAGAGAAATTTACGACATCCTCATCTTACACACTAAAGAACTCCTCGGTGACTGTGGCTGCCTCCTCGTCTGTGTCACCCTCTTCAAACATCTTTTCCTTTCCTTTGGCATTCAGATTCTCCCAAAGAAACTTGTGACAAAATCTCTTTATGTGTCATTTCTTACCACAATGATAACACTCAAAGTTGGCATATTTTTCGGACTTCCTCTGATTTCAATTTCTATTGTCCGGACCTTTACTTTGACTCATGTCCCTATTTTCAACATTCAGAGCTGAACCTGTCGAAGTTTCACCAGAATCAAATCTTACGAACCTCCTCGGCAAGGATACGATCCCTCACATCGGTGAATACTAATTTTGCACTTCCGACTGAATTACTGACTGCTGCCCTCATAGGCTCCTAACTATTCGGTAGAGACAGCAACAAAATTAGGGCATGAACCTCATCTTCAAAATCAATATCCACAGATAGCAATTGATTCACAACAATATTGAACTCATTCAGATGCGCTGCGACAGAAGCACCATCAATCATCTTCAGATTATAAAGCTTCTTCATAAGAAATACTTTATTATTCGCAAATGGTTTCTCGTACATATTAGATAGAGCCTTCATCTGACTCGCGGTGGTCTTCTCCTTTGCCACGTTGTGAGCAACGCTTTTGGCTAGCGTCAATCAGATGACTCCCAAAACCTATCTATCAAGGAGATTCCATTCTCCGTCTTCCATTTTCTCTGGTTTCGCACTCAAAGGAAGATGAAGTCTTTTCCCGTACAAGTAATCCTCGATTTGCATTCTCCAGAATGCAAAATCCATCCCATCGAATTTTTCAATACCGTGTCTTGTGCTATCGTCGCCTGCCATGTTATCAATAATCAATCCCCAAAAACAGATATTTCCAGATTAATTATTCAGCCCCAATAATTAATCTCAAATATTCAGAATAAATCCTCCAAAATATTCGGAACCAAAAACGCCCAACAAACAAAGAATTTCCTGATTAAATATTCAACCCAATATATAATCTCCACAATATCAGTAAATCCGCCAAATAAATTATCCGAGCCCGAAAATATCTGAATCAATAACCTTACCCAAATATTTTCTCCAATATTTTCAAATATTGAAATTCAACAAAAATTTCCAACTTTGAATCTTTTCACTTCGCCTTCACGGTTCATCCAATATGAGTTCTCACCAACAAAATTCCATGAAACGGAAATTCCAAATAAATTCTGAAAATCAAAATTTATCAAATATACTGAAGCAACAATTTGCTCCATAAACCAGAACAAAATTCCAAGCTTGAATTTGTTCACTGTTCGGATGCCGGAGAACCTGAGATCGGAGTTTGGCTGGCGGTGGATAAACAGAACAGATCGGCAGAAGATTTTTGCACTAACCTGTGTGAAATTGGTGGCAAGATGCTAAAGAATGGCCGGCGTTCTCCTCTGTTGCTTCGCGACCGACGGCGGTGACGATTCCTCTCTTCGCGCGGCGGTCGGCTTGACCAAAGAGACGGCACTTCTCTGTTTTTCGTGGCGAGCAACACAGAACAGAAGGTTCTGTTCTTCGCGGACGGCGGCGATAGAGGCAGAGCAAGTCGGCGTGGTCTGCGTGATCGGTGGTGGCGGAGCAGGTCGGCGGTGGTCGGCGATCTTCTCCTTTTCTCGTCGAATGGCGCGGCAGCTTTCAGTGGGCTTCTCTGTTCCTCCAAATTTGTTCTTCCCACAAATCACTGAAAAGAAATATTTCTTTTCTATTTTCTTTTTCCAAAACAAAATTGCAAACTTTCACCACTAAAAATTGCAAACCTGAAATTGTTCGATACCTTCGAATAATCAAACCCTGATTTTTGAAAACCTTCAACCTGAAGCTCTGATACCAGTTGTTAGGATTAGACGCCCTAATCCACCTGTAACGAACGATCGAGAAAATCGAAAAACAAAAACAAAAAAATAATGGACACCGAATTTTACGTGGAAACCCTAGAAAGAAAAAAAAAAACGACGGACAGAGAAGAGAATCACTAATATCAAATTTGGTACAATGAGTTTTGCGACTCAAATATCAATATATAGAGAAAACTTAAAACCCTAATATTGATATACAGACCCGACCCGACCCGACCCGACCCGAATTCGGGTCACACAAAATTCTAACACCTTCCTCTTCCCTCACTAACCTAGTAGCACCTACCCTGTGTTTTCGATCACCCCCCATCAGTCGTCATTCTATGAGAACAAGATCAAAGGACGGTATCTACAAACCAAAGGCTCTATCTGCACAATCTGATTTACCCTTGGAACCGCGAACCTTTCAGTAAGCCTCCAAGTCTCAATAGTGGTTACTTGCCATGAAAGATGAAATTTCAGCTCTTCACAAGAACAATACATGACAACTGGTTTCCTTGCCACGAGGTGCTAAGCTTATTGGATGCAAGTGAGCTTTCAAAGTCCAACTTAATTCCGATGGTTCAATCCACCGTCATGAGGCCCGGTTAGTAGCAAAAGGCTATGATCAAACTGAATGTACTGATTATGATGAAACCTTCAGTCCAATAGTAAAACCGACCACTATCCGCACAACCTTAGCTTTAGTCGTCTCTCTGGGTTGGTTTATCAGACAGCTTGATATCAGTAATGATTTCCTTCATGGGGATTTAACTAATACAGTTTTTATGCAACAACCTCCTGGCTTCGTCGATCCCTCCCAACCATCTGCTGTCTGCCTCTTACGGAAAGCATTGTATGGTCTCAAAGAATCTCCTAGAGATTGGTGCACCAAGCTATACTTTGCTCTTTTTGCTTGGGGCTTCTCAGCATCAAAGTCTGACTCTTCTCTATTCATTTGTCAGAAGAACTCCTCCATTCTCATTAAGCTAGTATATGTCGACAACATCATTCTTACTGGCAATTCTCCATCTTTGTTGGATCAGTTCCTTGCTTATTTGCATCTTCAGTTTGTGGTTCGCGATTTAGGCCCTCTCTCTTACTTCCTCAACATCTCGATTACTCGAACTCGTACTCGTATGCATTTTTCTCAATCTCGTTATATCTTCGAGCTACTCCACAAGGTCAAGATGGGTTCGTGCAAACCTGTTCCCACCCCAATGGTTTCGGGTTCCATTCTTTCCAAATATTCGGGTACTCCCTTACTTGATGGCTCTCTTTATCGGAGCATTGTTGGAGGACTTCAATACTGTTGCCTTACAAGACCAGATATAGCCTTCACGGTCAACAAGGTTTGTCAATTTATGCATGCCCCTTCTGATGTTCATTGGAAATCCGTCAAGAGAATTTTACGATATCTTCAAGGGACATTATCTCTGTGTAATAGTTTGAAAATTTTTGAACTAAATTGTAATTTTGGATGTACATTATGAATGATATGTAAATAAGGGTTGTATAAGTGGTATTGGAGAAATAATACATCAAAAGGTAAAAATTGGACAATTTGCAAGGAAAAATTCGAAACGATCACGGGTCCTATTAAAAAAAAAATCAAAAATCAAAATCCTGGTTCTGAAACATAGAACCACTGCCGATCGATCGGCACTGTTCACTGTTTATTGTTCATGAGGGAAAAAAAAATTTCATACGATTTTTATTTTAATAATTATGATTAAGGAAATAAGATTAGATTAAAACTAATCTAATTGGGTTAGATTAAAATTAAGAATGATTAAGGGTTAATTAAACTAGGTATTTTGGTAATTTACTAAAATAGGAAGGGGCAAAATAGACAATTTAGTTGGATAAACTTTGTAAAAGGGTAATTTACCCTTGGAAATGTTTTTTTTAAAAGGGGTAAGTGGCTGATCTTCAGCCACTTACGTGGAAAAAGAGGAAAGGAGAGAGGAGAGAGGAAGAGAGAAAAAAGAGAAAGAGAGAAGAAAATTCGTGAGGGAGAAAGAAAAACCTGCGAGAAAAGAGAAAGAAAAGGAGGAGAAAAAGTTAGATTCGTTGATCCGTCCCTTAGGATAAATCGTTTAGCTCATTGAGAGGAATGTTTTGGCGTAGAAATCAATAGATTCGGTGGAGATTTTGAAGAAAAGTAGAGGAATCGACATATGGTAAATATCTCTAACGATTAGAATAGTTAGATTAGACTTTATTGACTTGATAGGTGGAGATAGTTTTAATTACTATCTTGGATCTGGTTAGCATAGATTTGATTAGGATTTGGTTGAGATTGAATATGTTGAAGTGAAAATTGATATCGTTATTATGAAAAGCATAAATTGCGAAATGATATATTTCAAATATTTTATTGAAATGTGTTGAAATGATAATTTACGGTGAATTGAGTATAATTGGTTTTTCAAATTATTACATTAAATTGAATTTATTTATTTCAAATATCATTGCATGAGTGAGTGTGTTGTTTTAAAAATACATGACACGTGCTTTATAATTGTTTTAAAGCATACATTTAGGAAGGAGGGAGTAGTAATGCCGTGGTAACATAATAACCAATATTTAAATTATTAACAATATTTAAATTGTTCTAGTGTTAATTATATGCTTGTGTTACGGGATTTGTTGTTACACCAAATTCACTACATAAAAATATGTTTTTCGGACATTCATAAACATTTCTTAAGTTAAATTTATATTTGATGCAAATCTATCATCTTTATCGGGTAAAAAAGTCAAGTTTCACCAAACAATGGGTATGAATTTTTTTCACTCCTAGAACAAATGTGCAAATAGAAAGACTATTATTCAAGTAGAACAGTGGAGTCTACACAAGCCAAAATTGGACCAATCTCATTAAATCATGCTGTAAATCGACGACAATGGGAATTATGTGATTTGTTAGACCAATCACATTGACTTTTAAACATTAATGGCAAGAAAAGTCTATCAATGGGGGTCTTTCTTTAAAGCGGGATCTTGCTTAGGCTAGGGTCATGGAGTTTTTCTCTCATATCCCTGGAATCGGAGCCTTGATTATCATTCTCTCGTGGTTATGGTGGATGACGCAGAAATCCAAAATCACGCTCAAATTACCTCCCGAACCGTCCGGTGCTTTGCCGATTATAGGTCACCTCCACCAGTTAGGCGGCAAAGTTCCTCTGGCTCGAACAATGGCAGCCATGGCCGACAAATACGGACCGATCTTTACAATCCGCCTCGGAACCCACCGCGCGCTGGTGATCAGTAGCCAAGAAGCCATGAAAGAGTGCTTGAGCACGAATGATCGAATCTTCGCCTCTCGCCCAGCCTCTAGCCAAGGTAAGTATCTAGGTTTCAATAAACGCTTGCGTTTTCAAAAAAAGAGTTTATTTTTGATCGCTTTTAGTTTGTGCCTAATAGCCCGTTCGATCTTTCTGTGGAATTCGTGTCAAATGGGAGATTGTTAGAATTTAGTAGGACCCAACTTCTAGTTGGCCGGGTCAGGCTCGTATCTCAATATTAGGGTTTTATGTTTTTCTTTATATATTGATACTTGAGTCGCAAACTCATGTACTGATTTTGATTAGTGATGTCTCTTCTCTGACCGTTGGTTTTTTCCCTTTACGTTTCCACCGTAAATTCGGTGTCCATTATTTTCTTATAATCTCGCGCAATGGTTTGGTGTGTCGGTATTTCTCACTCTAAAGCTAGCTCAAGTGTGGAGACTTTCCTTACACTTATAAACTACCACCAAACCCTTTCCATAACCGCTGTAGGATTACCTAACATCTCCCTCTTCACACATCGTGAATTGAGTCTGATTAAACCATCGACACCAGCTTCTCCATGCTTTGAGTGCAGAGTTGTTAGTAATTGGGCTC